>OZ038480.1:105967922-106055422 GCA_964036315.1 Acanthosepion esculentum | reverse complement strand
CTTTACTAACGCGATAAGGCGACGAAACGCATTGATAAAAGTAACTTTTCCTTTTGTCTTTATTCATATATATATATATAGATAGATAGATATAGATATATATGTTGTTTTTGTCTATTTCTCTTCGCGGATTCATTATTGATTCATTAACATCTACGTACTAACGGTGTGTATAACATTTTCAGTACATTTACGGGATAAGAATATTTACTCCGCGCAGCATATTAAAATATTGCATCACACTGTAATGAACGAAAGGGAAATCATCGTTTGTGGTATTAAACTTTTTATACCCGGACATGGTTGCAAAATTTCACGAAGTCAATCATTAAACTGCGTTTTAACACGATGTTCAGGTACATATTGTATTCTAGTCTTTTCTGTGTATTTTAGCGATAAACATTAAATAATCAAAACCCGTGCTTGTCTAGTAACAAAATAATGTGTCTTAAAGTAGAACAATGTGAACTAAAATGTTAAAGGAGAATAAATCAAATTTTCAGCCCAATTTAAACAAGGTTGAAATATTAAGGGACCAATGAATGAAGAGTGTGGAATAAATAGTAGGGAAAGTGGTCGGGAGTGGCTATTATGAGAATAAGATTAAATAAATATTGACTCTTAACTTAAGGTGCTCGAGATTACAATATTTAAGGAAGCATCCCCGCGGGTGTCTGTTCCACGAAGTAACATTTCTTGAGAACAAAATTGTCGGAGTGGAACTTTCTTCTTACATTTGGAACACGGAGGAAATGAAGGTGATTCAACTCCGTAGAAGTAACGTTTCGTGTCGTAGTTGATAAAGTAACGATAAGCTTGCAACTTTGTGTTAGATATCCGATTTATTGTTGTTATTTCATTTCTGTGTTCCCGAAAAGTTAGATGTTAATGTATTTCGCTGATATTACAATCGCTCGGGCAATGCACATTGTAGCAGTTGAAAATGTACACGCAGTGTTGATATATTGTTGGGTGTTTTTATATGGTTCTTATGGAGATTGTATAATCGGTAACTATACATAACTTTTTATAAGATTTCTGAGAGGAGGATGGGTAGATGATGAAATAACGGCTTGGAAAGAGAAATCGGAGAGCCGAGTTCGAAAATCAATCGAGCTCACTGCATTCACTTATTTGTAAATACCCTTGGAAAATATACGAATCCATTCCTTCTCTCCCAACAATGGACTAAACAAAGGACTTAAATTTGGAAAAATCTTTGTTATCTCCTGCTAATGCAATATTGACCTCCAAAGCAAAAGAAGAATATATTTCCGCTTTAAATAACTCAGAAAGGTTAATAAACCATAAAAAAGTCAACCAGTGTGTCTGAGATGAGAAATCATCATTATTATATACCATCCGAAACGAATATAATAAGCGTTATTCGTACATGTTCTATGACAAGATTTTGTCGTTTTGTTTCAAGCGTTGATATTTATTAATATAAAATTGATTGTTATAGTCATAAATTTCCGACTTCAAGCCATTTTCTGGTATCTGTCGTATTCGGTAACGAATTTCGAAGCGGACTATTTTTCAGTTCACAACGGGAAATAACTCATATTAGTTAACTTAGTAACTTCGTCCTTGTGTTGTTGTTCCTGCTTGTTCCACAAAACCGTTTCTAAAACTTTTGCAGAAATCAAAATTAAATATTAACTCTTGAAGGTAATCGACAAAATTTCGTCATAGAATATGCAGGAAAAACGCTCTTTTTTCTACATGCATTATATGGTGGTATGAAAGTCTTTTGAAAAAAAAAAATGCAGCGTAACTCTTTTGTCTGTTAATATCAAAATAGTACGATGAATGTTTTATTATTTATATTACTAATTAATATCACATTTATGAAGTTAATATCTTGTAGCGGGAGTCATAATGATTACACATTACTTTGAGCAAAATATTAGAATAATGCCCAATATATATCTACAATATCTTGTAGCGGGAGTCATAATGATTACACATTACTTTGAGCAAAATATTAGAATAATGCCCAATATACACTAGGCTCAAACCACCGGTAAGCGGATAGAAAAGGAATTGAGTCACTGGACAAAAATAGAAAGCGGCATATGGCAAGGATTTGTCTTCTCAACAGAATTATTCAACCTTTACAGCAATCTTAAGAGAACTAGAAATGCTACCAGAATTTATTATTGGTGGACACAATATTAAGAACATAGATATGCAGATGATACTGTGTTTATGACAGACACAGAAAAAGAAACTATAGGAACTCAGGAAATGAAACGATAGGAACTCAGGGACAATGTAGTAAAAGAAAGCTGGAAGAAAGAACTCACTATCAATTGGTAGATTACATGATTGTCATCAAGAGGAAAAGTCAAATATGAAATCTACGAACTGGAAATACTAAAATCAAATAAGTAGAAAAAAAGTAAAAAGTATTATAACAGACGACGGGGATTGTGTCGCTGAAATCCTAATTCGCATTTAAATAGGGAAAGAGATCTTTAAAAAACCTAAAAAACGTATCAAGAAATAAAAAGAATTTCGTTACAAACAAAGGAAACAATGTTGAACTGCGCTATATAATATGAATATTCATCTATGGTAGTGAATGTTGGTCAATTTCCTCACAGATGAAGGCAATACTAGAGGCAATGTAGTTCGACAGAAGGTGTTGAGAATACCATGTATGAAGCATGTCAGTAATATGGAAGTTTTAAGGAAAATAGAAACAAAAAGAACACATAATTAGAATCATTAATTATTGGGCTAAATAACGAGGAATGAAGGCTTGGAAAATTTTCTGCTCACAGGAGATACTGAAAGCAACAGTGACAGAGGGAAATATGAGAAATCTACTTACCTTCTTCTTCCTTAATGTGCCGTGTCCCTTCAGAACTTTGGTGATCACTGGTCTCCACATCTTCCTGTCTTTTGTAGATCTTAATATATTTTTTCATTTTGTTATCTCTCTTAAACCCTGTTCTGCCACCCATTTATTGAATCACGCTAGGTAGGTTGTGCGTTGAATTCCACTGTGGTTCTTGCCTTTAATATGTCCTGTGAGGTTCACGTTTTCCGAACTATCTTTCTTCATTATGTGCCCTAGTAATTTCAATTGTCTCTTTCAGATGTTAAGTATAGATGTGCTTTTTGTTACTGTTTTTCTAAAACTTCGTCCTAGCTCACATGTTCGGTTTATGGTATTCTCAGCATCCTTCAGTAGAACCCCATTTCGGCTGCTTCAAGTCTTTCATTAATCTGTGAGGAGATTCCCCAGCGTTCACTGCCATATAGGAAGGCTGCTATTGCATAACAACTCAGTATTATTTTCTTTGTTTCTAACGAAATTTCCCGGTTTCTCAATACTTTTCTTAGCTTCAAGGAGACATTTTTTCTCTATGCTAATGCGCCTTCGGATTCCAATGTAGCATTTTCCTTCCTCTGTTAAAATAATTCCCAGATATTTACATTGTTGCACTTGTTTGATATCGATATCTCCAATTTGTAATTTGCATGTTCGACTGCCCCTTTTGCTAACAACGAGGCGGTATGTTCTGTTGCAATTGATGTTTAGTCCTTTCTTTTTGCTTTCCTTCACTACCTCCTAAGTTATTATAGTTTATGTTCTCTTTCCGCTATCAATACTGTGTCATCTGAATATGTTATTCTATTAAGATTGTGATCGCCAATAATGAATCTTGGTAGAATTTCTAATTCTCTCAGAATCACCTCATTGTATAGATTTAATATTCCGATGAGAAAACACATCCTTGTCTTACACCCTTTCTACTTATTATATTCACTGAATTCCTTTTCTATCCGTATTCAGGTAGTTTTCTGGTAATATAGTATATTATTCTAATGCCCTTCCCAAATATGTCAAAGTTACCTGGAAGTTCTAACAGTTCTTTGTGATACACTCTATCAAACGTTACCTTGTGTAACTAGATGACAGAACAAAGAAAATAATTATAATAAAAACAAATATTGCCTAAAGCTACAAAGGATAGGAAGTTGTGAACGGCCATGATCGCCCACACCCTGAAGAGACATGGCACAAAAAGAAGAATATGACGTCATTGGGGAACGCAGTGGCAATCGATGCGATTAGTAAACGAGACGCTGACTCCCACGAGGTTTTTTTCATTACATGAAGTCGTCTCTTTTCATCCGCAAAAAAAACATAAGAGACAAATTAAGTTTCGGAACACAAGATTAATTTATGCAGTCGATATTAATGTCGACGTCTATAACATTTTGGATTGATTCTGCTGATGTGCAACCAATGAAATCACTGCTGAAAGAGATACAAGTGCTAATAGTAGTACAGCGTTGGCCATACTGCTGCCCCAAAAGAAAGTACACTTGTTGAAAAAGCTGTGCCGTATCCAAATTTTCAGTAACAGGTCGGATAAAATAATAAAGAAACAAAATATTGAAATTCTGTGGAAAATTATGTATGAGCACCAGATAAAATATTTTTACGAATTATAAATTCCAGAAGTTAAACAAACCGAGGAAAATGTTTTTAAATTCAGAGAAACGAGTTTTGAAGATTTGTATAATATCAGTCCTTATATAAGGTAATGAATGTTGGAAAGTTTCCTTACAACTGAAGAAGAGATTCGAAGCGACAGAAATGTCCGACAGACAGATGATAAGAAAATCATAGATATTACATTTATTATTTAAAAATCATTTCACCTGAAGAAAGGCAATAATTCCACTAGAACGAATGGGGTTTGTGGGAGTGACAGAAAGCGAGAAGAATTTAGTGAAGAGAAAGGACAGTAAAAGAACAGGTTTCAAGAATACAAATTGGTGTTCAGTTTAATGAAAGTAAGAAAATGAAAGTAATGAAAGTAAGAAAGAGGAAGGGAGTTACACAGGTGAGAAATATGAGAAAAGGAACTATTAGAATAGAACACACGGTTGCATCTAACTAGTTCAACAATCAAAAGTGGAAACATAGTTACCAGTCTAATATCACGCTTAAATTCGTGCAGTCGAGACATCAAAGAGGGAAGTTCATCCGAAAATATTTGTAGAAAAGACAGCCACGTCAGAGCGGTGGAAAAGCGACTGAAGTCGAGATGCCAGGTCAGGATTGATTTTATTACAGACTCTTCTTTGAATTTTGTCAAGAATCTCGAGATATATAGTAGGAGCATCAGACCAGATATGGCAGCAGTTTTCAATGCACGTACGCACGGTAGATTTATGAATGTGCAAGATGGATAAGGAATTCGAACTTTCTGGTAGACAATATGAGGGAAGCAGACATGGATAATTTAACAATCACAGGAAAGAGGAAGGGGTAGAACGAAACAGCGAGTAACCTATCAAATAGTTTGAGGAAACGGATGACATAACCCGGACAAAGAGTGATGGTAAAATAGTCAAATGTTGCTAAGAAGAACAAGGTACGCAGCACGTGAAAGACCATGACGTGGTGACATCTGAATCATGAATTCTTTTATTCAATTAGGATTTATTAATGAAATTAATCTGAAAAATATCTTCTTCTTTTCTTCTTCTTCTTTTTCTTCTTCTTTTCTTCTTCTTTTTTTCTTCTTTTCTTCTTCTTTTTCTTCTTCTTCTTGTTGAATCGTTGGGGTGCCGACGTGCTGAACTAGTCTCCTCCATCTGTCACGGTCGTGTGCCCAAGCCTTGGTCTCTGTGAATGGTTTCACCATCCATTCCTCGATATAATCATTCCATTTTTTCTTCTGTCTTCTCTCTCCTATGTCCCACCATAGACCCTTGAAGAACTGTCTTTGCAAGGCCATTCGATCGTGTTCCATGGCCATCCAATTTCAGCTTCCTGTCACTCTAGCAAAGGTTAAGTCAGTGTTATTGCATACTTAAGCACCCCACACACCCAGTTTGATGGGTCCAGCACTGATGTATAATCTATCAGTCTTCGTTTGTGTTCGTACGTGTGTGTGTGCGTGCATTTGTGTGTGTCTATGAGCTATGAAGATTAAGAATGGTTAGGTTATAAAAACACTTTACGCAAAACCTAAACCTATAATAAAAATTGAATGTTGTTCCGTTTTCTGGTTTGGTAATTAGGGTACGCCTATATTTAAGTAGATTACATCCATGTAGAGGTGTTGTTGCATTATTTTTCTTAACAGCCAGTTATACTCTGCGTATGTGAAAAAAGTGGTTAATGCTAGAGAGACAAAACAGACGGGGTTGAGTCAAATGCTCATCGTATTTCAAGCTTTAATACTTAAAACATATTGCATCCGAGAAGCGTTTATTTATCAAAATACATCCAATCATTTTCTATGGTCTGTTGCCATTGTTGTGTCAGAAACTCAATTCCACGCTCATAAAATGTGGCTAGTTTAGAGGCAAAAATCTCTCCTGCACTTGTTTTCAATCCCATTCATATTGCTGAACGTCCACCCGAGCAAGAAATGAACCATGGTGAACCATGAATCGATGGTAATCCGATGATTTAAGGTCTGGACTGTAGGCAGGTTGAGCCCATCAAGTTCCTCAAGTTTGCGCTTGTTTAAATTCACGGTGTGTACTGGAGTATTGTCCTGCTGTAGGTGTGCACGTCTTCAATTGACCGATGCCGAGTAGTGGGATTTCAAAGCATCATATAATTGTTGAGTATAAACATCAGAGTTCATACCATGACCATCTGGGACAAGCTCAAAATTACAACAACTCCCCCCTCGAAATTCCACCAAACACAAAACATGACTTTTTGTTCAAACTTGGCCGAAACGAAGCCACGGATCTCACTTATTAGCATTACGAAAATATTTCATTCCCAGTTACAATTCGACGTCAAAAACAGGCATCCTGAGGATTTGCCAGAAATTGTTTGCAAATATTCACACAATGTGGATAAAAGACATCATCGGAAAATACGTAGGGATATACAGGGAGAAATTTGTGTTCATGCTTTAGAGAACAACAAACAATGAATCATCGTTCGCATATGGAGGAGGAATCCCTTCTTATTTATCAGTTCATTGTGAACAAAAAATCGCTTTCATTTTTGCTTTATCCTGTATTTGTTTTAGGTTTACTTTTTTATAACTTTCATTTTAAAACTTAAATTATCTATTGTTGGTAAAGAATGGGACATGATTCTTCTTTGCTTTCAAACCGTTATTAGTTCACTTTAGGTCCTTACAAAAAGATAGAGACATCCTCTTGACATTAAATCCTGACTGGGCGCAACTGGATGAGTTTGCCTCTAAAACCCGATATCAATGTACTTGTTCATTACCATGGTGAAAAACCAACGCATTTTTCATTTCTAATTCGTGAGTTCTTCTATAACCCAATTGCAGTCTTCTCTAATTGGATATATGATGGTGAAGCTACAATCGAATGAAAGCATGGGGTTCCCTAACCTAACATTATATGTATTCCCGTACCCAAGATATTTGGAGTACCTATGAGATGTCCCGTGTCGTGTGATCAAAATTACTTTATAATCAATGTGTCGATTTGGTCAACATTAATAATTTCAGGCATGCCTGAATTTTTTCGATCTTCCTGATCAATATGTCCACTTGTCAACCTAGAGAACCATTTACGAAAAACCCTCTCATCTATGGCACCATCTCGATGAACGATATTTCTTTTTGCTGTTTGTTCTTCCTTTTTTCATTCTGAAAACAAACGATCATCAAATGAAATAATTCATCTCATTTTACTCTGTTTTCAGTTTAAATGCAAAATCACTTAAAACTGAAAATTCACAATCACCACATGAATTATATGGAAAGGCAGGTTGAAATGTCAGCTTTCAGAATATGTACATATGTATATGTCATAGATTTTAGTCACTTGTGAAACGAAATCAGGTTTTTAAACGCCAGATTTTGATACTTGCTACGAACCTTTGTCTCAACCCATATATATGCTCCTGAAAAATTTATATCAGTTGAGCTCTCTGGGGAGGAATTGTGAGTTTGTAAACAGTGACTATTACTGCTAATAATGAAAGACTCTTCGGTAAAACGAATTGAGTTCTCTCAGTCACTGTGTGTTTATCTAAAAATAAATACGCTTAAATTCACCTTCATCCCTGCCGTGGGCCAACGGCTTAGGGATAGAATCTCTGATTGACGCCACTTCAGCCGGGTTTCGATACGCAGCTAGAGGCAACCGGACGTCTAGCTACACTCATGATCTGTGATACAGTGTAACAGTCTGTCTATGGATGACGATATATATATATATGTATATTATGAAATGGATTATGTCCGACAATTATTTAATATATTTTCTGTTTATACCTTATTTTAATAGATACAATTTATTTAAGTAAATAATCTGTGTTTTTATTTGAATTAAACAGTATTAATTACATTTAACGGCCTGAATGTTTGAGAAATTTCGTAGAAAATATGCGTTCCCCAAGAAGAATCCAGCCTGCGCCCTATACGGAACCGTCATTGAAATTTCTCGGACATTCAAACCGGTAATTATGTAAAAAAGCGCATTTACTTAAATAAATTCTATCTATTAAAATAACGTATAAACAGAAACTATATTAACTATTGTCGGACTTAATACATTTCATAATATGTTGTCATAGCTTACGTTAAGATAAGTTTCTTGAGCAGATATGATCTTTCGGGAAAGATCGTCAAAGATATGTTGTTTAAAAACATTAATTTAGACTTTGCAAACCAGACGCTTCTCTATAGCTAAGTGGTATTGCACGTCAGATCAAATGATGGTTTTGTATATGACGCAGGTTCGATTTCTGTTAGAGAATGCATATTTTCTAAAAAATTTCGCGAACATTCAGGCCGGTAAATGTAATTAATATTGTTTAGTTAAAAAATAGAGCATTTAGTTAAATAAATTGTATCTATTAAAATGACGTATGAACAGAATGACATTTCATTTTAATTGATATATTTACCAAAATTGCACAAAAATATCTTGAAATACTACAGAATAAATTTATTCAATAAAATCGATTTTATTGAATAAATTTATTCTTTAGTATTTCAAACATTGAACTTCGAACGGCCTTCAGACAACTTCGGAATCTACTGCAACTTTCCTTGGGCGATCTCCTTGTTTAAGTTGGTGAATGCTGCCATAATCTTTGCCTTCAGTTTATCTTTAGTGTTACAAATCGTAATGTTTTCTTATTCTCTCGCCCAACTGTGTCGCACACATAATAATCAAGAGGTTTCAGTCTGGAAAGTTACGAGGGCAGATGTAACGGTTGATGAGGTCGCAGAAATTGTCTGATATCCATGACTATGTTCTCATACTTGTGTTTCATGGTGCAGAGTCCTGTTACCAGACAAAGAGTCTTCCAGCAGCCACCCTCTTGACCCAGGGCAGCACTACTTCCTCAAGACACTTGATGTAGGCGTACGTGTTGAGTCTGAGGCCATGTGGGAAGATGAATGGAGGCACAATGCCGCCATCACTAGTAATCATTCCAAACACCTTTGTAATCACGATTACACTAATCTAACTCTTTCTGAATCTTCTGCACTCATCTCTGATTGATACCCCAAAACTCTGAAATGTTCGTACCGTTTCCGAAATTACGTCATGGTGTTCTTTTTCTCACAGACGGTCCCAAAATTACTCTACTATACTGTGCAGTCGACAAAATCAAACACAAACAACTCGCCTGCGCAAATTGAAAAATATAAAACGGTGCCAATTTAACCATCGCACCATATATATATATATATATATATATATATATATATATATATATATATATATATATATATATATATATATATATAAGAGGGGAAGAGAAGGAATCAGATAGTTCAACACACTGCAGAAATAAATAAAAGAAATATGCATATTAGAAAAAGAAAATTTAATAGAATTTTTGATTCCATCTAGGATCTTATGAAATACCATTAATTGTTCCTATTCGTATATGCTTCTTCTTTTAGTATAAATTAAAATGGAAAAGAAACACTTTCTTCGGTTTGTCTTCGCTAGAAACCTATGAAAACAAAATATATTTCATAGATATTTAACTATTAAATAATAGATACTCAACCAAGTCTGACAAAAGTAAAAAGATAATGGTATATCTACTAAGGATCAAACTAACAATTACTTTTGGGATACACCTGCAATTAATCGTTCGTACCATAAGCTTAAATGAATGGAAAGATTTATTTTCTTTAAAGTTTTATTGATTTAAATAACTGTTAATTTTATTACTAGAAAATATCATTATTATTAATATAAAATTTAAAAAATTATTTCATCAGATTATTTTTTAAAAATAACTACATTTACTAACAAATGAAAGCATAATTTACTTTTGAGAAGCCACGATATTTAAACACAACATGAATAGACCACAATGAGAAAACTTCCATAATCTTGTCGGTAAAAATAAATATCTAGCTTTCTGAAAGGATTTTTGACAAATCCGTTTCTATTTTCCGAATTCTTAGATTTGCAGACGAAGTTTACTTTTGTTATGTTTTTGGAATGTTTTAGTGTCACTTGTTTTTGTTTGGGTCGACATGAAAAGCATTATTAGAGAAAATATCTCCGCCGCAATTGACAATATAAAGAAGACACGATAGAAGGAAACCTATAAAAATGTTATTAGATCTATAAATTTATTTCAGTTCACAGATCACAGAAAATATCAAATCAACAATTCTTGAAATGTAGATCATTAGACAGGATGGCAGAACGTGTATGGTTCATTGCTCCAGATAGGTTTGATTTATTAAAAGTCAATGAATGCTAAGCCAACTAAAAAAGCAGCAAACAATAAACATTTGATCAAAGAATGAAACTCGAGAGAAGAAATGTTATTGTATCACGATGCCTTTTTACAATGTACTTTATAAGTTACCTTGTCATGACATAACGGTAATACACTCGTTTATTAAATTGAGTCATTCAGATGTATCACGATCTCTTAATTAGTTTCTTAATTGATATTAATATAATCACAGTAATAAATTCAATAAATATACAAAAATTGAAAGAGGTGAAAGACAAGGATGTGTCTTCTCGCCGGACTTATTCAATTTATACAGTGAGGTGGTTCTGAGAGAATTAGAAGTCCTACCCGGATTCATTTTTTTCAGCTGTAAAAGAAATGCAGATCATAGTGTTGATAGAAGACACAAAAAGGAAACTACAATAACTTCTACAAAAGGTAGTGAAAGAAAGAACTGAGCATCAATTGCAAGAAGACAGAATGCATGGCTGTCGGCAAAAGGAACACTGCAGCATGCAAATTACAAATTGAAGATACCAAAATCAGGCAAATACAACAATCTAAATATTTGGAAAATGTTTTATCAGAGGACGGAAAGTGCACACCGAACTTCAAAGGTATATTGAGATAAAAATATGCCTTTCAGAAGTTAAGCAAAGTAACCGGAAAATTTCGCTAGAGAAAAGAAGAAGAGTACTGAACTTTTATCAAATTTCGGTCCTCCTATGTGGCAGTGAATGCTGGACAAACTCAGCATTGATGAAAAAGAGATTTGAGGCAGGAAAAATTTGGTTCCACAGGATACCATGGACTGAAAATTTGAGCAACGATGAAGTTTTAGAAATAATGGAAACAAAGTGAACATGTATACGTATCATCAGAAACAGACAGTTTACATTTCTCAGGCACAGGATGAGGAAAGAGGTTTGCAACATTTGACACTCACAGGACATTTTGATTGCAATAGGGACAGAACAATACAGCACGTAATCTCTACCCAATAAACTTGTGTAACTAGCTGACAGAACATAGTCTATGAGAGATAGCAAAATGACAACATTTACTCAGATCTACAAAAGTCAGGCAATAGTGGAGAGCCATGATCACCAACATCCTGAAGATATACAACATTTAGAAGGAGAGGCTCGAAATCAAGATTGTCACATGAAAGATTTAAATTCGTTAAATCTTTTAAATTACCCCCCAATATTAATGCGTTATTTTAAAAACTATAATTCTAATACAAATGTTATCAAATAACGGTAAGAAAAATTCATATAACAATGTTGTCAATATTAAAAAATATTTTCCAATTGATAGCTAATTGCTCTCGTTAAAAGGAAATAAACCTGATGGAAGTTATAGCTTAATAGATACATGCAATAAAATGTATGAAAACGTATTCAACAAAAATTGTGAATGGGAAATGTAACGATCGTGCCTATCAATGCTGCAATGCTTGAAAAAAGAATGAAAGAACTGGATATCTAAAGAATACGTGACACCCTTCCGACGACAGCAATATTAAGATCTGCAAAGATATTGCGAATATTAAGAAAACTTGCTGTCATTTGATCTCTAGTGAGAGACATTAAAAATTTATAGTGAGAAAAGTCAATAGCATATACTAAGGTAGAAGAATAAAAACGTTGATAGTATTTGTTTTCAAACTACAACAACAACAGCAACAACAACAACAACAATAATAATAAAGGGAAGGAGACAGAAAGAAAATGGTATGAACATCACCCAGGTCCAGTTACAGAGATAGGACCAGTAAAAATTCTATGGAGCTTTACAATACACACAGACAGAATAATCAAAGCTAATCGCCCAGACACATCGTAATCAAAGACCGCAAAAACAGAATGTGCTTTGTTATTGACAGTCCATACAGATTGGAATGTATCTTTGAAGACCTTAAAAAAAACTATCAAAAATACAAGGATCTTGAAGTGGAAATCTCAAAATTGTGCACATGAGGATATCAGTAACTCTAGTTGTAGTTGGAAGCCTTGAAGAGAATGGAAAATGTTCCTATAGGCTCATTGAAGGGATTCTTAGTAGCCCATGCCTTAAAGAAATGTAAAACGTTTTACACACAAGTTCAGCTAACACATTACAAAAAAGTTTATCTAGTTTTATTTTAACAAAAACGATCAATGGAAAAAATCATGAAGCCATTTATGACGTTAGGGCTCTGGTTGGGATCCGGTAAGAAATATATATGCAACATAAATCAAAGGAAATAATTTTCATAGTCATGCCCATCCCGTCCGATAAAAAAAAAACATCCCAGCAAAATTAAAAATGCAAACAGAAACAGGAAGTGGTGGTATGTAAAAACTAACACAATTCCATTAATAATAATAATAATAATAATAATAATAATAATAATAATAATAATAATGATGATGATGATGATGATGATGATTACAGAATACTGAGACATACAATAATTCCCAGAAACCTCTCAATGTCTGAGATGCAAAAATTGTGCCCATGAGCGCCGCTAACGTACTCAGAAAAAACCCTCTCAATGCGGTATAAGTTTCAGAGAAAAAAAAACTTCCCGTGTTTAAGACTTGTAAAGATTGTATCAAACAGCAAATCAAGAAAATGAGAAATAATAATAAGAAGAATAAGAAAAGTAATAATCGATTAACACCTAGTATTAAAGCCTGCGTGAATTTTAAGACGTCACTTGTAGATTTGAGTTGCCTTATGCTAACTTGCTCCCTATGGATGACCAGTAGGTGAACAGAAAATGCAAATGTTAAAGACAACTTACAAGCTGATAAGAGGGCTTTCAAATTCAAAAGGTCAACTCTGTCCTGACTAGAAGACATAATTAGTGCAAATAAATAAAAATCTGTCAACTAATAGATGTGGACGTCTAAGGGGACTTCAGGTTAAACTTATAAAAGGAAGTTAGAAAACAGAGTACTATCAAGTTTTCATTTGCAATATTGAAGAATCTGAACATAAAGGCTGTGCCCATCATCTTTGAAGCACAGGAAACAATGCCAATGACCACTGATAAGAGATTAAAAATATTAAAGATAAGAGGATTTGTTGTTGTCAGTGATTAGGACAAGTAGTAATGATCTGAGGAGACTTGCTATCACTTGATCCTTACAAAACCAACAACAATAATAATAAAGTGGGATGTTCAAGCCACAGATACCCAGTTATCATTGAGGTTTTAAGGCTTATAATAGTGAATTAACGTTAGGGGTATTTGCGCGTTAGTGAATATAACGAACTCGACTGGAACTGGAACTCGGTTATTCAATTTCCAATTCCGGGCCGTTATCCGTTACACCACCCGCGCATCCAAGCTTAGAACACCTAGAACTCCCAAGAGGTTATCCATCTTGACCAGGCTTGACGTTGCTTAACTTGGGTTGTCAAACGAGAACCGGTGCTCCAACAGGATATGTCCGTAAGATGAGAGGACTGACTAACAATTGCAAGAAGACAGACTCAATAGTTATCAGCAAGAAAGACATCCCAAGATGTGGTCCATGTATTGAGAAGAGTTAAAAATGAAATAGATGCACTTTGGTACCTCAACTGCACGAATTTAATTGCAGTACTAGATTAACAGATAGATCGCATTTGATTATCACGTAAAGATGGCAATTTTTAAATTGACATTATTGAAAGCAGTGGTTATTCAGTTTAAATGATGTGTTTACATCATAAGAAGAAATACAACCATAAAATTAAAGATTACTTAATTTGCAATACAAAAAGGCTTTTTGGCAGTAATGACTCTCCACAGTTTCATTTTTTATTTCCGAATTATCAAGATTTCTTGAGAAAGACAATGTAATGATTTCCCATTGCCTTCTCCATCGTTTGGAATTCGGAGTTTTCCTTTTCTTAGACTAGTTACACCAAGACTTGAGTACCCAGTCTCCCATTCTATTTAACCACTACCAGCGGGATAAGAGACAGATCCGAGCATTTCCCAAGGGATCTTATGTGAATGTGAACACAACAGACTAGCTGGGAATTTGAACTCGACTCGCTGATATCGTGCCGATATCAGTTACACAACCATCATTTATCATTTCTAGATACATATTGTTTTTGTTTTTAAAAAGAGAAATATATCATATTAAATATATTATCCTCTAGTAAATGGTGATTCAAATCTTCCTACAGATCTCGTGAATCAAAAAGCCGTTAAATAATTTGGATAGATGAAACAAAAATATTTTCACTAATAAGAAAAATGTTCTGTGATATTTGAATTTTAGGTAACATCAAATTTCAAATTCCTGTAATTTTCAAATAATAACTAAGATCTTTACATGTATATTATTGTAGTGAATGCTGGATCAGCCACTATTTCTATACATTGCTATTAATATTTCTTCAGAATACACAATTATATCATTGTCGTCTAATGCGTATGCTTTTAGTTGTTCGTGTGCGTACATTTATGAAGCCGGACGTAAATAAAATTGTATAAGTGGATGTATGTGAATATATATTTGCACATCTGTAAGCGTTTGAGTTATCTGTTTGTACGCATGTGATGTTTGTTTCAGGATAACCGAGATAGATTTGTTGAATGACATCCAAAGAAGCCCAAAATGACAACATCAATCCTTGTGTTGACGGTAAAAGAATTCCTATTAAAAAAATACCTGTCATTAATATAGTCATGTCAGCGTTGACCTATTCGTCTATTTTTTTTGTTGTTGTTCTTGGAATATTTTCAACTAGTTCCGGATCTTCAGTTGGTTTATTTCTTCTGTTCAAACTTATTTCTTTATTATCATCTTCATCTTTGGGCTTCGTGGTAGCGCATGGTTAAGTGGGAAAATAAAATAAGATACAGATAAAGTTGGGTTAAAATAGCGAAAGGATTTTGGACGTAGTTACTGATATTAGGTACTAGTAACTATCTGAACGTATTTACTATTATATTAGGTATTAGTAGCTTTCAAATATAAAAGAACAAATATCTGCATTTTCTTTCATGCGTTTTATGCGTTCCTGTGTCATCAACAAAAACCATTATTGTCATAATATACGGAAATGTTTAGAGAAAATTTAAGTTAATAAATGCTGGATATTTTCATCACAGATGAAAAGGAGATTTGAAGCAACAAAAGTTTGATTCTACAGTAGGAGGTTGTGAATACCATGAACAGAGCGTTTATCCGAAAATTAGAAAAATACAAAAATTCTACTCTGACATGAACCGACGTCTTTAGAAAAGGATTTTTGCTTTGCAAGAACAAAATCTATATTATCGAAATAAAACATGATTCACACTTATGATCGCAACTCTATTTTCATTCTCAATTTCACAGATTTTACCCAGAAGGAAATTGTGAATACAAACGGTTTTTGTCATTAGTTTGTTGGCGCAACTATGTGAGGCCCATATTCTTAGGAGTTGTTGGGATTTGCTTTTGTCAGAACAAGGAGAGATTTTAAATATCCTATTTTAAAAAGATATCGCAAATTAAATATTATTTATTTTAATTTTTCAACCAATTATAAACAGTTATAAGTTTTACATATTATGAGTAAAATCATTTTGTTTGAATTTTTTATTTTTTTAATACATTATATCAAAAAATATTATAGACACGTACAAAAATTCAAGACATATGCAAAGTGAAATTATTGTTTTCTCGTAATTTCTTTAATTTTTTACAAATTATACTATATTATTAATATATATATATATATATATATATATATATATATATATGTATGTATATGTATATATATATATATATATATATATATATATATATATATATATATATATATATATAAAAGTGGACATGGAAGTCAGCACTTAGAGGCGACAGTCTGTTTCATGCTAGTGCAATCGTCATTGCACTAGCATGAAACAGACTGTCGCCTCTAACTGCTGACTTCCATGTCCACTTTTATATATGCACACGCTCTATCTCTGATATTGAGCACTTTATCCCATAAATATAGCACACTTTAAGACTATATTTCTTCATATATATATATATATATATATATATATATATATATATATATATATATATATATATATATATATTAATGATATCTGGCAATTTTCTCGTTCATCGAAGATAGCATCTAGCGGACTTAATATGTTTTTAAATTTGTGTCACACATTTTTTCGTCTTCACCTAAAAGCAGATCTTCTTAAATTTCTTTCACATTTTTGACACGCCGAACCATGTCTTCGGGATTAGTTGTTAGAATGTATTTTTAAGGCTCATTACACGGGAATTTATATTCAAGATGATTCGTGAACAGAAACCCAACTCAAATTTTTTCTTGCATGGTGGCACAGCTGCTTTAACCTTTCTCATACTGGCTTCAAAAATCTATATGATAAATTATGGAAATATGTATACGATGGGTTTTATTACGTCATATTTCTAACAACGCGCATAAGTGCCTTCGCAAATGTGTCTTCAGGTGAAAACGGAAATACAAATGTCAAAAACTCTTATCTTTGCTAGTGGATCTATGCATAAGATATGAAAGATAATTTGTTTTGAAAATATTTAACAGTTCTGAAATAATCTTCTGTGTACCGTGACCCTTCAGGGTCGGATGATCATGGCTTTCCACATTTTGATCTCTTTTGTAGCTCTTAGTAAATTTTGTCTTTTCGCTATCACACCTAATCCCTGTTCTGTTAGTCATTTACACAATCGCATTAAATAGGTTGTTCTCTGTTTTCTGCTATCACTCTTGCCTTCAATATGTCCTGTGAGTGTCAAATTTCTTATGCCCTCTTTCTTCATTATGCGCCCGAGATTTCCATTATATTCTCAGCAGCCTTCTGTAGGATCACGTTTATGTTGCTTCAAGTTTCTTCTCTATCTGTAAGGCGATTGTCTTTTTGCTTTCCTTTACTGCCTTCTTTAGGAGGTCCTGGTATGGTTTCTAATTCTCACAGTATCTCCTTATTGTATAGGTTGAATAAGTTTGACGAGAAAACACATACTTGTCTTACCCCCCTTTTTATTTTTGTATATTTACTGAATTCATTTTCTATCCATATGCATATAAGTTTTAAAAATGTTGCTTTCAATTTAGCAGTTCCAAGCCAGCTATTTTCTTTCAGTAGAAGCATAAATCTTCAACCATCAATTAAAGCAGATGGAATCTTTGACGTATACACAAAGTTCTCATATACGTACACACATAAACTGATCGTTTGGTGACCTACCTAATAATTTTATCCTTGTATATTTTAAAACGTTGTGTTCATCTTTCTCTTCAAATTTTAAAAAGAAAGAAGTGAACTAATAATTATTTTTCCTTCACGGAATAGGCAAGCCAATTGCGAACAGCGGAACACTTAAAAAACACTTTTAGTTTCTCGGAAAATAATTTATCACCCACATTTTCGGTGTGACCTGGCTCTTCTTCTTCGTAGAGGAAAGCAAGGGATCTAAGGTACCGCGAACTAGCCATTTGTTTTGGATCGTATGTACAAGTTAAAATCTCAATAAGCGCGCAACGGGCTTCACTGAGAGAACGTCTGTTCATCGCGATAAATGAAAATCCAGGGCGCGCTCAGTGATGATGGAACGCCACTTGTTTGATATTCGAGGCACTGAATGTAACCAGACAGTTTGCCCCCACTGAGCTGTTAAAGCGAGATTAATCAAAGGAGAAATCGGCTGCCATGCTATGGTCATCTAGAGTTTTGGAGGTGCACCTACATACCACTGTATCCTCAGCATAGGTATTCACAAATGATCGAAGTATGCTCAGACAAATCACTTATGTCAAGTATATAGGAGGAATTAAATTATGATTAATCGTGGCTTTTCTCGCAATGAAAAAGTTATTCATTTGTCTATATTTCTGAGATGAGGTATTATGTACACTATTTACATTATTTGGACTATTGTCCTCATCTTTGTTGCCATATTTATCACAACGTTGTGATAAATATGGCAACAAAGATGATGTAATTAGTTATACATTTCCTATTGTTACCGGAGATCAGGTTCGAATTTAGGTAAAAGAAAAAAAAACAGGGTTTCCAATGCTGATTTTTCCAAAGATGCACAGCTTAACATTTATTCTCTCATTTGGGATTTTGACATTCCAACATAACTTTCACGTACTTCATTGTTTTTTTTATTTTTGTTTTACTTCTCGAAACAAATTACATTATATTATTTTGTGTTTTTGTCATTCTTAACCTTGAAAATGTATTTAAATTACAAGTAAAATAAAGAATATTTCACTGAGACTCAGCTACCAGTTCCAAATGCAAGTTCTTTTGTTAAGTTTATATATACAAATGTACAGCGATGAAAGAAAGTTCTGTATGAAATATGGCATGAAACTTTATGCCAGCCTCCACGAAAAATATGCTTTAAATTTGTGACCCATTTCAAATAGAGCTTCCGGTAAGAATATCAACAAAAATACATGCTAAGTTAATCATATGTCCACTGACCCGTCTACTATTGTCCACGTACATAAAATGAGAAATAAAAGAATAATAAAATTAAAAAAATGTGTTAATAAGTACTTTTATATTGATATTTATTAAGCTTAACTTATATCAGTGCAAGACCACATAAGGGTAGGAAGATTGTGAAGCGTCAATATAGGAAAGCCTGCTGGACAAGAGTTTCGCATTTGAAATCTTGGATTCAACTTGGGCAACTTAAATTTCAAATAACTTGTTTCACATCCAGATCGAAATTGTGAATAAACTGTCGAAAGTTCATTTTTCCTATCTTTGTTCGTGTGCTTTTAATCTCGGTCATTATCAAGGGTTAAATGTTGTCTGCAGCATAGTCAAAAGTTTTAATGTGTCCTTAAGCCTTTATCTACTGCGTCCTGAGTATGACGATAAACTACATCCGCGTCCTGGGTATGACGATAAACTACATCCGCGTCCTGGGTATGACGATAAACTACGTCCAACCAAAAGGCCGTCAATCCGATCAATCGACTGGTCATGTCATGCCCCATCACATCTAACCCATCCCAAAACAACTACACCTTACAATTAACTTTCCCTCCCAAAGCCTACACTAAATATACTAACACCTTACCCCTAAAATGTGATGGAAAACAATGATGTTGCCAGCTATACGTTTTTGAAACAATGATGTTGCCAGCTATACGTTTTTGAAACAATGATGTTGCCAACTATACGTTTTTGAAACAATGATGTTGCCAGGGATACATTTCTTTGAAACAATGATGTTTCCAGCTATACGTTTTTGAAACAGTTGCCAGCTATACGTTTTTGAAACAATGATGTTGCCAGGGATTCATTTTTTTGAAACAATGATGTTGCCAGCTATACGTTTTTGAAACAATGATGTTGCCAGCTATACGTTTTTGAAACAATGATGTTGCCAACTATACGTTTTTGAAACAATGATGTTGCCAACTATACGTTTTTGATATATCTAGTAAATACTGGATCTGGCATTAAATAACCCATAGTGGTTGATATGCCATAAAACCCCAAACAAACAAACAAACAAAAAAACTTTATCTACTGGCATAGTGGATAAAGACGTTGGTTAGATCCAGTAACAGGACCCAAAAAGTTGTAACCAATATCTGGTTAACGCAGTGGAGACTTGGAGAGGTGAATTAACAGGAGATAACTGATAACTGACATCCATTAGATAGACATGACACTTGGAAATAGAACAGTCTACCCCAGCGAGCGAAATTAAGGGTTCAGTTCGACATTCCAACAACCTGAAGAAGGCCGGAGCGTACAACGGCCGAAACGTTGTGATAAATATGGCAACAAAGATGAGGTCAATAGTCCGAATAATGTAAATAGTTTACATAGTACCTCATCTCAGAATATAGACGGTTCAAAATGTCCTCAGCATGTTTCTAGTCACGCATGCACTCGTTGGATAATTGTCTGGCAGAACCTTTCAAATACTCCGACATGATGTTGAGGATTGAGGTCGGGAGAACGTGCAGGCCATGGAACCGGTCCTCCCCTACCTATCCATCTTTCGTGGTAGATGTCAGGTAGTGCATCGCGAACAATGTGACTAAAATGTGCTAGATCATCCGTATTAGCAGACGTACATCCTCTATCAGGCCTGGAAGGGGGTTCAAAATAAGGTCTCTGTAGACAGCTCCTGTAAGACGTCCTGGGATAACATATGAAACTACCAGTGAGTCGGCTACAATTCCTGTTCACACATTAATCGCAAACTGATGCGGGTATCTAGTCTGTATTGTACCGCAGGGATTACGCTGTGCCAACAGATGTTGGGTGTGTAAATTTGTCATCCTATCTCTTCCAACTTTTGCCTCATCCGTAAACAAGACTGAAGAGACAAACAACAGATCAGCAGTTTGTGCAATAAACCATCGGCAAAAGCAGGGCGAATGACCCTGTATACGTTGCAAATGATACAGATACAGGTGCTGCTCTTGAATACCCTCAATGCGGTACTATGAGATGTACGACATGATAGAGCCATTTGACTTGTGCTGATACATGAATCAACTCCGACAACCAGGAGAATGTCTTCTTTATGGTCAGATGTATGGGCGGATCCCGGTATTCTTCGAGCCATAGTTTGTGGTGCATGGATAACAGCAGTAAAGTTTGGATGACACGGTTGCCTTCGGTCTGGAAACGCATTTTGTTACAGCCATACAGCCTCGCGTCAATTACCATTCTTGCGGTCGTATGTAAAAATCATATATGCCCGCTCACCCTATGAATATCCTGCCATTGTTAAACGGAACACTTCTCAGTTAACTCACTACTAAACACGTTAAACATTGAAGACACACAAGCCACAAATGTACACAAATGACAAATGTAACATAGTCTACATGGCAACACAGCTCCATCTACTGTAGACTTTATTTAAACTTAATAACGGAAAAACGAAGGATTTCCAGACATATTTTTATATGGAATTTTGTCCTTGTTTTGGTATATATATATATATATATATATATATATATATATATATATATATATATATATATATATATATATATATATATATATATTATAGAATACGATAGGTTAATTTTCGCCATTTTACATTTTTAATTTTGTGCATGCGCGTTGTTTGTTTTTGATTTTGTCGACTGCACAGTATAACAGGACCAGTTGGAAACCGTCTGTGAGAAGTAGAGTACGATGACGCAATTCACTCCGCCAGAAATTTAGAAACAGCATGCTGTATCGTTTGGCATTCGCTCCGGAAATTTCAATACGAACATTTCAGAGTATTTGGGTGTCAATCTGAGGACAGTGCAGAATATTTGGAAGAAGTTGGATGAGTCTAATTGTGATTACGAAGGTTTTTGGAGTGATCACTAGTGATGGCGACGCTATGCCTTCATTCATCTTCCAACAAAGCCTCAGGCTCAATAAGGCGGCCTACTTTTCGTAGAAGAGAAAGCAAAACAGAAGATAAGAAAATGACACATTTATCTTCCTTTATTCTTTTATTACCCAAAGAATGCCTTAGAAAGACTTTGGTATACAGGGAACCTCATATTGTACTGAACACAACACAGAATAGTACACAGTATACAATAACCGAAGCTTACTTGACAGGCATGTTTAATAATAATTCTTCCAAACCGTTAATTAAAGAACTCTTCTAAAATGTAATTCTCTCACAATCTTTCATCGGAAATTCATGAACATTGATATACGAAAAAGATATATCTACGTTCACGATTTTTTCTATTCTTTCTATCTAATTTTTTCAAACAATAATATATTTATATATTCATATCTTAAATTTATACCTTATTGTTGGAAGAAACTTCAATCCTTCCATTAAACTAATATTTCTACACAATCTTTCTTACTAAATATATTTCTTCAACAATTGGTAATCTCGTCGCAACAGATAACGATTTAGTTTCGGATACGTAAAATTAGTGTCAGAATACAAGAAAGGCTACAGTTTTGAATAGTGAATGGTGACTTTCATGAAAAATGATATTCATACCTGTAGGTCATAGGAAATATGTTCCTGCTCCAGACTTGGTTAAATCGAATAAAACCAGTTACGCACGAGCAACATACACTTATAACTATGTTCGTGCAGACGCCAAGAACATTTGAGTTAATATTAAAAAAATAAAATAAAATAAAACTATATCTTAAAAGACTTCAAAATAATGTTTATTCGTTTATTTTATTTTGCCTTTCTTTTAAGGGTTCACGAACTGTAAAGTTAACACAAATAATTTACCTCTCGATTCTTGCGACCCACGCTCTAAGAAACTCCATAGATTTTTTATTTTGGCTATGAATTTCTTTTGGCAATTGGCTCTTCTCATTCCTTGACTTCTATTTCTGTTCCTTTTCCAGACGAACAAAAACCCAAAAGATTATGACACTAACATTCTGCGCCATCTTTCCGGGAACTTTTGCTTCAATTTCATACCTCAAGCGAGATGAGCTGTTGGTAAATTTCACTTGAGACTCTAACATTAGTAATCTCGACTGTTACTAAAAGCAACGTGTAGTTATCCATGTGTGCAGATGTATTTTTAGGTAGATGAAACTACTTGTCCCATTTTTTTTTTTACTCATGGCAATATTAATATTGAAATAAATCGATACAAGTAAAATGTACTAAATAAACGTGTCGTAATGTCGTTGGATAAGTTTTATTCGACAGAATGGAAAGCGAACAAAAACAATTTTCTTTAAATAATTTTGTTTTCTTTATTACTCACTTAGAAATTGATAATGATTAACTTTGAAATTTTTAATGGTAATAATAATAATAATTGCAAAATCATTTTTATCTGCCATGTCTCTTTAGAGTCTATTCAGTCATGGCTTTCCACTAATTTCTGTCTTTTGTTTTGACTAATAACTAATGACTTTACCATCCGTATTAGTTCCTGGCCCGACATCCATTCGCACAAACTCGTTAAGCAGGTTACACACTATTTTCCTCTTCATCTCTTGATTTGAATACATGCTGTAAACATTATATTCTCACATCTTTCTTATATGCCCAAATACGCTTGAAAAAAAAGTATAAATTTATTTCTTCTCCAATCTATAGGTTAAATAGTAGAACTTGTATCTTGAAAAACCATCGTTATTCTCAATAAAAACTGTGAATGCAATATTCACTTGCAAATTTTTTTAAAAGCAATTCACTCCAAGCAAGATGGGAGTGCCACTAGCACGCAAGGGTTTACAGAGGATTGAGAACAAGAGTAAAGAAGCATGTTTGAGGAAAGGATACAGAGAAGGGCGGTGAACAAGCTCAGGGTGTAAAGGTTTGAAATGCTGTAAAAATAAATAAATCTTTTATGTGTCATGTCCTTTCGGGGCATAGATAATCATGGCTCTCTACAACTTCCTGTCTTTTTTCTCTATGGAACGTACGACCTTTTACCACCCCCTACTGTGCTATCCGGAGCTTACGGACATATAGAATCGAAACACCGTTTACAGTACGATCACTGAAGTTAAGCAACATCGAGTCTGTTCAGTACCTAGATGGATGACCACTAGATGCTGTAAGCTTAGATGTGCAGGTGGTGTAATGAATAATGGCTCGGAATTGTTAACCACAGAGCCGAGTTCCAATTTCACTTGTGTTCTTTATATTCACTAATGCGCAAATATCTTTGGGAAAGGTATGAATCCACCTCTTCTACTAGCTATGTGTTAATTACTAAGATTCTTATCACTAAACCATTATTAACTGCGAAAAACATACTTATAATCAAAACATATTTTCTGGCTTTAAATAACCTGCAATGTGTTGATAAGCCGTAGAAAACAAATCAATCAAGCAATCTTTAGGATGCCATCCATTCGCAGAAAAACTCGTCGGTTACTCGCTGTTTCCCCCTTGCTTTTTCACTATGTTCTCTGAGTTTTACATTCTCTAGGCTATTTTCCTGATTTCATGTACCAGAAATGCCACCTGTCTCTTTCTGCCTGGAATTATGTTACCTTTTAGTTCTCTTTCGAATATTAGTGCCGGGTATTGTAACGGAAACTAGAAAAATACTAGAACAAAATCTTTCATTTCAATCAAAAACTGATATAAAGAAATATTTCGACTTTTAAGTCTTTTTGCGGATATAATTTTAATAGAAAGATGATCAAATTAAAAGACATATTGATTGACGATACTCCATATATGGCTATATCTAATACTCATGATAACTGTATCTGACAGGTTAATGGAAATCATGTGGTTTGAAGCTGTATTTCAGTAAAGTTCGTTTTAATTTGTAAAGGTCAACATGTACAAAATTATGTTTGGCTCAAAAAGATATAAGCATGATGAATTCTAATTAATCACCGCATTTTTTCAGTATGTGTTAATATTTCAATATCTATCACGTGATGCATGGACGAACTTCTTATTATGATTGCTTAATATCTTTAGAAATGCTTTAAAGATATTACGTATATCTTAATATCAGATGTTTGTGATGGTCATCTGTGGTCAGTAAGTGACATAAAGTCACTATATATATATATATATATATATATATATATATATATATATATATATATATATATAAGAGTAAGTTTTTTAAAAATATATTCCACACTGATAAAAATAAAGGAAGAAAAGGTTGAAAGTGCAGTGCTGCTGGAATAATAGGTATTTAGAGTAACTTTACCGGTTTCACAGTTCTATGATTTTCAAAAGTTAAATTAATAAGAGATATGTCATGGCATAGCCATATATTCTCAATTTAAATTTTGAAAATCATAGAACTGTGAAACCGGTAAAGTTACTCTAAATAGATATTCTTAAATACTCCAATTGCATATCAGCTTCTTTTTCATATATATATATATATATATATATATATATATATATATAGAGAGAGAGAGAGAGAGAGAGAGAGAAAGGGAGAGAGAGGGTATATATATATATATATATATATATTGGGTCCGATGGGTACATTTTTAATTTCGCGCATGCGCGTGGTTTGTTTTTGATTTTGTCGACTGCACAGTATAGTAGGGTCAGTTGGACACCATCTGTGTGGAAAAAAGAGCACATGACGCAATTCCATCCGCCAGAAGTTTGGTAACATCATGAAGTACTACTTGACATTTGCGCCAAAAGCTCCAATATCAACATTTCAGAGTGTATGCATGTCAATCTGATGACAGTGCAGAGGATTCGGAAAGAGTTGAGTGAGTCTAATGGTGATTATGAAGGTACGGCAACTCGGAAAACTCTTATCGTTCTTATAAGAAAAGAAATTCTGCATTTGTTGGCGAGGGCCCCAGACTCAGCACGGAGGCCTATACCAAGTGCTTGAGGATGTAGTGGTGTCCTGGGTTAAAAGGGTGGCTGATGGAAAACCCTATGTCTGGCAACAGGATTCTGCACCATGACACACAAGCAGGAAAAACCAGTCACGGCTGATAATACCATGGACCAGATATGCGATCAACATTTACTTGTGTTCTTTATATTCACTAATGCGCAAATATCTTTGGGAAAGGTATGAATCAAAGGTGGTCGGGAAGGGGTCTTTATATTAGTAAGATTAAACATTAGTTTGACACCTATCCATTTTAATTCTTCGTAAAGTTTGTCTTTTTGTTATCTCTTCCAATCCCTGTTTTGACATCATGCATTACACCACCGGCAAATCCAAACTTACAGCACCTGATATTCCCACGTGGTCACCCATCCCGGTACTAACCAAGGTTGACGTATAATTTCGGTGATCATACGGGAAGTGGTGCTTCAAAGTGATTTGGGCGTAAGCCAATATATAATACAGATGTAGATGCATGTACAGTGCTGTTCGATAAAAGTGACTCACCTGATTTTTTTACTAAATGTTCTCTTCTCCGATGAAACGAAAGTTGAGCTAAGTTCAAAGGATAAGCAATCTAAAATCCGAAGAAGAAGCTTTGAAAGCTCTTTAAATTTAGCAGCAAGTACTGTCAAGCATCCGTTCAGTATAATGTTCTGGGGATGCTTTTCTTTTCCTGAGACTAGTTTCTTAAAACCTATTGAAAAGACCCTCAGTAGCGAGCAGTACAAGAGAATTTTAGAGTCTTGTCAGCTCCCTTCTGCTGAAAGCGTGCAAATCGACCCCATCAAGCTCATTTTTATGCAGGATAATGCTCCCTGTCACAAATCAAAATTGATGAAGGAATACTTTGATGAGAAGCATGTGAGTGTTATGACATGGCCGCCCCAATCTCCTGACCTCAACCCCATAGAAAACTTATGGAGCATGATAAAGTACAGGCTCTCGAGAAAGCAGTTGAGCAACAAAGAGGATTTGATTGTGAATTTCATATCCGAATGGATTCAATGCTTGGAGATGAGATTTGCCAGAACCTAATAAAGTCAATGCCAAAAAGGGTTGAAATGGTTATTCAAAATAAAGGAGGACCCATAGATTATTAAATATTTCGAACTATATTACCTATTATAAATAAATTATACCTCTATTACTCTTTATTTAAAGCTGTTCGGTTATGTTTCTATTGATTACTAGTTGCAGGAAATAAGTGAGTCACTTTTTTGCACAGAGTTTTTCCGTAAATCTCATTTATATCCAAAATTATAATTATCAATAGAATACCTTAGGGTGAGTAAACTTTTTTACTAGGTGATCGGGAAGAGGTCTTTATATTAGTAAGATTAAAAATTAGTTTGACTCCAAAAACAATAGGCGAAAATTTTTTTAAGTAAAAAAAAATCAGATGAGTCACTTTTATCGAACAGCACTATATATATATATATATATATATATATATATATATATATATATATATATATATATATATATATATATATATATATATATGTTTTTTTCACATAATAATTCATTGTGTCTAAAATAAGAATCCTAAACAGAATGCAGAAAGCATTGGCGCAGCTTATCCTAATTCCGGTGGTGATAATCATCCAAGTATATATAACCCACTGTAAACGTCCCCAAGAGCAAGAGTTAGTTTCCCCTTTAACACCAAGGCACGCTGGCCCAGTGGTATGACATTTGTGTTGTATCGCAACGGTCCGGGTTCGATTCTCGGTAGTGGATGCACACTGCTGATAAGTAACAAAAAGGACGAAACGGCCATCCAGCGCTTTCTGCATTTTGTTGAGAATTCTTGTTCTAGACTCAATGAATTATTATGTGAAATTATTCACATAATAATTAATTGAGAAATTATTCAAATCTACAAAATTTCAATTACTGTATATATATATATATATATATATATATATATATATATATATATATATGTGTGTGTGTGTGTGTGTGTGTAAAAAAATTCTCAGAATTAATCTATAGAAAAAGACAATAGGAAACGTGTATGTAGTTTCAGCCGACGCGATTTATTCAAAAGTCCGCAGTGGACGAAACGCATCAGCTAAAACTACATACAGTTTTCCTATTGTCATTTTTCCTTTATACTTACATATATATATATATAGAGAGAGAGAGAAGGAAAGCGAAAGAGAGAGAGAGAGAGTGAAGTCGACATGTAAAATCTGTCCATTAAATAATGAAAAAAAAAGAAAAAAGTTATGTTGGAAAACAATATTTAATTATCAAACATTGATCACTTCCAAGCCAGATTTTTGTAATTGAATTACTGCTTTGGATATAAGTTGATTGGGCCATATTTGACGATATAAAAAATATAAATTATTGCAAATTGTTGTGAAACGTTACAGTAACAGATTTCCGTTAAAGAGAGCTCCAACATTTTGCCAGATTGGCGAATTAATAATCATATGAAGTAATATTCTCTAATTCAATAACGCCTCTCCGATCTTTTAGTTCATCATCATTTAATTCTGCCACAATTTTTACCATTTTTTATCGATCATTTTGCTTCTTGGAATTCGTATCAAGATTAAATTTGAACGCTCCACTATCGGTGGTGATAAATGCTCAATGATCCAAATAGTAAACAGGGCCCAAATGATTTACTAATCACTGATCGACTAATATATCACCTAAATGTTTACTATTTTAAATATGCAAAACATTTTTGATTAATTACTTGATAGTTTTCAATAGTTTTTCAATCTTTCACAGGTTAATTAAAGCCAGAAAAGAGACGAGATAGATGCATATCTTTCTAAAGGGAATTTACACATATGTCAGTATAATGAATTCAACGGGAATTGGAACTCAGCTCTCCGATTAACAATTCCGAGACATCGTCCATTTCACCACCGGCAAATCCAAACTTAAAGCACCTGATAGTCCTACGTGGTCACCCATCCCGGTACTAACCAAGGTCGACGTTGTATAATTTCGGTGATCATACGGGAACTGGTGTTTCAAAATGATTTGGGCGTAAGCCAATATATAATACAGATTACCTACAAGTGAATATATATATGTATGTAGGTATGTGGGTATGCATGTATATGACATGTTGGTTTGAATAATATCAACAAGTTCAGGTTATATATATATATATATATATATATATATATATATATATATATATATATATATATATATATATGACATGATGGTTGGAATAATATCAACAAGTTCAGGTTCTGTTTATCCAATTTTTTATTAACTTTTTAAAATTTACGAATTAGCTATTTTAAGTCGGTAAATTTACCAAAATTCTTACTTATCTATATTATCATTCTCTTTTTTCCGGAGACTTTCGAAATCTGCTATATTCATTTTCAACAATTGCGTTTTGTCTTTGATTATGTAACTATAAAATAACTAAACCTTTGTAAGAATTCTTGCTGCCGAAATACATCTTATTTGAATATATATATAATTTTATTTTTGATATTTTATATATATATTATATTTATTCAATTTTTGATATTTTATATAGTTTGTGTACAACTGTATATATACGTACATACATATATACATACATACAAATATATATATATATATATATATATATATATATATATATATATATATATATATATATATATATATATATACACAGTTGTATACATAAATATTCAACTCCTAGATTATTATTATTATTCTGTGTACCGTGTCGTAGGCGATCATGTTATTCACAACTTCCTAACCATTTTAATTTTTCGTAACGTTTGTCTTTTTGTTATCTCTTCCAATCCCTGTTGTGTCATCCATTTAAGGTTGTTTGGTAGGGTTACTCTCTGCTCTCGTCTATTCCCCCTGCCTTTAGTATGCCCCTTCTGTATTAGATTTTCCAAGCTTCTTTCCTCAATATGTGTCATAGAAATGTCAACTATCTCATTCTGATTTAAATATAAGCGTCCTTTTTGTTTCCTTTTTCCTGAAATCTTCCTCGTTACTCACATCCTTCATCCATGGGATTCTCAGTATCATTCTGTAGCGCAACATTTCTCTTGCCTCAAGTCGGCTCTTCATCCGAAATTATTTAGCATTCACTGCCATATAGAAATAAATTGATTATTTACAATATATAAAACCTGTTGATAAATCTGAGATTATATATCAGCTCGTAAAAACATAATGTCTCATTCTGATTCTAAGCATGAACATCCTTTTTGTTTACATTTCCTTGTTGTTCATATATTCAGTCCTTGATATTCTTAACATCCTTTTATAGAATCAACTTTGACTCTTCTTCCTCTATAAGGAGACCATCTAGCATTCACAACCATAGAGGAGGAATGATAGTTCAGTACGCTCTTCTTTGTCAGTGCAATTATTTTATGGTTAATAATTCTGAAATTGATTTGATGAGATTTATCGACTCATTTTGTATTAGTCTTTTAAGTCTAAGTGTCAGGTCCCTTCGGGGCGTGGGGGATCATGTCTCTCCACTTATCCTTTGTAGCTCTTACCAATATTTGTCTCCTTACTATCCTTTCTAGTCATGCTCTGATATGCATTTGCACAAGCACGTGAGGTAGATTACTCGCTGTTTATCCTCTGCCGCACTTGACTTCAATATTCCATGCGAGTGTCAAATTTCCCAAGCCTTCTTTGCACATTATGTCCCTAGAAATTTAAACGTTCTTTCTGATTCTAAGTATAAATATTCTTTTTGTTTCTATTTTCCTTAAAACTTTCTCATGATCAGTCCATGGTATTCTTAGCGTCCTTTTGTAAAAAAACATCTCTGTTGCCTCAAGTCTCCTTTACATTAATGTGGATTTTTCCAGCATTCTTTGCCATATAGGAGGACTAATATTATTAGATCATCGGTAAAGTTCGTGACAGATTATAAAATTTAAAATAAAATTTGACATTAAAAAACATTTATTAGTCAAGTACATAGATTCCATTGTTTTTAACAGCTTTCCCCCATGGTTCTACAAGTTTGTTGTTGCAATTTTTGTAGAAACTTCGTGTGTTGTTTGAAGAAGGTTGTCAATTAGTTTTCGGCTGATTGTACAGAGTCAAATGTGTTTTAATTTTAATTGTTCTGTAGAGACGGGAACAAATGAAAATCCCGAGGAGTAAGTCAGGAGAGTACGGTGAATGCTTGGGCGGGGGGCAGTTCCCATTTCAACTCTTTAAGCTTCTCCAATGTGTTTTGCAACATACGGTTTTGCGTAGTTGTGGTGGAAAATCACACCTTTTTGATTTGCCAAAAACGGCCGTTATTCTTGGATGCAAATCTCTTCAAATGGCGAAATGCAGTTGTGATATCAGTGTTCCAACTCTTACTAATTTATCCCGTTGAAATATTTTATTCTCCAGGATGATAAGCAGAGCGTCTTCATCATTTTCGGACGGTCGCTCTGAGCGTGATCGATCGTTTAGGTTAAAATCACCCTGACGAAATCTGCCAAAATACTTTTTGACCGTCCGAAGAGCTGGAGCATGATCCAAGTAAACGTTCAGAATTTATTTGTCGTCGTTCCGACGCTTACTACTTTCCGAAATTCATAGAGCATAATATGGCGAAAGTGTAACTTTTCACCTTCCATCCTAAAGGCATTCATTTGTAGACAAAATTTGAACATTCAACAAAGTCTGACTCTCAACTGAACGATGAAAGATTTCAATCTAGAAGTCACCAGAAATTGGCACCCAAACAAACAGCAGTGTAAAGCTGCGGTCATTTTATATTAATGATGAAAATCGGGTACGAACTTTTGCAATGATCTGATATATAGTACTTCGGCACTCTTTATTTGTTTCTCATGAAATTTTCCTGTTCCTAAACACTTTGTTTAGCTTTTGGAAGACAGCATTTTTTATTCTAATGCGCCTGCGGATTTCAGTGTCACAATTACTGTCATCTGTTAAAACACTACCCTACCTATATATATTTAAACTTTTTTCTTGAATTTGATATATCCAAATCATAGCTTCCATTTTTCTGTTCCTTTTGCTTCCAGCCATATAATATGTATTCTTACAATTGATTGGTAGTCTTTTCTTTCCGCTTTATGTCATTGCTAGAAAATCCTGCAGTTTTCGTAATGTTTTTGATATAAAAATAATTTAATGCAGAATAATAAGAGATAATTAATATTAATATTTTTATCCACAATCCTAAGTGTTCTAAAAGTATTTGTAAATCTGATCTTAAGAACAGCTAAAATTAAATAATTCTACTACACCTTGCATGTCGCTTTAGATGCTCTTAAGAAATATATTTTACAATTTAAACATTCATTCATTTTTTTTTATATTATGAAAAACAAATTTGACTTCGAGTACCTGACAGAAGAAATTGATTGAGGCTTATCAAGTCATAGAAGACGATAGGAAAACAACATTGAAGCATTTAAACATAACTTGTTGCACTTTCAGTAACAGAAATAATTAATATTGCTTAAGAGATCGAGTCTTCTAAGGAAGACTTCCTTACTTGAGGTGAGTAAAATCACAAGGGAAGTTTCAGTCAAGTGAAATCAAGAATAAAGGATAAAGAAAGCTGCAACAGATGTGTACAATTCTCAACAATTTGTATAACTTTGAAACGGACAGGTTGCAGAAACAAATGCAACTAATAAGAAAACGCTTAATAAGCCTAATTTTAGAATTGTCTAAAATATTTTTGAATCTGTCCAGTGTTCTGATTGGTTCTGCACAAGACATCACCAATGTAATCAAATCATATGTGTGAGCGGTGTGACCGTTGGGTACGTCGAAGACCATGAGAAATTCCATCAATTACTGACCAATAGGACGAATGCTTTAGAAGGCTATTTGGACTACGATTTCAATGCGTTACCCTGTTCATTGAAAAAGTAATGAAGCTTCCGAACTCTACGGTCTCCTAACTATAACATATCTTTGATATTTGAGGAAGTGTAAAATTTTCCGATCTTTTTAATTAAATGTGTGCCAAAAACACATACACAAGCACAGGAAGGAACACACACACACATACACACACACACACACAAACACACACACACACACACACACACATATATATATATATATATATATATATATATATATATATATATATATATATATATATATATCATCTTTCATATTCCTATTTTTTGTTGCTCTTAGAAACTTTTGACTTTATACCATCATTTTTTATCCTTTTTCTGCCAGCCATTCGCACAAACTCATTAAATAGGTTATTCGCTCGTTTCCTCTGATTCACGTGTCCATTAAATTGTCCAGGTCTACTTTCCTCATTATCTATTAGAAATTTTCCAAGAAAAAGATATCTATAATAGTGTCTTTCCTTGTACTGCTACCCTGTCACCTGCATTCAAATGCAACGTCAATTGAAATATTATGTTTACCTGAATCTTTTTATTTTAGCGTCCTTTTCCCTCATTATTCTTTTCATTTTCTTCCACCCCTACTAATACCTTTCGTCTTAGAGGCATTTTCACCTTGCGTCGTGTTAAAGGATTATATATATATATATATATATATATATATATATATATATATATATATATATATATATACCTGCACGGCCACACACAACCAGATGTGACACATAGAAAAATTCCCAACCCCATATGATACTTCTTCTTTTTGGTATGCTCCTGTCCCCTGGAATAAACTCACCCCCCCGAATGAGAGGTAAATCCTGGGGGAGGGGGGTGATCCCATGGTATTTGTGCTAATTATAGAAAATGAGTCTTTTTATTGTCTTCCACTCCAACACATTGCATCTTAGTGGCATTTTCGCCTTGCGTGAGGTGAAATATATATATATATATATATATATATATATATATTATTATTATTATTATTATTATTGTTGTTGTGGTTGTAATAATGATAATAATAATAATAATAATAATAATAATAACATTAATAATAATAATAATTTGAAAACAAGACAAATTGGATAAAATAGACAATTAGAAAATAGTTTTTAGTCCTTGCCGATGCGTTTCGTCATCCGACTTTATCAAGGCAAATGATGATAAATAAAAGTGAAATGTTGTGTAGTTACATCAAAATTAATGTTTTTAAAAAGACACTCCTGTGTAAGCCACTTTCTGGATACTGGTAACTTTTTTTTTTTTACTAAGAGTTTTTTTATGCTTTCCTTGTCGACAATATTGTTAAATTTCTCAGAATAATTCTGAAGATAAGACAAATTGGATGAAAAAGACAACTGGAAAATAGTTAGTTCTTGCCGACGCGTTTCGTCATTCGACTTTATTAAGACAAGTGATGATAATATGTATATTACATAAATTATAAATAATTACAGAATTAAGCCAATAAATATTCGTTCTACATTTACTGCGGTCTCTGTCTTCCTATTTGATGTCGTCAAATTGTTCCTGCTAGCTTTTTGTTTTACCAAATACTTAAGAGGTAAGTTGCTTAGTCTTCAGTTGATTTGTCTTTATGTTATTTTCTTGAAGTATTTGTTACATTTGCTATTATGTATAAAAAAATACCTACGTATCGTAATATTAGGCTGCATTCCACCTAATATTAATGCTCGTGTGTGTGAACGAATTGCTAAAAAATGATTGAATCAATAAGATACATTTAATTGAATTATTCCAAGCGAATTACGTTTAAAAATAATATTTAGTCATTGTATGAAGTGATAAGATGCAATAACTACATTTATGTTTCGTTTGGCAATTGATTGTTGATAATGATCAGATTATTTTAAGTACCTCCACGAGATCGCTAAAAAAAGAGCATAGCATGAGGAAAAGGACGCCAAACTTGACGAAAACAAAATTCTATCGTCTAAATGTTTGTTATTATTAAGAGGAAAGATCAAAGTATTTTTGGGGTATTTTTTACATTTTTAATCGTTCCTAACACGTCCGAAAATTTCGTTAAATATCTTGTTTCTTTTTGAGTCAGCAAAATTGACTGATGGCAACCATTTTTTTCCATTTTATAAAATCAATGAAAATCTCAGTTTGAAATTCTTTTAAATATCAATTATCATTTTTTCAAAACTTTTTTTAAGAAAATCAGAAATAATATTTATTTAAAATATTTTGAACCAAGCTTAACTTAGCTTCTGCACCGAAAAGAAGTAATTTGAAAATAAAACAAAGCAGGTCATAAACTTTCGCGTCACTTGACAGGTGTATGAATGACATGTTGACGGATTCTGTGAGAATAATTTGTTCTACGGAAGGAAAAAAGTGAAATATTTTACATTTAAGTGAACAAATTATTTACCTCGTTATTTTTAAGGGAAACTTTCAGCGCTCTAATGTTTTTTTGCTTTTTGTACTTAGCTTTCACCTTTACGTTTACGATGCTTTATGGAAAATATATTATAAAGAAATTAAAATAAAACTGTTACGAATGAGATTAAATTTCATAAGAAAGGTATCTAATTAATTCATAGGTACCTTTCTTATGAAATTTTATCAGAAGTGTACATAAAATACTATAATTTTATGTACATTTACTACATTTTTTTACTGTGTTATTTGTATTTCCATTCATTTTATTATTAATTTTGATATTTCATTTATGGAAAAATGTCATAACTGAGATTAAGATAAAAATAAGATCATATAAATTTCATAAGATGATACTGATACTTTTAGGTGCCCTTCTCAGCTGAAACTGAAAAATCAAATAAACTTCTCCACACGTGTTTCGCAAAAGTAAAGGCCTTAACAGCTGAGGACAATGCTTAACACAAATAACGCAACTTCATTGTATTCTGGTTGGTCTTCCGTACTTTATAATTAGAGCCATATTATACACAAAAAATTCCATTTCAAAATTACTGCGGATCTTCTGATTAGTCACAACGATACAATGTACAACGCACTAAAAAGATCTATCTCCTAAGGACATTTACAAAGCCTGATGCGGCTTTTAACTAATTTTATAATATTTTAACAACTTAAATGTAAAAATCTATTATAATTAAAAAATAACAAATAATTGTATTTTTCATCGAATTTTTTTTTGCTTTCAGAGAATATTGTCCATATTCATAAAAAAACAAATAAAGCAAAAAAAGCATTTGAAATTAAATAATATATTTGTTTTATTGCGTTTTGTATGTTACAATTCAGAGCTGATTTTCTGGTAGGGGGGAACCAATCCTCAAAACTATCGTAATCACTAAATGCGATCGAATTTTTAGAGTTTTCATAAAATTAGTTATGGGGGAGGTAATAAATATAAAAAATATTTCTGCCATGACTTTAATAACAGAAAACATATTTATAATAATATCAATCATCTGTGAATAGTTTCTGAAAGTTTCATTAACATCCGACAATTATTTTTATTTTTGCAAGATTTTCCAAATTAATGTGTGTCATAAAAAAAACGTGCTAAAAATTGTATATGTTATTTTACTAGTTCCGGTGATATAAAGAGAAACAAGGTTTTTTAAATGAAAATTCAGATTGTTTTGAAAAGAATGAAAATTTTTTTTAAAATAATTAAAATAAACTTTGATCTTTCCTCTTAATAATAACATAAATATTTAGACGATAAAATTTTGTTTTCGTTAAGTTCGGTGTCTTTTTCATCATGCTATGCTCTATTTTTTTTTTTTTTTTTTTTTTAGCGATCTCGTGGAGGTACCTAGATTATTTTTAAACTATTTATGTTGAAAGTCTGGGATTTTGAATAACTCCGTCTCTGATTTTATTTGGGTGTTGTGTGAGTTCGACATACTATTTGAAATAGCGTCCTTATCTTGAATAATGAAAAGTCAAATAAAATCCGGTGATTCTGTTTTCTGAATTCTTGAAGATGCTCATGTTGGTGTAGGTAACTGCTAACGTTTCTGCTTGGAAAGAAAGGAAAAGGAAAACGTTGTCAATCGTTTGTGTCGCCTGTTCAGATTGTTATTCCCGTGTACCCCACGTGCAAGACCGTTTAAAAATCCATATCTAGCATGAATATTCTCTCCGTATGTTTTAGCCTTTTTTTTTTGTTATTTCGTTGATATTGGTTCATACTGTGCAGATTTACCTACAAAGCCTCAGCAACGACTTCTGTGGTTTGGCTGGCACCAGCTTTTATTTTTGCAATTCTCACTTAATTCTAGACATTTACTAAGTTTTATCTAAAGAACTATTTCTAAGTTCTCCTTTCATGGTACAGTGCATAGATTATCAGTTTCCTGGTGACATTTGAGATATGGCACTACTTAAATTGACTGGTCCGATCATAAACAAATTGGGGAAGAATTTTGTTTCAACCATCTTTTCGTAGATTAGCATTCATTTAGGCCTAAAGCGACTATATTTGTCAGGATCGAAAAATACTGATTTTCTTTATTATTTTGGAAGCGGAGTTCATAATTAAAGTAGTTTCAAAACGACATATGAGTTAATATTTATTGCACAAAATATAAATGTCGTACAAGGCCAATATGGAGGCGGATAGAAAGCAGATCATCAATTTTCCCGTGTCGAGCTTAGCTAGACCCAATTTCTTGATAATGTTATTTGCAAAAAATATAATCACCTTAACACTACAATTTCTGTCTGAAATCGTGACTTCTCCCCACATATACAATTACCTGTTGGAGGGGATAAAAATAACAACTTTTAAAAATCCAACCGAAATATTTTTACAATGAGTTTACAGACCAAGTAAAAAAACAATAAGAATAAAATCTTACCTCAATCCTAACTTGTGACAGAAATATAATGATGGAATAAGTAATTCACTCTAAATCCATCCCTGACTTCATAAATAAATATTTATCTATATTTCATTTTTATTTACAGATGTCTAGTTTGAAACTGTGCTATGTCATTGATAATGTCGTAGTGTGACGAATTGGGGAAATATTTGAACAAAGAGTTTTGTTTGCTCGTCAATTACTGACAAACATATGTTTGATAATTACCATTAGCTTTGACTTTAAACTGTTTTATATTTTTAATCTCGCATTACATGATTGAATTTTAAGGCAAAACTTCCAATTGTCCTTTTAAGAGACTTGATTAACCTACAAGAGCTGGTAAATCTTAAGCAAATCAAGCTTAGCAGAGGACATAATCTCAACATTTTCTCCGATGTCAAACTGTCCGTCTTTTCATCAATAATTTCAAACTTTTCCTAATTTTATATAGAATCCGTTTGCTTTAGACGTCGGTAAAACGACTCGTTTTAAGAACTCTTTTATTTCTCTGCTTTCACTATTTCTCATTAATTTTGCTGCATTTGTTTTTGTTTTTTTTTTTCGATTCTTTTTTATTCGATTTCGTTTAATTTCGGACGCCTATCACTAATCCGACTTGTAAACCCTTTCTTAACACTAATTACTCCTATCGACTATAGTCTCTAAGATCAGTGCTTACTACCTTCGAGTCATGGTCGCGCGCTCACAGACACCCATTTGAAACACTACATGTTTTACTGGTTGGGGTCTCTCGATCGATACGTTTCAAAGTTACATTACAGGCAATGCAGAAAGTTTCGATTGCACACAATATAGAATAGCCAGGAAAGTAACCATATCATACAATTTACATACTTGAAAAGTAATCCACTTTTTTCTCCAGTAGCAAAAAGTTTAGGATGAGGATTTTATGGCGACATCAGTAGAGATATGGATAGATCGAAAACCACTTAGGCTGTTTTGATGAGCGACTTCAATGCAAAATGAAATGCGGAGATTCTAGAGTAGGAAAATAACATTTTTCACGAGGAAAAGAATTCTGGTGAAAAGTTAGTTAACTTCTTAGAAATACAAAAGGGACAAATACGATTTTTTCAGGGTTGAAGAGTCAGTAATGCACTTGGATAAATTCAGATGAGGAAGAAACTGGATTCATAATTTCTGACAAGAGCAATACTGTTAATTAGTTATAAAAAAAACTTGTTCCAAACAAATATAATGCAAGAAGCAATCATAGAATGGGAGTTTGCAGAATTTGACTTTAAAGTTGTGTGAAAAAGTTTATTTTTAAAATAAAACATGTCTTAATAAGAGAAGATAATTTTAATATTTGTAATATGAGCATAACTTAGACCTTTGGAATTATAATGGCCAGCCACTTGCATGATTTGCTGGAATGTCTGAGATTTCAATGTCCTTGAAATTTTCACAAGGTTTTGTATGTTTTGAACTGACTATTGAAAAGTTTTGAATATAATAATTTAGCCTTAGCCTTCATTGTGGGTAGTCACAATATTTAACTTGTGGCTCTTACTAAGTTCTTTAATCATAACCATGAGGATTGATTGCTAATTGAAAAGAAATTACAGACTGTAAATGCTACCCTCCATTTAACTCCCATCCTGAACCACTAATATGGCACTATTGTACTAAATTTTTTTAGATTTGTTTCAAAGGTAGTATGGAAGTCTTTAAAAACACAAACTCTTTCTTGTATTGTTTCTTTCAATTATATAAGATATTATTAATTTTGAATATGCTGTTTGAAATCAAATAGCATGAACTATTTCAATGAAGATTTTCTCCTTATTCCTCATATATTGTTTCTTTGATCTTCTTTATACATAGGTTTTGGTAAGAAAATACTTTCTTCTAATGAAATATATTGCAGGAGTATGAATAATTCTGGGTTTCTCTCTCTTACACTATCGAAACCAAATACACACAATAGAGTAAACCAATAGGTTTGTAGATTGACATGTTTGCTGAACTTTGATTTGAATAGGTCACACTATTTTTGGTTTAGTTTGGGAAATGATGCCGCCTTATTTTTATCATAATGTTAAATTTGATAACAGAAAGTAGTTATGTAGGTCAGTGTTCTGAGCTCTCCTATTTCAGAAATATTTAAAGTGAAATTGAGTCATTTTTAATTGATAGGACCCATGAAAATGTGTAGGTGAGATCCATTTAATACACTACATGCTTTACAAGTGTCAGGAAATGCTAGAGATGGTTTACTCACATTTGATTGGAGAAAATTATCTCCAAAGTTTTCCTCCGTCTGACAATGATCAATTATCAAAATTTCCTGAAGAGAATTGATGCAAATTCTAAGCTGATGAAAAATAGTACAACAGTACAATACAATTTATAGAGAAACCATAACCCACCTGCTTAATCTCAGTGAAGTGTCAAGTATTAGCCAGTTGGTTTCCTTAGTGTTCAACTTTATCAGAGGGTCAATACATATTCATCATTAAGGACAAGATATGCTGCCAAAAGATTTCTGAACCAGAAATAAAAAGTAGGTCCTTTTTAAAGTCCTGTCCAATGAAAGATACAGTTTACACTGCAAATAAGACTTTTTTTTTACCAACACAAGGATTAAAACTTAAGAGGGCAATGTTTTGTGTTTGGTATGATATGAAGGTTGTCCTAGTATATTGATGTAGAAATCTAAACAATTTGGTCTTAATGGTCTACCTGGTTTGGAGGTTGTTTTTTTAAAGACATATCCTGTTATATATTTATCACAGACTTTCTTTTTAACAGCAGCAAGTTCCATTTATATAAGTTTGGTAAAAGATCAATGAAAGACCTTTGTTCAGGATGACTTTTATATTTTTTAATTGGCTTGATTTTATTGATTATTTTGGAGATATGGTATATAGGTGCAGAGATTTGAAAAATTATTTATCATAATGGTGGTCCAGATTTGTGGGGTTCCATCAAGTCCTATATAACATATCTAAAAACCATCAACTAAGTCATTAAACTATATAGACAAAATAAATACAAAGAAATCTTCAAGAACTGTTATTGGTCTTTACCAAATGCTGGAAACATAACAACAAGTATTGATATGGAAAATTACAGTTAAGTAATTCTTTATATATATATATATATATATATATGTATATGTAAAAACTATATACAGGGTGTGATGGACAAAGTGTTGTCTAAATTATGCAAAAATGAAAATAACAGTGCCTACTCATTTTAACAGATATATTTATCAAAATTACACAAAAACATTGTGAAGTATTAAAGAGTAAATTTATTCAATAAAATTATCACTGGCTTCAAACAGGCCTCCAAATGACTTCCGAATATTCTGCAACTCTCCTCTAGTCTGACTCCTTGTTTGAGTTGGTGAATGCTGCCTGTTTGTGTGGCATGGTGCAGAGTTTCGTTACCAGACATAAGGTCTTCCAACAGCCATCCTCTTGACCCAGGTCAGTACTACCTTCTCAAGGTGCTCGATGTAGGGCTCCATATTGAGTCTGATCTCCTCACCAACAAATTTTGGAGTTCTTTTCTTATCAGAATGATCAGAGTGAGTTTTTTGATCTGCTGTGCCATCATAATCACCATTAGACTCGTCTCTTTCTGAATCTTCTGCACTGTCTTCAGATTGACATCCAAACACTCTAAAGTATTTGTATTGGATCTTCCAGTGCAAATGTCATTGTCCCCTTTTCCTCACAGTTTTCCAATTGACCCTACTTACTGTTCAGTTGACAAAATAAAAAAAACAACTTGCCTGTGCAAAATAAAAAATTAAAAATGGCGGCAATTTACCCATCGCACCTTATATATATATATATATATATATGCATATATCTATATAGTTACATACACAAAATATAACTATATGACAGAGAGGCACTGAAGTCAACATCAAGTGCCTACACTGTTTCAAAGCTTGAATGCAATCTTTAGGTTTGAATCTTTTATATTTAATTATGATCTATTCTTGATGTTGAGCACTTTCAATCATAAATATAGCATACCTTTTCAACTATATTTTCATCACACACCTATATATAATCTGCACAACACAAGTAAATGCACAGCTATCCACACCATCTGCCATCTATATTATATAGATATCAGATTAATGCTTCCTAATGAGTTTTCATACTCACCTTCCAGCATTGAGAACAAAACAATCTTGTCTGAAGCAGTTTGAATTTATTTCTCTTTTTTTCTCTTCTCTAATTCAATTATCTCAAAACATAACTGCTGCAAGTTTCTGTTATTTATTTTGAGAAGTTTCCTTTATTCCTATTGAAAAATAATTTCAGTTTAGAGACAATAATGAACTTTGGAAAAGCAAACTATATTCTGCAGATTCTCTGCTTTAATGCATCAAGACAGGAAGAGAAATATTCTACCTCGGTAAAAAGACTAACACCCTCCACCCTTCATTCTCCTTTTTTTGTGGATATAGTCTCTACCACCTGCAGTTTATTTATGAAGCTTGGTCAGAATGGAAGATAGAAATGCCCATATTTCTTTTGAATGACTGTATTTATAAGAGTTTGTTGACATTATCTGCTTATATACAACAAGAATTTCATAGTTTATAATATGCTCTACATTTGTTATTACTATGAGTATTTTAAGGACATACTTGTAGGGAACTTATGAGAATCAAATACATTACAATAATAAAAATAAATGTGTTTGCCTAATTGGCTAATCATTACACAATAGCAAGACACTCGAATTTATAGCTTTATAGTTTGTGAAACAGAACTAATACTTGTAGAATTATGATTAATAAGCTTGCTTTTGTGAATAAGGCTTCTGTTTGCTTCTTAATAAAGTATTTATTAACAGGGTCTTGTCTACCAACTTATATCTGTTTAAATGATATGTAGATTATCAAAAGTGCTCATCTCTTGAATATTAAAGAATTATTACCAGGCACAAAATTTCACTGGATTTTATACTCACTTTGGAATTGTCTATAAAGGAGCCTATCTTAAATGCCAAATATTTTGGCAGCAATTCTTGTAAAAATGTCTTATAAAAAAGAATAGATGATTTATGTCTATTACATTTATTGATCATTCTTTTAGTATTTGAATGATGATTAGCAGATTTGATTTTTGTTGATGTATAAAATAATCGAAATTCATATTGGGGACAAGCTTTTGACTTGCATGAGTTTCATCAGGAGCATGAAAGAAAAGAGAATCAAGTATATTTTAAGTAGCCCATTGTTTTAAGTCTTATTACTTTGTTGTTTGAAAGCTAAATCCCATGATTTAATACAAGAAATAAAGAGGATATTTTGTATTTCTGATTAGTTTAATTGTTAAAGGTTATTCCCCCAATTTCTTTATACAGAGATATTTTAATTTTGGAATGTCCTGAGATCGATATATGCCTCACATAGATTACAGTCTTTTTGTCATGTATGCTTCTATATTTTAGTCAGTTGCTCTTTGCTGTTATTTATTCCTGCTGCAAGTCTTTGAATTACATACATACACTTCTTACAGAAATAAATGCATTACTTTCTTCAAAGCAATGTTGGAATATGATTTTTTTATATTTTATTTATGGGAATAAAGTTGTTAGGTCAAATTCAGTAATTTTGACTATTTAACTGGTTAAATTCATAGCACAGTTTTAATAGTCTTTATCCCAAGGACACAGTTGGTAATGAAACAGTAGAAGTAGACAAACTTTTTAATTTCAATCCTGAAAGTAACTTGTTTCATGTTTGAATAAATAAACATCTATATTTCACTATCGGTACAGATATTCTTCCTGTTTAATTGTATTTGTTGATTAAAATATTTCAACTCAGCATTTTGCATATCATAAATAGATTTCTGTTAAGGTATTCTATATTATTTGAAATATATATATATATATACACACCTTCAAGTATAGGATTGGTGTAGAGAGAATAAAATTCCAATAACAAAAAATGTTATTCTTAAAAGAGTACTCACTACAGAGTAGAGCAAATATTATTTATTCAAAAATTATAACATGTTATATTATAAAATGTTTGTTATAATTTTTGAATAAATAAAATTATATATATTCTCATAACAAAGGTTATAAAAGAGCCGTACATAAGTAGACAACAGATGATGTCAAGGCTTCATGATTAAAAACTCAGTCTTGAAATATGTCTAGAAAATATGCAACAAAATAAATTCTAAAACTAAGCAAAAAGAGTCAGTATTTGTGAGAAAACTGTTAAAAAGATGGCAATCACTACCTCAACAATTAATACACAGGTGTACATTGAAATTTTGGTTGTTTTTTCCCTTCTGTTGTTTTAAAATAGGTTTGGATAGAAGTTTTTAAAGATGATAGTTCAAATTGGAAAGCTTTTCATGAAGAAAGGCATATCAGCACAATGAATAAATTGAAACTTTATAGGGGAAATAAAAAAACAGTCTTTGATACAATTCTGTCCTTCAAAACTCACCCATGATGTTATATTAGTAAGAACTGATAAGAATACAAGACTAAATCTTTCATGCATAAAACTGAATATTCACAACTGGACTCTATAAAATTAACGTTAACCATGATGGCATGTGGTTTTTGGGGACTTTCTTTAAATATTTACTCTTCTTAGAAGGATATGAAGAATGCTTTCTCAGAGATCAGATATTTGTATACTTCCCTCTTATCTTATTTGCTTGTATGTATGTATGTGTATATCCAATGTTCAACTGAGTTGACTTCCTATTTTATGTCAGTAGAGCCATCAATATGATTTGAGGACTGATTCTGCACTTGATATCTACTTGGTTACTTTCTGGATCAAATCTCTAAAGAACTTTTGAAGTTCTGATGCAATACTGAGTACAGTGCTTACTTTGGTATCTCTTTTGGTGAGCCTAATATATAGTGGGGTTAGCATGAATCAACTCCTCTTAGCTCAAAGCTTTCTGATGGATATCAAATTTGATACAGACCTGATATTTCTCAGTGTTGAATCACATACCACAATTTTTTCCACCCCCTATTTAATCCAGTTGAAACCCACTGGATGGTGAGTAATGTTTCTCATCAATAAAATTGATGCCTCAATAAATTAAGGCTCTCATAAAAGTACAATAAGTAACAAGAACTAATTATATTTTTGTTGATAATGCTATAATTTCTTTATCAGCATTGAGTGGTTCCATACTTTTTACCTCTATTAGATTTGGAAAAATTATCCCATTATGTAAAATAATTGCATTTAATTTGCTTGGGCTAAATTTTGTAAGGCCAAAATATACGGCTATTAAACAAGCATTACTTTGTGTCATATCTGGGATTTTTTTATTTGCAATGACATTAAAAAGAGATGGATGAACAACTTTTAAGTATGGTTGGTTTAGATTTCTTTTTCTTGAGGTTATATCTGAGTTAATGCCAAGCAATTATCCAAACATTTTAATGCTGCACTGTGTTATTCCCAGGTTATATCTGATGTTTATACTATGCACAAGTGTTTCTTGAGACACATCAATATTTGTTTGTATTGTGCAACGAATTCTAACATTCTATGTAAATTAATTAAATATATTTATAATTAATCATCCTTGTGCCAATAAAGTTTTGCCAAATGTGTATTGTACATCTGTACAAAATGTCATGAGGCCATCTGTATGCCTAGGAGTGGAAGATAACAGTTAACCTTAGTCTTGAATAGGTTTAGATTGTAGTGTACAGAAGAAACATCAACTTGGGTGTCTGTTACACATTGCAGTGGTTCGTGTGGAAAAGAAAACTGCTCAAGTGGAACCTACTTCTCACCAGTGGAATACAGAGGGAATGTGGGTGATTTGATACAATCTAAGTGGCATGGCATGTTCTTACTGAGAAGGTTCACCTTGGTGGGGCCAGGGAATGTAATTTGTCCAAGCATTTTCTGTGGAAGTAGCAGAGATAAGCAAGAGGCTTGTCACATCCCATCTATGGGAGAGTAGTTGAAGGGTGGAGTATAATTCATCACTCACAAAGTATTGGAGATGCTTTTGAGCTCTGTCAAGGCTGGAGAGTGAGGTCTGGGCAGCTCCTGTCCAAATATGAGAACATTTTTGACTTGATCTGGCTCTTGTAAAGATACAAGACAATCTTTTTAACTGCATTCATAACAATGGATTGTATATATGTTCCACTTCAGGTTGAGTGTAAGTTTGATGCCCAGTAGCCTTTCAAGGCAGAGTACTTTCCCGAGAGGACTGCCATTCACCTTGATTGGTGGTAGTTTGAAATCAGATCAGCAATGAGGGAATGTACCTAGGTTGGTCTTCGAAAGATTGAGTGTAACCAGACGGTTTTTAACCCATTGGCTAGTTTATGCATGATCAGAAAAGAGATTAATCGCCAACCTCTGACCATTGAGAGTTTTAGTGGTGTGCCCATATATAATTGTATCATCAGTATAGATGTTTACAAATGATCTAAATATATTCTTAGGCAGATCATTTAAGTAGATCAAAAAGGGGGTTGGTCTGAAGAATGACCTCTGGGGAATGCCTGTGTTGACCTCTCATGCTCTAAAGGACTGGCCATTGATAACTACTTTCAAAGGTCTACCTGTTAGGAAGGTTTTTCTGATCAAGAAGACCCTTCCAGTGATTCCATAACTGGAGAGCTTGTGTAGTAAGCCTCTGTGCCACACTTTGTCAAAGACCTTTGAGATATCTAGAGCTATGATCCTCGAGGTGGCATCAATGAAAGGAGGTACCGACGCCATCAAAGATGTTTGCAACATCAATACAGAAGACAAACCTAAGGACAGGCTGAAAATTTATGAATTACTTATTCTATAAATAACAATAAAAATAATTTTTAAAAATTGGCTATAGAAAAGGCGCATATTTTAACAAAGTTCAAATGTCTATATGGTTTACAAAGAAAAATCCTACTTGCTGACCTATTTGAAAGGAGCACTTCCCCTGTAGGTCTGTAACCCTAGGACGATAAAAAGTTTCTTTTTGAAAACCCGAGTTTTTAGGAGCACCACTATGTCCTCTACAGCCAATCAGCTGTACCTCCTGTTGCTATTGTCACGTAACCTCACTGCAATATTAATATAGAGATTTGGTTCTTATATATATATATATATATATATATATGCATGCATATTATATATATTTGTACTTGTATATGATTGTATATGTTAATCTAATTTTTTTATGTATAAGCTGTATAATAGTAGTTCGGAATGAAATACTGGATAACCAAGTTCAAATTATAGTTGAGTTCATTAATATTCACAAAGACCCTTGGGAAAAAAATGGATCCATTATTTTGACAATCCCAAAAATGTTTCACAAGACTGGATGGGTGGATGTGGTGTAAAAAAAAAAAAAATTATGACCAACAAATAATTCTTAAGTAATTCTAACATACTAACATATATTTAAGAAACTCTATTCTCATTTTAATATTAAAATTCTTTATTTGAAAGTCTTATGTCGTGAATACTCTCACTATGGATAAATATTTTCCCGTTGATTTAGGGGACAGGTATTTCAGATATGAACCCAATATTTGTGGGGGTAAATGTCATGACTACCAATAAGAGAACTTTCTTGCTTTTGCCTCCTTTAAGCTGTTCTCTATTCTGATTAACAACCAGATATTTCTTCTGTGCTTTACTCACCCACAGTTTATATAGGTCCTTTCAGACCAATTATTCATTGTGCCTTCCCTACCCCTGCCATACAATATCCTAATAACATTTTTTTAAAAATAGACATAAAAAGCCTTCTGGGACCAAGAATAAGAACTGATCCTTTTATACAAAAAAAACAATTTATCAATGAAAGAATATATATTTCACTGATAAAAGCATAAAACAATCTTCAAAAAGAACACGAAAAATAGCTGTCACGGATTTTGGGATGAAACACTCAAGCAACAGAGAATGATAAATAGGATTAGAACACAAGAACGTTACTAACAAATCTAGCTTGACTAAACTAATAATACACACAGTATAATGCAGTATTCCAATTAAAAAAGAACTATATCCCTGTGTATTCAGAATCTGAAATTTTATTATAAAATAAAAACATTCAGAATTTCTGGAAATAAAAAGATCTGAAACACTTGGAATTTTTATGAAACAAAGTTCAACACAAATTTGAACAATAAACATACTTTTGGGTATTGATTCATCTTTCTTGAAAACCTTAGTGAAAAAGCAAAAATCTTTTAATCTTAAAACTTTCCCAATTTTACCATGACAGGATTAGCTTGAGATAAGGATTTGAAATTACTAAATAAATAAAGAAGGAAATAATAGCTTTAATGCAAACAATGTGGAAAAGATGAAAGATGTCTCACTGAAGATTATTGAAGATGAAAACTTCAATATTATACCTTATTCATCTTGACAAGAAGCAAAAATTACAAACTTACTATAAAAATTCAGAACATTTTAGATTTTATCAGTTTATTATTTGTAACATTTGTGATGATTCTCAGTCATTAGTAGAATATAGCATGATTAAAATACTCAAATATACACTCCCATCCACTGAATGATGACTGAACCAAAGGTAGATCTTAGATTGAGAGAATTTAAAAACAGTCAACTCATGAAAGTTAATACCAAAATAAATTTGGAGAATTAAGTGACATACTATTGCTATAGAACTATTTTATACAGATGTATCCAAAGTTACAAATAAAATAAGAGCTGCTGTCACAGATGGTTGTAACAAAATGCAAATGAAACAGAGATGATATTTCCATTTTTACAGTAGAACAACAAGCCATGATGTCGGCCTTTTGGTCTTATAAGGAGCTCAGTAGAGCAGCAGTTTGTGATATTTACAGACACTCTATCCTCTCTAGTTGTCCCAAAAGAAAAAAGAACAATTAACCACCCTTACACTGCAGACATGCTGGAGATTTATAATAATCCAGTGAAAAAACATGTAACATGGAAGTAACTAATTGAAAAATTATGTATACAGATTTTTAAAAAGCAGATGGCAAGCAATATGGGATACATTCCCATAAAACAAACTTTATGAACACCAACTAAGCATAAGACAGGTAAACACAAAACTACTAAAGGAGCAAAGAGCAGATGCTGTGTTAAGTAGAGTTTATACTGGACATACAAGACTAACTCATGTACATCTGTTAGGAAATGAAAATGTACCTCAATTCACACATCGATCATAGATTGATGATTAAGCACATCCTGATTGAATATAAACACTATCAGCTCAAACATAGTAAATGCTACAATATCACAAACATAAAAACATTGTATAAAGAGTTTACTGCTTGTTAATAGATTTTACCACTTGATAATAGGATTTCTAAAAGAAATAGGAATTTTAATATTCCTTTTATATTCCCTTTTTTGGGTATATAAGGACTGATTTAATTGGTCCAAATTGATAGATTAAACAATCTACTTAAAATGAAATGTAGCTACCAATCTGAGCCCCTCCAATTATTGGAAAAAAGAAAAGTGAAATTGTTTTGTAATGCCCGTTTGTAGGAGAGACTTTGTAAATCACAAAGACAATATGCCTTTGAACACTACTAATTACCATATATATAATTTTTCCTTTACATGTCATGCGATCTAATTATTTCAAGATGAGGTCGGCGGTGATTGCTCTCTGGTGATCCATGTTCAAACCTAAATGTCAGCGGTGACACTTTATTCCTGTATGACAATATGTAATACATATATTCATCTGGTTGGTGTAAAATGACCCATCAAGATTGACACACTGTTAAACAAAATCTAACCAGCCAACCAACCTTAGTCATTTGTAATTCACTAGAACAAGTAATGGGACATTACTGATTGACTTTGTAGTCTTGTATTATATCTAAATGTATTAAAAGTACCATGTTATATTACTTAAATTGCATTTTTCTTTAAATGCTCTCTTGGGGATCTAGGCAATATCTCTCTGCAAATTTCTTATCTCTGATTGACCGTCATTTCTGGATAAATGTCAATGTTTTCTATTGCCTTCCTCAGGGTTTTGAATTCAATTTAGCCTTTCTTTGAGACTGTGAACCAAGGTTAGATAGCCAAGTCTCTCCATCTATTTAACCAATAACTGGAGGAAGAAGGGATGAATTCATGCCAGTTTACCTGGAAAGAAACAATGCAGTTAATAAGAAGAGTAGTTAAAATTAATGCAAGCAAGATTTCACAGTTCTAGCATTACTCATTCATAGTTAACTTATGAACATTTCCACCCACCCATATATTTTGACATGTTTTGCTGAAACAACATCATTAGAATCTTTTGTCTTGACGATGCTGTTTGATCACCAAAACATGTCAAAATAAGAGTTTTTTCAAATTGTCTTGTATATTTACCATTCCATCAAATTCTCATCCAAATTGAAATCCTTATCATGTATGTTAATTTGTTTTATTGATTTTCAAAGCAAGTTATTAATTGCAGATTACACTGGGATATGAATATGTAATAAAATTTGCATTTTAATTTGATATTAATTTACTTGGCACTAAGTTAATTAATTATTGATTAATCTTCATTGCTTATGAAGATTATTTTTTATGACACAAATGAACATTTTTAATTTGTGAGAATTGATAAAAATCATTCTTTTCTTTTTTACAAAAGAAAACTTTTTCAGTCTAATAATTTCTTTAATTTACTGCTACATTTAGAAAGGTAGCATTACATTTTAAGCCTGATCATTTATTGATTATTAAAACCCTAGTCTTCTAGACTGTAATTCTAAATTCTTTGATGAAAAGGAAATAGTTGATATGCTGTTAAAAATACACTAAAACTTGATGATAGACAAGGACAGAATGTTCATAAAGTAATTTTTTAAAAATTAGCATGTGTTCAAGGATTTATCTCCCTTTAATTAATTTCAGAACAAGAGATTTATTCTCATGCAAATTTTGTATTAATATCATTTTCAGTTTTGCTTTATAAGCTTCAATTTTTCACTTAGTTTTACAAGAAATTTAGTAACCAATAAAAAGTCTTACATTAACAGACATACATACTCATGCACACACGTTATACATATATATATATATATATATATATATATATATATATATAAAATGTGTGTGTATTTGGGCAACAATCCCTCTTATATACAAGTTTCATTAAAAAAAAATGACACGGCACTGCAGTTAAGTTTTGTTATTTAATTTTTCTTGTGTTCTTATAATATTTTTTCTGAATGTAAATTATATACAGATTGTCCAACTGTTTTGTATGTCTGTCTATATATATATCTATAGTCCTCCTAGCTACCAGATGATCTAATGCCACATAAAATATCATTGGCTATCCCTACTTCCCTTAAGATGTGGGACATGTAGATGACATGTAAATATACAAGTATTCCAGTTGAGAAGAAAGCATGTTTGAAGAAACCTCAAAAGTCACATGCAAATTTTTTATATTGACAAATTTTGATGTTGAATAAACCATAATTTTACATATGAAACCTTTAGTCTCCTGTTTTATTAGTCTGTAAAACAACATTACAACATATTTATTTAATATTTTAATATTATATATATTTATTTATTTAATAATTTCACCCTAAGAAAAGTGATAATACCACTAATTTGTAAAGTGTTACTAAGTGTGAAAGAAAAGGAGAAGACTTTAGTGTGGAAATAAGAAAATAAAAGAACAAAATTCAGGAAAACAAAAGATGGTGATGGCTGGGCATTTAGATTTTTGAAGATTGTATTTGGCAGCAAAGCAAGTAATTGGAAGAATGTTCTACAGGTGAGCAAAGAATACAATTTATGGTTACTTCTAGCTATTTCAACTGTTGAATGACACCTATTTGCCAATCTAGTAATACATTTAAATTCATGTTGTTGACATACCAAGCAGGAAGACTCACTAGAATAATTGCCATGGAAATATTTACAGAAAAGACAGGGGGAAGCCACCTCACTGTTGTGGGAAAGTGACTGAAACTGAGATGCCAAGCCAGAACCAATAACATTAAAAACCCTTCTTTGAATTTTGTCAAGAATCTATAGATATAATACAGGAGCAGGAGACCAGATATTGCAATAATATTCAATGCATGGATGAATGGTTTTGTAGATTTTTTTTCAGTCCAAAATTTTGATATCCAAAATAGTTTAATCAGTTTAGGTTATGGGATGTTATTTAGTTTGAGTCATGATGTGTTTTTTAGGTAGAATAATGGAAATTTGTTTTTGTCTCTGCTCTTGAAAATGAGCTTTGATCTTTAATTTATAATTTTATCTAGTAACAATTTCTGTTTGAATTAATGGAATGAGGGGTTATTTACATGTGAACTATTGTCCTCATCTTTGTTATTGTCACAATGTTTCAGTGCTTGTCAGGTGTTTATTGATCCAGTTAACCTTTAGGAAACTTCAATTGAGAAGATTGTTTTTGTTCTGCTCACCATGTTTGGGAATGCTTTTTAAGTTGTTATCTACTATTGCTTAGTTGGTTCCATTGGGTCAAAGTCTGCATTGCTAGGCTATTGTACCTCGACTGCATTCACCAAGGCTTCCCTTTTCTAATGCTATTTGCCATTTCTTTCTTTGTTTAAAAGCACCCATATCATATATATTTATGCTACGTCTTCTAGGGAGGTCTTTATAGAGATTTCTTTTCCAACATTAGTAATTCAATGAGATACTAGTAAGGCTTAGAACATTTCAACATTCTCTTGTAGCCTTTAAATAATAGAAGTATTCTAAATAGTTTGAACTATTTCTACCCTGTAATATTTTGCCAACTAAAATTGGTAATGATATTCATAACAAATCTTAAGAATGTACTGAATCATTGAATCATTTCATTTACTAATTATTCACCCAGCCAACTGATACGTAAAGATTAAAAAGTAATCAAAACTTTTGTAATAAATAAGACAAGTCATTTATCAAATCTGTTCTTATCATGTCACTCAGTAAAAAATACCTCTGCTATTTATAAGACAAGATATTTGCCAGCCTTCAGTTTAAAGGAAATCTGGGGGACATCCATGGAAATGCATCCCAAGCACCTTAGGTTTCTATCTAAAGTTTCATTACATGCCTCCATTGTCATGATTCCAGTATGTTAAATGCAGTGTAAAATTGGCAGAGATTTTTAACAATTTAAATGTGTCCCTTATATGTCAACAAATATAGTATTTTAAAGTTGATTAAGTATTTTTTATTTTGTAAAACTATGAATGACTGAGCATCTGATGTGGTATGATCCTCAGAATGACAGTAGCTGCATTCACAATGTGATATTTGGATAAAACAGCAAGCATAGATGATCCTTTGTAAAACTTTAGTAGTAAATATTTTCAAGAACATCCAGTTCTAAGAAAAGAATGAAAGTGGAGTCTTAAAAGAAAAAAAGATTGCAGAGAGCAACAAAAGAAAGAGCATTTTGGAGGGTCGTGATCATACCTGTCTTGAAGGCTAGACAGATCCCGGACGGACAGAAAATCACTTGCTTCTATTGAGGTTCAGCTTAAAAAATGTTTTTTTTTTGTTTTTGTTTTTGCATGAAACTGAAAACTGCAGGTTAGCAGCATGGAGAAACTGAAACAAAATCTGATAGAAATCTGGATTTAAGCTAAATGTTATTGAAAAACATTTAAAATTAGCTTATATTTTGCACCAATTACAATAATTAGTAATGACTAGCTGTTAATTTCTGTTCATTTTTTAAGAGACAAAATGCATGATCATCAGCAAAAGATAGAAACCAAAACATGAACTACATATTGGGGATAACAAAATCAAGCAAATTTAACTGAGTATTAACAAATGATAGAAAATTTGACACAGAAATATAAATGCATATATGAATAGTGAAAGAAACCTTCCAGAAAGCAAAACATAGGAAATATAATTCGAAACAAAGAAAAGTGATGAACTAATATGCAAAATCTAATCTATTATACAGAAGTGAACTTTAATCAATTTACTTGCAGATGAAGACACTTTAAGTAATAGCAATGTAATTTCTACTGGAAAATACAGAGAATACAATGGACAAAATATATTTTAGCAACAAGGAAGTTTCAAGGAAAGTAAGAAATACAAGGAAAATTATATTTACAATCAGAAAGAGTTAGATAAAATTTTTGATATGCATGAGAAAACAGGATATACTTAAGACAAATAAATAAAAAACAGGGATTGTAATTCATGTTTAGTAAACCTATTTAATAGTCTACAATAAAAGGATTAATAGCCAACAGAATAGACACTATACTGTATATTATATATTTTATCTGACACTTCAGCCTGCTGATCAGTGATCTTAAATGAGTCAGATTAGACCAAAAAGCAGTATTTCTGCTCAATGCGGACTTATTCTACAGATTACAGCCTCTTGCCTACAGATACTATTTTCATATCAAATATCCAGATGAGCCTCCATTATTTAGTTCCAGTTTTTGAAAATTTACAGCTAGGACACATCATGCTACTTTGACAAAGTCAAATCACAATTACTACCTGTGTTCCAAATATAAGAAAGTTCACCTCACATGTCGATGCTTTCCTGAAAGTTACAATCTCAACCTCTCCTTGTCAAAGATCAATTGTTTTTATTTTCTTCATCCTTAAAATTGTAATTTCCAACCACCTTCTCTTTTATTCATATCAAATACCACATTCATCATTACCATATTTTAAACTTTTAAATAATTCCTCATTTAAAAAAATACTTTTTTATTGAAATATCTGATAAAGAAATCTTTTCTTTGAAAATGAAATCATTGTATAGCATATGTTCAAAATGATTGCTAGATACTCATTTAATAGCGTTTTGTTAGTTGCACTTTGATTTTTATTCTTTGTTTTATTGTTTAATCCCACTAGTAGGAGTTTTAATTTTCTCAATTAATCAGATTAATCATTATGAAATTTTAGCCAGTCCTTTTCATCTTTATCTTCAGCGTTTACCATGATGTCTCAGTTTTCTTATATCCTTTCACAATCAAATAAGAATCAGAACAGAAATAATTTTACTTTGAAACCTTTATTCATAAGATCCAGCACTTTACCTCTTGTGCTATGAAGGCTAACCAGTAGATATTATTCAAAGTACTTCTTTAAATCAATAAATTCTGCTGAATTTAAAAAAAAAACATCTTGACATATTTCTTACCAAATATTATTTTGAGAATCAGAAACTGGAGATTAATTCCTTGTGTTTCTCAATAACATAATCCATCATATTTTTGGCAATGTACACAGATATTTATATTCATTACATGCAGGTTTTTCCCAGGCTTATGGCTGGTGACATCAAGAGAAGGCAAAATACTACGTTGAATTTAAACCTTGAATATTTGAACAGTTAACCCCCTTGTGGAAGGAAGCAATATATGCAGTTCAAGGTGGTACAAATTCAAATAGATGCAAGTATCAACTCAATTCAAGTATCCATGATTTCATTGCACACTTGCTTCTCAAGGAAAATATGGATGCTCAGAGTAGCTACCACTCATGTAAGAAATTGGATGCTACTTCACCTTTCCATCTTCAAGCCTTAATCTGAATGATTATATTTTCCAAGTATGATCCAAAAGGAACTCTGAACACAAACATAGCAATATGTGTATGCATATCTCTCATTTCACCCACACGTGTTTATGGATATCTGTGTTAATGTTTGTGTGTCTGCTAATGTATCTATGAGTAAATATGTGCATGTTTTTATATTTTGTATATTCGGGCAGCAAATATTCTTTAAGACAAATGTTATTAAAAACAAGAGACATTTTGTGTCAATTAATTTTATTGATTGACTTTTCCAAGTTACAAATAATATTTCTCAGATAAGGAGGAAATTGTCTGAAATTGTCCAAAGTTCATTTTGAAAGAAATATGGTCAAACTTTTGACTTTAATTGATCATCAGGGTAGGTAAAGAAGATTTCTTTGATTTATTTGACAGCATGTGTATAATGAAGAATTTTCTGCCTAAATATAGACAGTAACACACACACACACACACACACACACACACACACACACACACACACATACAGACATATATACACACACACACACGTGTGTGACTGTATTGCAAGTATAGTGCCTTGACAAACCACATAATGTAACACCATCAAAATTGTTAATGTGGTTGACAGAAGAAAAGCTTGTTTATTGCACTATGGTGAGGCTGCAAGAGAAAGAAAAGATGTAATAAAGTGTGAGAGAGGGACATGAACATCTCATAAAATGACCCATTACATCAGGATTAGACAGTTTCTTCACATAATCTAGCCAGTAATACTGACTAAAATTTTGACCCCACTTCTTGGTAAAAAAAAATTGTGTATAAAAAAATCTCTGGTGATCTCTTAAATAAATTAAAAACATACATAAAAAACAAATGACTAGTTTAGATCTAAAATGTTATGCAGAATTGTTCCTGTAAAAAATATCTAAATTTACTAAAGACTCAATAAATAAAAAAAAAATAAAAAATAACCATTTCTACACATAAAACCATAAAAATGTGCTATTTAATCACCAAACAATGTTTTTTTACAGACAAACATTTGGTTTAACAATGGGATCTCCTCTCAGTGGCATTTTGGCTTGCCTGTTTTTGGAGTCTCTAGAAAGTGGTCCTCTCAAAATATTTTACCACAAAGTTCTGCTTATTTCCGATACATAGATTATTTCCTACTAATATATCTACAAGATATAATACTATTCTAGCTTGTCAACAAACTAAATAATGTCAAACCCACAATAGACTTCACCGGAGTCCAATCAGTCCTACTCTTTTTAGATGTCATGTTACACAGGAACAATGATGAACTTCAATTTGAGGTTTACAGAAAAACTACTAACAAGAATGAGCTAGTCAATTTTTACTCCCACTACTGTATCAAGATAAAATTGGGAATAATTATAGGATTACGAATCTGCAGCCCAAAGAGGTACTATACATAGAAAACACTTTCAAAAACCTCTATTATCCTTATTTCATCATCAATGCTAAAAGAAAGACATACAAAATATACGACTGCAAAAAAAAACAATGTTGTTAACAGATGCATAATATAATACATAATACTACCTACAAATTCCACAACATCTGCAATCCAAAACACTCTATCCAAGCTAAACAGGAAAATAATTACAGCCACATTCAAAACAATTATAGACATGATTAGAACCAAAAATACCAACGACAATAATTCTGAAGCAGGTATATACAAAATAAATTGCCAGAATTATACCTGACAATACATTGGGAAAATTTACAGAAATTAAAAAAAAAAACTTACCAATGAATACAAAAGAGACCTTAAAAAATTCAACCACAACTTCAACCTAGTGGATACCACACTTATTAAAAAAGAAAGTAACTTAGAAAGAAAATTTTCAAAAGTGCTGTTATTAAATCTTATCAAAATATAAATCTACACCCTGGATTCTTTCCAATATCTTCTTTCCTGAAAGAATTACTACTTTCCCAAATCAAGATACATGACCACAAAATTTCTAAAAAATTAAAAGAAAATGGTAAAATCCATAAGCTCATGATATTCGAAATATATAACTCATAAATCAATTGCAATCCGAAATAATTTAAATGCTAATACGCACGCACACACACACACACACACATGTGTGTCTGTCTGTGTGTGTGTGTGCATAAAAAATCACTTGCTTTCATTTATTCGACATTAAATTGTATCACCTCATATCCATGAACTTGCCTGACTTTTCTGTTAATCTGATGAATATTTATGAGTACCTCTATACCTAAACACTTTTTCTCTTGTATATAAATACTTGTCAGAAAATAAAATCTTTGCATTTGCCTTGGTAAATAAAGTCCCTCAGAAGATGAAATGTGTTGGCTAAGGTAAGTTTTTGTAAAGAGATAGTAAAAAGGAGAGAGAGAAATGTAAAGTTATAAAGAGTGGGAGAGAGATATGAGACAAATAGGGAATGGTATAGATACAGTGAAGTTAGAGAAGTACAGAGAAGCATAAAAGGAAACTGAGAAAGCCACAGAAAAAGGCCTTTGGAGAAACATTCATATAAATGGGGTAATTGGTCTGTGTAAGAGTGGCGAGAGATGCATAAAGAATGAGGGCTAAAGAAAAAAAAAAGTAGATATAAATATTGACATGTTTCAATAGAGTAAATAAATAGGTACAGAAAAGGACTGAAATTAATGAGAAGGTAGGTAAATGTATAGTTACTCTCTGGAATATGATTACATATATGCATCCTTCAACATTTGCTTACATCCCTCTCAATCCAAGAATGTTTCACCAAGAACTTTCTAATTTGATTCTGTAGAATTTCTTTGATTTATCTGAGCCAATTTTCTCTGTGTTTGAACTTTCTTTACAAATTCTGCTTAGACAATAGAGGAAAAAGAATCTTATTAAAAGTAGAACTATGTATGGAATATTTTGATGAATAGATGTAGGGTCTGCATCCAATGTGCACAGTTGGTTGTAATTTGTTCTCGTAAGATCAGGTCGGCCGCAAGAGTGTCTAAAACATATCTTGAAAAATGAAACACTTTTACTTTTATATAGGTATATGTGGTCAATACTTCATATGCTTAAAGGTTATTCTCTGATAGTCTTTTATTATAACTGTAAGAGAATGTGTTTCTGCTGGATTTAATTCAAACGTCATTTAGACAAAATGAAACCGAATCATTATTTAGAAATAGTGTGTTTGCCTTGACAGATAATAGTTTATGTCAAATAGACAAGTACCGTAAATATTTAATTTTCAAGAGATATTAAAGACACTAACTTGTAACTTTTCTTATTTGATCCATCCAATGCTATAAAAATAAAAACTAGATAAATAGAAATGTACATTAAACTTGAGACAGAATACCAATTAAAATTAATAAATATATTCTGCTGTTGTGTTTACCAGAAAGGATATAAAAACAAATAAGTTTATTTAAAAATATTATTTATTAAAAATGTAATATAGTTATCAGCAAAAACAACTGTCTAACATTCAAGTTACAAGTTCGGGAAAGTAAAATCAAGCAAGTACAATTTGAATATCTGGGAAGTGTTTTAACAGAAGACAAAAAGTACAACATTGAAATGTGAAGGTGCATTGGGATAGATGTCTTCAAAAGCCATGTAGATTATTAAGAAACTGGAAAGTTTCACTAAAAACAAAGAAAGGGGTACTGAACTGTTACATAATGTCAGTCCTCTTATATGGGAATGGAAGCTGGACAATCTCTCCTCGTGAATGAAGAAATGACGTGAAGTAACAGAAATGTGGTTCTGCAGAAAGATGTCGCAAATACCATGCGCTGAACATGTGGGCAACAACATTTCTAAAGAAAATGGAAACAAAAAGCATATCGAAGGCAAGGGGGACAGGAAAACCATGTATAATCTACCTAATGATTTTGTTTAAATGGATGGCAGGACACGTTTTAAGAGAAAAAAGATGAAATTTCCTAAGAGCTACAAAGGACAGGCTCTTTTAAAGAGCCATGTTCTGAATAGGCATGTCACATAGAAGAGTCACCACCTTCATTTTTAATGACAGCCACACAATTGCAAGGAAAATGTTTGATTCCACATTTTAAAAAAACTATTGGTTTCCTTCCCCCAAAATTTGAAAGACTAACTTCTTTGTTTCTGAATGTTCTTTCACTTATGAAATGTTCTAGTGCTTGAAACTTGAAGATATTATATCTAGTGCATATGAAGGATTATGAAAATAAGCTTACTTTTTGTTGGTTTCTTGTGCAGAGTGTGCCCTTGCATTTCATGCTGAAGAATAATGTCATTTTCTATTTGTCATAGCAGAACACTTGCAACATAATGCTTTTCTGTCAAACATCTGCTCCTTCCATATTCCAGTAACTTATAAAGGATGTCATTTTTCATATATTATAAAACAAGGACTTCTGTGAATGAAGTCTTGGTATTGGGATTGATTTCTCATTGACGTTATCATTTTCTATTTTTATTTCCCTGTAACATTGCAATGCAAAGGTGAATGGTTGGCAATATAGGATAAAGTTTTACTCCAAATGGTTGACTGCTGTGTTCATTTCCAAAATGAAAGTTCATGAGAAACCTAATTACCTTTTTGCAAGTTTTCCCAATTAAAATCTGAAATGCATTATAAACAACACTGTCAAAGAGATATGATAAACTAATTTTAAGCATAATTTCCTATCATTCCACTTTGGTTTTACATGGATTGGTTGACTTATAATTCATAGGATGAAATACATAATTACTTCTTGAAAATATATAATGGGTGAATCATTTAACTCTTTCAAAATATTCCAACAATGTATTTTACCAGAAATTTTGAAAATATTGTTATATGCCTTTCTATTTCAACCAGCGTGGTCATCTTGGTGGTATTACTCAGAACACTTTGGCTCTTGTAAGCTCTGGCCTTCAGTTATATATTACTGCACTAGATAATCTCAGCATTTCAAACTGAACACTTTATTCAATCTATCGTGGTGCATTGGTCTAATTATGCTTATCATGATTTGGAAATATTTAATCTCCTTTAACCAATCTTATTTGCCTTTATGTTGCATGTTTGCTTCTACTGAACCAGAGTATGTGATTTTCCACACTACCATGACATGTGCTATGATGCATGATTTATGCCTTATGACATGTGCTATGATGCATGATTTATGCCTTATGACATGTGCTATGATGCATGATTTATGCCTTATGACATGTAGTAGTAATAGGTGCTGTGATGAAAGAAATGACTTACCCCGAAGATTAAAATGAGCACGGACATATTTTGCATGCAAATTGCTGAAAAGAAAATATGGTCACTCTTGGGGGCACAATTTATGAGTGTTTGTCTCATCTTTATGAGATGGGATTTGCACACATGCAAATTCTGGCCTGCTTGAGGAGACATAAAAAGCAAGATGCTAAGAGCAATGGGAGCATGTTTTTTGGGCAGATTACATTTGCTAGTCTGAAGAGTGGTTTGACAGGAAAAAGGTGAAGGAGACGCAAAATAGAGCCCCGGAATCTATTTCCCTGACGCGAGTGAGGAAGAAGAGTTGATCTACTGGCAAACACCACACTTGATTTTTTTTTTTTTTTTTTTTTTTTTTTTGTTACACGATATATGCAATTTATGCCTCATACCACTTTTCCTTATATATTATACACCTGCAATGGTGGCTGTACTATTGACAAGAAAAAGTGGAAGTGACAAAATATCACATGGAGGGAAGATGTGGCTGAATATAAGTAAAAGGTTTTTTATTTCCTGTGAGCTTCAATGTTTGATCACTTTCTGGGATATCATATATCTTATGCTTTAGGCCATTTATGATATGCCATGTTCAGGTAAAATATGTATTCCATCATAAAAGAATGGTTATTTTGAATTAATTAATTATTTGGGGATTCGTTTTCAAATTTAAGCAGAATGGGTTACCAGGGAAGTTTGGCATGGATTAAAAAAAAATTGATACCTTGGAGATAAGGTGTGGAGAATAGACTGTATGCATAAAAATTCCTCATCCCAGGCTTCATTATTATTTACTGAATTACATTGGTAACACATTCCTTATTCAGAAACATTTTTTTTTCATTTTATGTGTTATTCAAATAGTCCTATTACTTAAATGTACAGATATAACTGTTTATCCAAGTTTTGGGAAATCATAATTTCTATTAAAGATTTCCAATTTAAAATAAAAAATACAGAAAAAGATGACTTATAGATTCTATTAAGATACTAAAGTCTGCACTGGATCTAGTTATAACCTTCCTCATGTTAGATTCTTGTGTAATGTTAAATACAGGCTAGGAGGTTGTCATTACTGGGGACTTTTTTTAAAAAATATTTGATCTTCTCATATGAATGTGAAGGACTGTCTGCTCTCTGAAGGTTAAGGCATATCTTGTTTATGTTTTTGAATTCGCTGACATCATTTTAAGCCCATATCTGTACATGGTAGCTAATAGGTTACCTTGTACCTGAACCCTCTTTGGCACCTAGATCTTTTGATGTTCTGATTTTATCAGTTACACAGCTTGTCTTAGTATCTCTTAGAGTGAACCCAGTACATATTGAGGTCACCGCTGATCAACTCCTCTTAGATGAAAGGTTTTTGATTGACATTAAATTTACTTCATACCTCTGGTATGAATCATATACTTGCAATAAATCTATTTTTTCAATATCCTACATTATCTTGCCAACAAATGATTCATTTCTGTTTCATGCAAAAAAGGAAAGAAAAATGTTTAAACACTGATTTTTTTTTTTTTTTTTTTTTTTTCTTGAAGCTCAGGTGAAACTTATTTGTATGGCTTCAGAATTTTTCCCAAGATTTCTTTAATATGGTTTACTTTAAGACTAGTTAGATTGGTGATTAAAATTTGGTCTAAGGAGGGAAATATTTTTTTCTATGAAAAAAAAAAACGAGAACAAAGAGGTGTATCACTTTTTGAGGATAGTATAAAAAGAGGATAATAATTTAGTACAAACATATGGTGACTTAGCCCTTGAAAAGTGTAGGACTTAACAACCATTAACAGAAAGTTTAGATAATTGTTTTGAAAACCTTTTGGTAACAGGGAAGTTTAGAAGCCAAATTGCAAAGTTCAATTTAAAGATAAACATGACTTAGGTTATCATTACTATTCTTTATTGTTTTGTTTATCTTAATTTTATGCAAGACATTCACTAGGGAGTATTTGATTGGGCAATGGAAAAAATTTGCTAATCTCTGACCAATCAAAGAAACCAGAATAAGGCTTTCTCTCACCTCCATAAAAACAGTGTCAAGTGAGGGTTTAGGGAAAGAGAGGAGGAATTGCCAAACTTACTACTGAATTATGCATGCTCATTGCCACTGGGGATATATGTGATGACGGTGCTGACCACAATCAGCTAAAGTCCCAAAACAATTCTTCCCTAATGAAATTCAATATGATTACACATCAATCTTATCCTACCAAATGCTCATTTCTAGTTTGGCATATTTTATTACTCTTTTTATTCATGTTGTATATATGATTTGTAATCATATTGCAATAAACCCTATTTATATTTCTTATCAAATTCCACTTGAGTTTCTGTTTTTCAAAAGAAACCAATAACATTGGTGTTTATTGAATGTGACTGGACCGGACCAATCAGATAATCTTTCAATTAAGAACTTCTACATCTCTTTCTCTGACCCTCATGTTGTCCAAGTTAGTGCTGTCAATGTCCCTTCTGTGGATCTTTCAACACAATGTGGGCATGGAAAGCATTGATATTGTGACACAGTGCAACTAGCTGGAGAGTAACCAGAGTTCACTAGAGTATATGGTCACAACTTGTCGGACAGCATAAGTAATAGAGCTGAATAAAGCACAAAGACACTTTTAAGATATCTTTTAACAATGTTCAAATGATAATGCAGGAAACGTTTCCATCAGCAAATGTTTCCTGCAATAATAATGCCTATGTTGCTTTTAAGTTGTATGCAGTACACAAGAAACAAAATGATAGGCAGTGTCTTTCTGCTTTTCAAACCTATATTTATGTTTTCCAGTTGTAAGAAAGACATGTCAGTTAGCTTTTATTTTATAGAACAGACTCCCACATAGATGCTTCTCTGAACACTACAATCATAATCTTAGTAAGTTAAGATTCAATTGTTATGCTGTCCTCCTTATCATCAGAAAATCACTGGTAAAAATCTGTCACCATCTCTAAATCACTTTTTCCAAAATAACAAGCAAAAAAGGATATAACAAATCCACTTGCTGATGATACCTTTAAAAAAATTCCTCCAGTGAAAACTAAAAACAACAGTTCCAAAAAGTTAGGCATGATAAAGAAAAAAAAAAAGCTGAACTTTAACTCAAACAATAAAGAAGATTACAACCATCCTTTTACTTGAAATGAAATTATAGATGCCATAAGTGAATCATGTAGTACAGCTACTGGCCCAGATGAAATTCATTATGAATTTCTTAAACAACTTCCACACTCTCCCACCAAATCCTTAAAATATCTATTAAACATCTTTAATGAGATATGGTTTAAGGTAAAACTACTGTAATCCCTATACCAAAACCAAGAAACTTCTGACCTATAACATTAACATAGGTACCTCCACGAGATCGCTAAAAAAGAGCATAGCATAATGAAAAAGATGCCAAACTTGACGAAAACAAAATTTTATCGTCTAAATGTTTGTTATTATTAAGAGGAAAGATCAAAATATTTGTGGAGTACTTTATTACATTTTTTAATCGTTCCTAACACGTCCGAAAATTTCGTTAAAAATCTTCCTTTGACAGATGGCAAACATTTTTTCCATTTTATGAAATCAATGAAAATCTCAGTTTGAAATTACTTTAAATATCAATTATCATTTTTTTTTAAATTATTTTAAGAAAATCAGAAATTATAATGTTTATTTAAAATATTTTGAACCAAGCTTAACTTAGCTTCTGTGCCGAAAAGATGTAATTTGAAAATAAAACAAGCAGGTCATAAACTTTCGCATCACTTGACAGGTGATGAATGAGATATTGATGGATTTCATGAGGATAATTTGTTCTACAGAAGGAGAAAAGTGAAATATTTTACATTTAAATGAACAAATTATTTACCTCGTTATTTTTAAGGAAAACTTTCAGCGCTCTAATTTTTTTTTGTTTTTGTACTTAACTTTCACCTTTATGTTTACAAAGCTTTATGGAAAATATATTATAAAGAAATTAAAATAAGACTCTTACGAATGAGATTCAATTTCATAAGAAAGGTATCTAACTAATTTATAGGTACCTTTCTTATGAAATTTTATCAGAAGTGTACATAAAATACTACAATTTTATGTACATTTACTACATTTTACTATGTTATTTGTATTTCCATTCATTTTATTATTAATTTTGATATTTCATTTATGGGAAAAATGCCATAACTGAGATTAATATAAAAATAAGATCATATAAATTTCATAAGATGATACTTGTAGGTACCCTTCTCAGTTGAAATTGAAAAATCAAATAAACTTCTCCACACATGTGTTTCGCAAAAGTAAAGGCCTTAACAGCGGAGAACAATGCTTAACTCAAATAACGCAATTTAATTGTATTCTGGTTGGTCTTCCATACTTTATAATTAGAGCCTGATTATAAACACAAAATTACATTTCTTAATTACTGCAGATCTTCTGATTAGTCAAAATGATACAATTTACAATGCACTAAAAAAGATCTATCTCATAAGGACACTTACAAAACCTAATGCAGCTTTTAACTAATTTTATAATATTTTAACAACTTAAATGTAAAAATCTATTATAATTAAAAAATAACAAATAATTGTATTAAAAATTCATTTTTCATCGAAACATGTTTTTGCTTTCAGAAAATCTTGTTCATATTCATAAAAACAACTAAAAGCAAATAAAAGCATTTGAAATTAAGTAATATATTTGTTTTATTGATTTTTGTATATTACAAATCAGAGCTGATTTTCAGGTAGGGGGATCCAATTAAAAACAAAAAAAAAACATGACTTGCATTCCTCAAAGCCTTGTGCTTTTAACTATTGTAATCACTAAACCCGATGCGATCAAATTTCTAGAGTTTTCATAAAATTAGTTATGGTGTGTGTGTGTGTCGGGGGGGGGGGAATAAATATAAAAATATTTCTGCCATGACTTTAATAAAAGAAAACATATTTATAATAATTTCGATCATCTGTGAATACTTTCTGAAAGTTTCATTAACAGCCGACAATTATTTTTATAGTATTTACATTAGTCGGACTATTGTCCTCATCTTTGTCGCCATATTTGTCACAACGTTTCGGCCGTTGTATGCTCCGGTCTTCTTCAGGTGGTTGGAATTTCGAACCGAACCCTTTATTTCGATCACTGGGGTAGACTGTTCTAGTTCCACGAGCCATGTTTGATGGATGTCGGTTATCAGTTATCTCCTGGTAATTTTCCCTCTGAAAGTTTCTCTACTGAAAATTACCAGGAGATAACTGATAACTGACATCCATCAAACATGGCTCGTGGTACTAGAACAGTCTACCCCAGTGATCGAAATAAAGGGTTCGGTTTGAAATTCCAACCACCTGAAGAAGGCCGGAGCGTACAACGGCCGAAACGTTGTGACAAATATGGCGACAAAGATGAGGACAATAGTCCGACTAATGTAAATACTGTACATAATACCTCATCTCTGAATTATTTTTATTTTTGCAAGATTTTCCAAATTAATGTGTGTCATTCAAAAAAAAAAACGTGCTAAAAATTGTATATGTTATTTTACTAGTTCCGGTGATACAAAGAGAAACAAGGATTTTTAAATGAAAATTCAGATTGTTCTAAAAAGAATGAAAAAATTGTAAAAAATAATTAAAATAAACTTTGATTTTTTCCTCTTAATAATAACATAAATATTTAGACGATAAAATTTTGTTTTTGTCAAGTTTGGCATCTTTTTCATCATGCGATGCTCTTTTTTTTAGTGATCTCGTGGAGGTACCTACATTAACAAGTTGCATATGCAAAACCCTAGAAGGAATAGTGAATGAAAGATTGAACTGGTACCTTGAAACTAATGGTTTAATCACCAATCTCCAGAGTGGATTCCAAAATGAATGAGGTACTGTAGACAACATGTCCTGCCTAGAAACTTTCATTAGAGAGGCTTTTATTAAAAAAGAACATGCAATAGACATTTTTCTTTCAATCTAGGAAAGGCCTATGTGACAACATAGAGACATTGAATAATAAATGACCTATATAATGTGGGATTGAAGGGCAGATTACCCAATTTGATCAATAACTTTTTGTCAGATAGAATTTCAAAGCAGGTTGGATCAACACTCTTGGACCCAAAACTCCAAGGATTTCCACAAGGTTGCATCTTATCTGTCACTTGTTTTAATATAAAATTAACAACATTGTTAATTACTTGAATCAAGGAGTCGATGGTTCATTATACATAGATGATATTTTGCATAATTATCCAACTCAAACTTGAAGGAATAGAAATTGAAATGACTGACCAACATAAATTTCTGGGAATCTTTTTTGATAAAAAACTTACTTTCATCCCCTACTGAAAATACATAAAACAGAAATGCTTCAAAGCATGACAATTACTACAGGTGATGTCTAACGTCAACTGGGGAGCAGATCAAATATAACTCCTAAAAATTATATAGAACTCTAATAAGAAATAAATTGGACTATAGATGTTTCATATATGGGTTGACCCAGAAATCCTACCTAAAAACCCTTGACATCATTCACCATACAGGATTAAGACTGGCTCAGGGTGCCTTCAAAACATCACCCATAGAAAGTTTATATATTTTTAAGCCCATGAGGCACCATTAAAATACATAAAACAGAAATCTAGAATTTTTCCTCCTTTGTAGTTCTCTAAGCTATTTATCTGAAAACATTTCAGTATTTGAAAGATTTTAATATATTCTGGAAATTTTAATGAATTATTCTAACGATCCACCAATTTACCAACCTACTTACTACCTGTCATATCTCTCTCATATATAGTGTGTGTGATTCTGAAGAATTAATGAATTTTATTTTATTTCTATTTCAACATTTCTTGTTACTTTGAAAATTATTTTTAGTGGATGCTCATGTTTGAGCAGAATGCTTTTCTTTTTAAAGAGTATATTATGTCTACTGTCCTGTGCATTTAAGAAACTGTGCTTTCCAGCAGGATTCAAACCTGCATCCCTTCTTGTAGAAGGACCATCATCTATGGGGATTCAGGTTTGAAACTTGCTGGAAAGAACATTTCATTAATTAAATTTCCTCAGATAAAATGTTTGCAGTAATTATATATATATAATATATATATATATATATATATATATATATATATATATATATATATATACACACTATTAATGCAGACATTTTATCTGAGAAAATGAGAGGGAGAAAGAGTTTAAGGTGTATTTATTTTATACATTAAGATAAATCCATATTTTTTGCTCATATTATGTGATAAGACCAACATTTTATGTGACAAGACAATTTCCAGTGATGCATATAAAATACAACTGAAATTTTTATAAAAGATGTAAGTTATATAAAGTTTACAATTTTAGAAACATATGCAGAATTTCGATAATTCAGAACCTTAACAAAATTTTCACACTACATCAGTTGATAATCTTGATATCAGCCCCTTTTCATCAAATATCGATCTCCTTTGATGGAAGTGTCATGATGCAGGTGGGGGCCACTATTATAACCACATTGGCAATATTTGTTATAACTCTGCTTGTTCATTTTTTCTCTTATTTTTTTTTTCATTCTTTAGAGAACATTTTTTTTTGTTTTTTAACCTTTTTCAGAAAATCTTCCAGAATCAAAGTATATATAATTATACAGGCTGTTCTAGATTAATGGGAATGACTTATGAAGAAAAGCAAAGGTATATTAAATAGAAAATTTTAAGATATTAAAAAATTGTGTATTTGTTAAAGTTAGCCAAACCAAGAACTATTTATTCAATAAAACCTTCCTTGGCCTTGAGAATAGTCTCAATTCAATCCAGAAGCAGTTGATCTGGTATTTCTCCCAGCTAGCCACATCTGGATAATACATACATACATACATATATATAACACTCACCAATCACTATATTAGGTATACTCTTGTCAAGTTGAGTTTCTTTTTGCTTTTAGAAACACCTCAATTTTCCTTGCATGGATTTGCTGATGTTCTAAATGATGGATTCCATGCTTTTATCAACGTCATAATCAGTCCTATGATTGGGTCACTGTTTAGCTTGAGCATCTCAAAAGCTCCCTCCACATGTCTTGGTAGATATTCAATCATATATAGTTTGTTTTGGACAAAGTAGACTTAGTGTAGCCCATCCCTCTCCAGATCAAACCACATCCTAATATAGCCTTACCTTTGTGATGAGCACATCGCCATTGATTCCAACAGGGTAAACATTGAACAATCAAAGAACCTCTCCATCCAGGTATGATATGTCATCACCAACTTGGATTTACAGCAATTTATTTACATATATTTGGATGCTGTTATTAAGGCATCTCACAATTCTAGATATGTGGAGGTTATTTTAACACATCTCATTTCTGTGTTCCATGAACCTGTCACTATATTTTGTTTGTTAAAAAGTGTGTTTTCTTGCTGGAAGTGACTACCAGAGGATGGCTGCACAGTAACCATGAACTCAGATACCTGATCAGCCATATATCTCTCTAAACAATTCATACCAAGTGTCCAAATATATTCCCCTTACCATTATACCACTACTACCAGCCTGAATTATTGATACAATACAGGCTGGATCCATACTTTCATATTGTTTATGCCAAATTCTAACCCTTCCCTTTGAATATCATAGCAGAAATCAAGACTCATTGAACTGGGAAATGTTTTTTCACTATTCTGTTGTCCAGGTTTTGTGATCCTTGAGGGCAATTTGACTAAGTGGATGTAACATGGCAGGTCTTAGCTGCTGTGAATCTCTGAACTGGTAGAACTAAAAAATGGAATTTCTATCAAGATTTTCCATGTTAATAGTGACAGTAACGATATTATACTTGTAGAACCCAGTTAAAAATTGTAAAAAAAAAAATATGAAATAGATTTAAGTAGTATCACTAAGATCTCAATTTTGTTCAAAGGTAGGATCACACAGGCATAACCTCAGTTCTGTACAAAAATAGGATGACATGAATGTCAAATTCAAATTCCCACATTAGCATTTATTGACCAATCAGAAATTCTAGCTTTAAAAAGCACACAATCATTTTTTGTATGCTAAACAAAAAATGAAGGTTCACATCCAGAAAATGATTAACAAACTTATCTCTCCTAAAAATCAATATAAAAAAATTGAAAAATATATTTATTAACCAATAAAACTTCCAAACTTAATAAATTTAACTTTTAACTTCCTATGAGACGATTTTTTTTCATAAATAGCGTAACATAAATTAATAGAAAAGTTTTCAGTATAACTTCAACTGAGGGATGTAAAAATAGCAAAACCTCATTTTTATCTAATACAAAAATAACTTAAGTACAAACTTGCGTTTTGTATGATATTCCTTGCTTAAAGTATTTTCATAAATTAGTTTGCACTGTTTACATTACAAAAATACTCAAGCAACATAAACAAAACAGCATAATTGTAGAAACAGTAGTAGTACTGATTTAATCAACTGACATCATGCTACACTGATAATTTTGTATTACACACATAATGTTAATCAGGGATTTCTCATGATAATCTCACACCTACTTTCCACCATATACAAACGTAATTCATTTATTTTCTGTTGTAAAAAAAAAACATTTTCATACAAACTGTTTGAAGAATCTTTATAACTTGTTTCATTCAGCATAAAAAGATTATTGTATACTCAATAACATTTGTACAGCTGTGTTTGAAGATTATTTTTTTATACTTTTTCTTCAACATATGTATTTGCACATGTGTGTGCGCGCGCACACACACACACACACACATATATATATAAGAAGTACAGACAGATGTAGATAGACATCAACAGTCACTATACAGTGTTGATTCCTATGTCTGCACTGAGATAGCACATTTGTAAATAAAGATCTATAAATGTATTCTCAGATATTGAGCTCTCTTTCCCCATAAATACAGCAGTTTTAAACTGGTGTGTGTGTGTGTGTATGCACATACATAGACACAAAAGTGGTGAATCACATTTAGTTTTGATCCTGCAGAAATCATGTAATAAAATTATGTTTGCTATAACAATTCTGAATATATAACTAAATATATCTTGGAGCCATCAATAGTCTTTGAAGAGGTCTCTGAAATCTGCCAAGAGTCAAACTGTATACATATATATCATTATGCAAAGTAACAATTCTACTATAAATTTTTATGTTAATCAATTGAAATATTAATCTTGCTTTTGTACAATTCATACTGACATTTGGAAATTTGCCTTTAGTTTTAAGATTATCTGCTTGGTATCCATTGTAAATTAACTGAAATGTAGGAGGGCATCATGTTTTTTTCTTTCTTTATCTTGAGCCATTTTCATAGTTTGCAGTGAAAATTTAAATATAACTTGACCAATATGTGAGTACTTTCATTAATCATAATTAGTGTTTTTTGTTTAATGTCATTTTTTTATCATTTTTTTTTTTTTTCAAATATAATATTTTCATACATCATATCTGTTTTTCAAAGTATCATGTCTTCATGGGACTGTTCTTGTTGTCTTTTGTTGAGTCGGGGAGGAATGCTCAAAAAATTTTTCTTACTGCTGAGCTTTCATTCTAACATTCTGACCTCCTGGCTTGTGTAATTACTCAATGAAAATGCTACTGAATAAAAAGTTCAGTACAAAATGTTTTTGTTTATTTGTTCAACATATAATGAATGGTCATCCCCATATAAATGCAATTTGAAATTTCTATGGTACATAATTTTTGTTGCTATAAGTAACCCTTGCATCTTTATTTCTGTCCTTTTAACTTTCCTTGTTCAACCATCCATTCACTCAAATTCATCATGTCAATTTTTCCCTGTTCCTCCCAGCTTCTTTTGCTCACAATGTGCCTTTTGAGTGTTAAATTCTCAGATCCTTTATTTCCTCATGTGTCCTAAAAATGTCAACAATGCATAACCTACTTAACAAACTACAGTAAATTGATGACAGGACAGGGTTTAGGAGAGAAAATGACAATTTTATGGAGTCATCATTGCCAAAATCCTGAAGGCACACAACACATAAAAGATAAAGAATTCTTGCTAATAAAGGAATATTTAACTGTAAAGATAAAAACTAATTGCATTTCCTATCATCTACAATATAGCTAAGGCTTACGACCACATGATATTGAAACACTGGTTCCCAAAGTTAAGCAATATTGAGCCTGGTCAGTACCTAGATGGGTGACAGTTTGCAAATATCAGGTGCTCTAAGCTTGGATGTGTGGATAGTTTAATGGCTCGGAATTGTGAATCAGAGAGCAGAGTTCAAATTCCCATTGGGTTCATTATCACTTATGTCAGTGGTTCCCAAATGGTGTGGTGTGCCTTATAGGTGCAGCAAAAGAGGATAGCAGCTGAAGTGGAATGATTGAAAGACACAGATGTAGGAACAGTTTCAAAAATTTCATGTGCCAAAAATAAATATTTCAAAATTTAAAATATTATTATGGGTTAGTTGATTTGCATGCATGAGTCCCAGTATAAATAGTTATTGACCGATTTTATCATTATGATATTTTTGCATTATATCAAACATTCAGGAGGATTTCTTTGGTAACAAAGTAAATAATACTGAGCTGTTACAGGACATTTTCCTCAAAAATAAAGAAGAAACTTGAGGTGATGGAGATGTGGTTCTACAGAAGGATGCTAAGGATATCATGGACCGAGTGTGTGAGCAACATTGAGGTGTTAGAGAGGATGCAAACAAGGATGAGGCTTATACTTACATCAGGAAGAAGCAGCTGAAGTTCCTGGAACACATAATGAGGAATGAGGGCCTAGAAAATATGATATTCAGAGGTCAAATAGAGGAAAAGAGAGACAAGTGAAAACAACGCGTGACATATACCTAGCGGCCTTAAGCAAGTGGATGTCAGAACATGGTCTGGGGGAGGTGGCAGAGGAAATGAACTTTTTGAGAGCTGCAAGGGATAGAGGGAGGTGGAGAGCCATGATCGCTTGTGTCCTGAAAGGACATGGCATATAAAAAGAACTAGCATCTGCAAATTGGAGATGAGTTATTAATGATAATGTTCTAACTTTGTGGTTATCTCCCTTGTAACCCTGACACTGCTTCTTATTTTTAAATGTACTTTTTCTCGCATAAAATTTGAAGTGTGAGCAAATTTATATTCCAAAAAAAAATGCAACAGAGAAAAAAGGTTGGGAACTACTAACTTATGTGCAAATCTGGGAAGTTCTGAATCCACAATCTCTCATCTAAGCTATGTGTTAATTAGTAAGACTTGTATAACTAAACCATTACTATCTCCCCCAAAAATATTCTAAATTTTCATCTAAAAATATTTTATGACTTTAATGGAAAGGATTGATAAGCCACAAAAAAAGGAATAAATGAATCCGTACAATATAGCTAAGTTATGATATAACCAGTGAAACCCCTATCACAAAATTAAAATGTTACATCTATCTCCTATGTTCTCTCAGAACTTGGGCAATAATTGCTCTCCACAATTTCCTATCCTCACAGATCTCAGCAAAGTTCATCTTTTTACTATCCTTTGTACTCCCTGTCCAGCCATTCAATAGCACAAGCTTGTCAGGTAGGTTACTCACTGCCTTCCTCTGTCCCTCTTAACTTCAAAATGTCCTGAGTGTCAAATTTTTCCGAGTTTTCTTTTCTCCTTATATGTCCTAAAAATTCAACTTCCTCTTTTTGATTTATTTTAAGTGTCTTTTTTTGTTTCTTTTCCTTAAAATTTCCTTGTTGCTTACATGGTCTGTCCGTGGTATTCTCAACATTCTTTGAGGAGGAGTGAGTTGAGCAAGATGCATATAAACTGAATGATCGGTTGAAGCCACCAATGGGAGCTGCTGTTGGAGAAGGCTGACAAATCAATGGTGAATGGGAGAGCTGTTGAATTCCATGTGACCTGTCACTGAGGGTGCCTAACTTTACATCTTGTGTGACTGTTTAACCCACTCCAAGTTTTAGAAGCAAGAGATACAGTGTCATGATAGAGGGTCAAACAGGAAGGGTTAATTTTGTTGTATCAACAATTATATAAACCAATTGAAAATTAATGCAGCGGCTATTTTCATTATTTGTTATAGTTGTGTTTTCACCAGCAGAAGCATTCTTGTCCTTTTATATAGCACAGTACTGCCAACTCGATTCAGTGCCTAAGAGTGGACAAAAGTTCTGCACTGTGATCAAAGAACTCAAGTAGTCAACAAATAACAATCGGTTGACAAGTACTGACCAGTGTGGGAACAACCCGGTATTGAGCCAGGCTGGCCCTGTTATAAATTTGTAATTTACATGTTAGATTGTTCCTTTTACTGACAACCGTGCATTCTGTCTTGAAATTAATTCTTAGTCCTTTCTTCTCTTTCCTTGTAATTCCCTTTTTGTGTTTGCTATGGACACTGCCATCTGCATATGTTATATGGTTAAGATTGTGGTCACTTATAATTTATCCTGGTAGGTCTTCTAATTCTCTCAATCACCTCACAGTATAGGTTGAATAAGTCTAGTGAGAAGACGCATCCCTTTCTATATTTGTATATTTACTAAATCCATTTTCTATCCATATGCAGGTGGTTTGCTGCCAGTGTAGGTTCTGGATTATTCTAATATCCTTTCCAAATATGTCATGGTTACTTAGTAGTTCCAACAGTTCTTTGTACTGATATGATTATAAAAATAGTTTAGTTTTAATAAAGTATATATCAATCCACTGAGGTGCTGAAAGTTGTCAGATCAACCCACTTTCAAATTAAATAGGTATTAAATAAGCAAGTCAGTACTGCATTTCATTTTACCAGTTGAAACAAATATATATCAATATCAGTATAATGCCAAATGAAAAGAATACATAATCCACAAAATCAAAAGAGAAAAAGTAACTACAAACACAAGACAACTAGGCACATTATATTAACTACAAACTCCATAACTTATGAACCCGAGAAAAATGTAGCAAATCTCAATATAAAATCTATCACAAATGCTTCAAAAACAGTTACAAATTAATCAATATTGAGTAGTCAGCTACTAAAATAAATGCAAGCAGTGAACTCCAAAATACATTGGCAAAACTTCCCCAAATTTGAAGAAAAAATATACAAACATAAAAGGCACTTAGAACTAAACAACACACTCGGTACAATGTATGCCACTGGAAACTTTGTGATCATAATTTGGGCCTTGAAATAGGACTTTAAAAAATTAAAAACCTAACTGATGAAGATGCATTGAAAATACCTTGACATCTGAATTGCCAATGATTAACATACAACAGGACTATTTCACTTTATTTCCTATTCTGACTAAATTTGTATGTTTGGAACCTCCCCAAGAGTCCTTGTCTGATACATGGGTCTTATATTCTTCATCTGTGATGTGTGAAAGACTGCACTAAATATCTGGGACAGTTGTTTATATATCCATCTATTCAACATTCTTCTTACCACACTTGCAATTCCGGATGCAGGTGTGAGATCACATACTTCTGAATCTGGTGACTGGGCATGATTATGGGTCAATCTGATACCTGGTTTCCTTTAAGGTCTGGTGAGAATTTGAAGCATAATGTCTATTACAATAAAATGTGACATAAAAAAGATCAATATTATCCAAAGAGTCAGGAATTGTGACTTGTTAATACTTGCAACCTTGGAAACCAGCATCCCAAATTCTAAGTTAGGCTCAAGCATTAACAAATGACAAAGATGGAAAATACATGTATACACTATACACTACATCTGTAGATAATTATAAGCTTCAACAGGATCAATTATTGATTTTATTTAAAATGCCATGCTCTTTATTGCTAAGATTTATTGAGTTTGCAAATGGACTAATTTAATAACAACTTTTGTTCTTGTTTGGGAAAGCAATTGCCAAAAAGCTTGATATACAGCTTCTTTGACTAAAACCAAGTCACTTGTTTACTTCTTTTATTGAGTTAATTGGTATTGTTTCTCTGAAGTGGCTTGTCACGTTTCAAAAGTACAATAAAAAGAAATCAATATACAGATAGCTTTTTTTAGCAGTATATTTTTTTTGTTTTCTTTATTAATAAATATTGTTGAATACTTTGTCTGTTGCCACACCCAAACTCTAATGATACATCAAGATAGAGAAAATCACACCCATCAATTCTTCAATTTTATTTGTTTTATGCAATGCAAACATTGAGCACAATTCAACCAACAATGGTCATTCTGTAGTTGTATAGACAAGCACCAAAACATTGCCAAAGATGTTACACCCAAAACCAAAAGTTTCTTGGGATGGTAACAGAATTCTCTTTGACTTAGTGTGGTGTTAAAATACAACTCAAAATTAAATACTTTTTGGCAAACAAATTACGTTTCCCTGTTGGTTTTTCTGTTGTTAATTATATTTTATTTGCTGAAGAGTTTTCGTTTCCATTTTTTAATGATTTTTTTTTTCTTCAACTCTTTTGGCTTCATTTCAAAAAATCTTATTCAATATTAATTCAAATTCTAAGATTTATTTTCCCTCTGGTGAGTTTAATGTGTTCATAGGCATGCTTCCAAATAGCTGAGTAAGTGTTGAATTTTAAATCAGGTGAAAGATCAATAGGAAATGAAGCTGAGAAATAGTTTTGATCAATGACCTAAATTTTAAATGTGATTATAATTATCATATAATTTGGCTCAAAGGTGATTAGAAACTGCATGATGAAAGAGAACATTACACAAATACAATTTGCATGTTCATCATTCATTTTAATGTAATCTTATTTTTAATGCTCCAAAAGACTGGATAGAAGTCAGAAAGCTGAAAAATAAATATTATGAAGTCTTCAAGGTTAGCTCTTGGTATCAGAACAGAAAAAAATGTTTACTGCTGCATACACATGAAATAAAAACCACAAACTCTTTGTGTTAAATCCTGTATGTCAGTGATCTTACAGTTGCTGTGCTAATGGACCAAACAGTCAGTTAACACCACTCCAGCTTTTATAAATAAGCTAGAAATGTGGAAAACTAGATTACTGAAAATAGCATGTGGTGGTTTAAAAAATACCAATGCTACTAGTAGAAATAGGATTGACTTTAACTTGTTCAAAGGGCTGAAGCTTTAACAAACAGCCAATAAAAAGAAAAAAACACTCTTAACGAAGACAAAGTAGTAAGTTGTAGCAAGTTCCCTTAGTGCAACATGAAAAGTGGTCTTGTAGGTAGAGAACTACTCTTGGTAACAATAGAAAAAATTCTAAAAGCACTCAGGTTAATAATGAAAAAAGAATACAGAGTAAAATAGTTTAAGTAATATTGGTGAAAACAACAATTCAGTTAGTAAGAGCTTCAGGAATGGAAAGATATTAAATAGGAATCGCAAAGAAAAGAAGTAAAACGATGGAAAAGGAACAGGTATTTTGCAAATTAGGTCTTAACCACATCAAAGGTCTATGAATTTTCCTGCTTTCATTCCAGCCCTTCTTATATTTGTTGTTAAGGTAGGTAATTAACTTATCTTTTAATTTTTCTAAAAGGAATAAGGAAGGTGGGTGAAGATTTAGTTGTGAATATGAGAATATCACAATATCTTTCTTTTTTCTATCAGTCTTTGGCACAAATGTCATCTGTCAAAATGTTAATTATATCTAAGAATTAATTGACACAGGCTACACTTTGAATGTTTATATATAGTCTGGATGATTGTGTGTCTGAGTGTGATTGCAGATATTTTTGCTCAAACTCTGGACATACTACCTTTGTTTCTAGCTAGGTTGATGCCATAAATATTCAGTAGATGAGAATGCTTGAGGATGATTTGTGAGATACATTTCTCTATGAACTTTAGAATTGTGAGGTAGGAGACTGACAGTTTTCTACCTCTCTTTGTTCTTATCCAATTTGAGACAGGATGAAAGAAACTAGATTTCCCATGTCTTCTGATTTCACGCATCCCAATCAGTATTAATAAAATTGGTTCTCCCAATGTTCATCCATTCATCATATATCTATCAACATGTTTGCATGTAAGTTTAGCTTTCATAGTATCATATGTATACCTTGTGATTCAGAAATGTAATAAAAATGTGCACTGCTTCAGTTAAATTCATTGATCAAAACACAGCAATGTAATGTCCACCATTTCCGATTTTGGTGAAAGTCAAAATTATTAAATGTAAAAAAAAAAAAAAAAAATAGAACTAAAATCTACTAAGTCTTCTTGTAAGATTTTTTAATCACTTGGGTAAAGAATGTATTTTTTTGTTGTAGGCAAATGTAAACAATGATAAACAAAAATGTAATATCCTTTTTGGATTTATTAAACTCCAACTTAAGTTTTTATTTTTTAAAACATTGTTCCATTGAGTTATTTTAAGCTTTCTATGCTGTTAGCAAGGTTTTTTTTTACTGCTTGTCCTGTTTTAACTATTAAAAACAAAACCTACATGTTTAAGTTTTTGTTAAAATATTTGAGAGCAGTAGTTTCTCTAAGATACTGTTAAGTTTTCTGGATAAACATAAAATTAATTTTCCATTGCCTAACATTATGAAGGTTATAAACAATTTTAATCTTAGGGAGTTCAAATTATGAGTTAAGCAAAACTATTCCAAAAAGCAACATGGTTTCACTTTTTTAATCTTCTTGAATAATAGTGAACAAGATTTTAGAAGGATAGAAAAATCTTCCCTCTTTATTTAAAAAAATAATTCTCTTAATTTACTTGTTCTTGAATAATGTCCCCATGTTTAACTTTAAAAACTGAACAGAAGCAAAATGCTTATTCAAATATTTATGGCAAATTATCAGTGTGTGTCTAGATCCTTTTATACTAATGCCACTTTTTTAACTCTATCCCTGATTTATGTCGTACTACGCAGCTCTGCCCTCTTGGCAACTCTGATCATGCAGTAGTGTCTGTTTACATTTTTTGCTCCCCCACCAGCTAGGAACCTTCTACCAATAGAATATATTGCTGTTATCAACACGCGGATTGGGACTCATTCCATGATTTCCTTCATGATGTCCCTTGGAATGATGTTTTTAATCATCCTGTTCAAAGATAAGCATTTGAGATTTCATCCTGGGTCTAAGCCGGCATCAATGCTTTCATCCTTGCAAGGAAATAGCAAGTTTAACCGCCTTCGTCTCCTTGGTTATCACCTGCATGCTCGGTCACTCTTACCTACAGGAATCGCTTCTTTTGACTGTACCAGAGCGACACGTCTGATTGCAACAGATGTCTCTTTGTGTGCTTGTAACGAGTGCAAGCATGACCCCAAAGAAGCGAAGTTACTGTTTGCTGATAGAATGAAACAACGTATAGCATCTCGCAAGTCCGGTTCTAGAGATTATTGGCGGCGCTGCAACAGTGTCGTGCTGAACAACGGCAAATCCTTAATCCCTCCTTATTCTATCAATTTTAAGTCCTGACGTCTACAACAGATAAGTACCCACACCTGAGTTCCCCTTAGAAAAGAGGCACTACTGAATGATAAGCGCATAACTCCGTCACTGCTCTCGGACATCATTTCTAAATTAGACTCCTATAAGGCAAGTGGGGGTGACAGGATCCCAGTTGTTGTTCTAAAGAAATGTGCTCCTGAGCTGCCTTCATTTTTCTCCAAACTCTACAACTATTGCCACGCTGCTTTCTGCTTTCCAGCTTGTTAAAAGTCTTCTGTCGTTTTTTCTTTCTTCCTTTTTTTAAGAACTCTGAACCATAGAACTATCGCCCTATTAGCCTCCTGTCGCTTTTCGGCGAAGTATTCAAGGCTTTAATCAATGCTGAATGGTTAAGCATCTTAACTCTCACGACCTACTCTGACAAACAATATCTATTACTATAGCAGATGTTCAACTGAGTTACATTCCTTAGTTCTAGCAACACGTTCACAGCTAAGTCTCTCTTGCCATGCTGACTATGGCAAATCGTCTCTATTCTCTTCTTATTCCTTTGATAAGGAGGACGTTCCACTCAGACTGATTCTTCTCCAGAACAATTTCTTTTAGGACAAAATCCCAAGAGGATGCTCCTTTGACTACAATCTTGGTCTCTTCAAGTTCAGTATCAACCGATATCTATCCTACACGTCCTCATAATAAGCATATCTTATTTCTTCCATCCCCCTTCCTTAGCATGATTTCGCTCAGTTATCCTCTACTTCGAGTGACCCTGGCGCTTTGTATTGGATGAACTCACAGTGAAAATAAATTAAGAATCATGATTTATCGGAAAATTAAAATGGTAAAACCGTAAAAGTTTCACGAGGACCGCTAGTTTTATTGAACCCGCTACAAATAAACTTATTGCATCCATATTATTGTTCCTTTGTTCGTTTATTTTTAAAATATAATTTATTAAGGTTAATTTAGTTTGGACTTTAAGGTATAATTAGAAGGAATCCCCTAAGGATCAACTCGCACCTCAATCATAATGGTTAACCGGAATAGCTTGCTAATCATTGCCACATTTTAAAGCGTTCTATTTTTATTAAACATATCTTAATTTTGAGACTAATTACGCGTATAGAGCATTCAACGAGGACTGATCATTTTACTCGGTATTTATAGTTAACTGGACGAGTTTGTTAACTAATACATCATTCTGAAAGTTAACAAGTTTATATAAATACAAATATTTTTCAAATCTTTATTTAAAAGCAAATTGTCATTCAAATAATCTTTTCTCGGGTGAAAAAAGTCGATAATGAACGTAAGATTTACAAATTAGACAGAAGGGCCTCTGGTATAAATTTGACAAGTACTTGACTGGACAGACTACGACCCCACCGCCCTATAAAAACTTTTCGCTTGTCAAGATGGATTAGCTGATTTTCGACTGAGTTTTCATTTATTATTGTTGCCCTACATACATAATAATTTGATATATGAAATAAAAGTTGATATCATCAAACTGCCTGTCTTGGCATAACGTCGTTTCTCTTTCTGACATTATTTGCTTTTCCAGTACGATTGTTTGTCAGAACCCGACATTGATCTTAAAGTTAATTTTGTGAGAATGTATCAGCGAAAAAAAAAAACAAACTTTGAGCTTATATAATAAAGAGAAACCTCTGTATAAAAGGTATAGGATAATAATATTCTTTTCTGAAACAAAACGTGCTCTCAGATTACTTTCTCAATTCACCGTGCGTAGAGAACGTAACATCTGCGGTTTATAAAATTTACTTCTGAATCGTTTTAGGAAAAATAAATTTGGCTTGAAATCTTTTTAGAAAAATGTTGTTAGAAACGAAGAAAAGGCTGCTGAACTGCTATGTTAATACCTATCCTCCGCTATGGCAGTTAATGCTGGACGGTTTCCACATAGATGAAACTTGAAGCAACAGAATTATGATTCGATGATCGGTATGCTAATAAATACCATGGATGAAACATGTAAGAGACGATGACGTTTTAAGAAATACAAAGTAAAAGGACACCTCTTTAAAATGAGAAAGAGACAGTAGGGTAAGATAAGAAAAAGAGGCCTGGAGACTGTGACACTCACATGACATACTGAAGGAAACCGCGTGTAACCTACCCAACAAGTTTGTGGGAATAGATGAAAGTGGGGATAGTAAGGGGGAAACATTGCTCAGAGCTCCAAAAGCTAGGGAGTGGAATGCAGTAACCGTCTACGTCCCGAAGGAGCACCACACATAAAAGAAGATTGAACTTGACTATCAAATGAGCACGTTATATATTTGCGGACAGTTGTACTCTTCCTATAATATATGGCAGTTGCATAAATTTCGGTCAAGGCTGAAATTCTAAACTAAAGAAATTTGTTATTAAATTACTCGGAACTAAAAGAAGCTAATAAGATGCAAATGAACATTGCATGCCTGTAGCTCTTCCAAACACCTACCAACCTATCTTTACGCGATATACCCAGTGGGTAATTTAAATTAGTTTTCAATAATTAAAGCCTTACATTAAATGTCTAAAACTAATTAGCAGTCATTTACCATCCTGTGAATAATTCTGTTAATTGACTTATTCCTCGAAGTTATTTTTTTTTTTTTTTTTACCCAAGGGGAAGAAGAAAAATTATCTTTGTTTCTTTCTTTTCTTTAACAAATCTACAAGGTGCACAAAGCAGATGGATTGTGCAGTATAATCGTTAAAAATGGTCTCACATATTTAAAACATTTTACGAGCGCTTTCTACGGTCATAAATAAATAGATAAGCTGAAAAACGCAAAAAGACTTAGAAGAGAACTAAAAACAACAGTAACGGTACAACGCCTTCAAGACGTTTAACACTTCAAATTTTAGAAAATAGAAACTGTTTAAATAAAAATGTATACGGTGCGTAATGACTTCTTCATGAACTGATTCTGTTCAGAAGAAAATAAATATATATTTTAAAGTGCCTGTCTAACTATTAATATTTTTTTTCAATTTTCTCTACTCTAATCTAATTCAACACTTAGTTCATATGGGACTTGTCGCAGTCATAATAAAAACCTTTTGGGGTCCAGCTTCCTTAAGTTTAATTTAGTCATTGATATTGTCATAAGCTACGATCATTTAAAAAAATTTTTTTCACCCAATACAGGGCCTAAGAGCCACTCAAGATAGAGGGTTACAGAATTAGGTGCGTGATATGAGTGCAAGAGGAGGAAATAGGGAAAGGTGAAGACTGTGAAGATATAGACGATAAGTAATAATTGACCCAAATTAAAGTGATTAAAATTGTGGTATTCTAGTAGGCATCAACGCTGGTGCCTGCTCCACAAAATAGCAGTTCTGAAGAATCTTTCCGAGTGGAACATCCTTTTTGCTAATGAAATACGTAAGGAATGAAGGCGGTTCAACCCTATGAATGTAGTAAAGCGGGTTTTAGCTGTAAAGGTCTGAGCTGGTGTCAGTAAAGAATGAATCTCATCTAAACATTTGACTTGGAAATAGTGATCGCCTTTTGATGTTGTGTCTATAGGGAAAAGGATTTAGGGTGGGAAATAAGTCCTCCCACCACAAGGCCGCGTAAACGATTTTGAACTCTGTCAGGTTGGAAAGTGAGGATTGGGCATCTCTAGCCAAACTATGGAAATAATGCTCCATTTTTTTAAACCAGATCTGATGCCTGTCAATATAAAGCATGGCAAGAAGTACTTTCTAGAGAGGTACAAGGACGCGACCATTTTCACAGCATCTTCAGTAACTTCCTATTTCATATAGGATGGACTCTCCCGTCTAGCTATAATTTTTTCAAGATAGTAGAGTTTATAATACATAAAATGCAGAGGCCCTTTTCAATCACCCTGTATATGAGTTGCAGTTAAGGTCTGGGATGAACTTAAGTCTCAATAAACGTTCTCGGCAAGTAGCCTCATTGAGAATACAACCATTCATCATGACTTGAGAACATCCAGAATCTCTTCGGTGATGATGGAACGTTACCAGCTTGGTTTTTGAGGTATTGAATGTAACCAGCCAGCCTCTTCGCTGCTGTGCTGTTACTTCGGTTAGAGAAGATATCAACTGCCATGGTCTGATCATCACCTATATACTGCATAGATTATTAAAATACTGAACGGGAGGTATTTACGCAGATATGAAATTCATTCTTCCGAACTTTTTTTAAATTTCTTTTCTAGTTGGAATAAATTATTCGAGGTTTATTTAAAGATTTTAAAAAATTAGTTTGTTGCTCTGATAAGCTCTTAATATCTAACTTTTGGTCAATTAACTCATTCTTTCATCCCTTTATAATCACCGCAATATTCTTAAATCGGTCACTAATGCTAACATCTAGCGATACATTTTTTTTACAGCACGAGCAAATTGACGAAACACTACAGAAATATATTTCATGTAAATTAGAAATCAACATTTTGAAAAGAAATATGAGAAAATGTTTCACTTTTTTCCGAGGGGAAAAATAATGCATTCAATCACTGTGAATAAATTCACAGTCATTAACTTAGCGTATTAGTCTGACTTTTAAAAATTAAGATAATTTTATCTGGTTTCCAACAAACTAAGCAGAAAAACTGCCGTCTCTTTTTGAATCACCATAAATAAATAAATAATGACAACTTGTTCTCATTTATTAAGTGCTAATATTTATATAAAAGCAGGAAAAGTCTCTATTCCGATTATGTTAATGAAAACTTGTTTCAGGCCTACATTTTAGATATAACGCTGACCTGAGATCGAATGAAAGAGGTTGTTTTATTTTAATTTTATATCTCTTATTTGAATCTCAGAAGGGAATGCATTAAACATAAACAATTAATAATCGTTCCAAAAATACAGAACGCACGGTTTCATAAAATAAACAAAAGTTTTTTTTTTTTGTTTTTTTTAATGCAAAAGCATAAATTAACTTCAGGGTTACCAGATTACGCTAATAAGTAAAACTAAAACATTGTGCTACTTTTGAAAACCCAGTACAATTAAATTCTAAATTGACTTTTTCGAAGATCAATCTAGACGAACTTTTTTTTTATCATAGATACGGAATATGGAATTAGGTATGTCCAATTTTGACCTTTTTAGCGTTTTTTTAGTTGTTTTTTTTGTCAGTTGAAAGACACATTAATTTCGAAATTCTTGTAAAAATTAACTACTTGTTGGATTTTAATGAAAACTTCAGAACTTATTCAGAAATGAATGAACTTATTTTAGAAATGTTTGTCTCTTTGAAAGTCATGGTATAAATATTTTTTTTTTATATCTGTTACCCCACTCGAACTTAATTTTATGAAAACACAAAAAAAAATTTATTTGCAACCTGAATTTTTTTTTTAATTAAATGCACAAAACTCTGAAAAATCTAAATCATCGAGTTTTTTGTTAAAAAAATGTCCGAAATTGTCCAAACTTTTACCTCAATTGTAAAAATACAAAACCCAATAAAACTAAGACAATATTTAATTAAGAAAGTTTTTAATGGCTTTTCTGAATAATATATACGAAGGTAATTATTATCTGAAAGATAAAATTTTTTTGATGAACAATGAATTTTTACATTAATTTTCTTTTTTTTTTCAATTTTAAATACACAATATGACAAAAGGTTGTTATATATTTATACATTAAGTTCTTTCTGCAACCTTATAGAAATGATATATTATGTTCTCTACTTTTTAAAGATCCTAAATTTGAAAGCTTATTAAAATCTGACAACCATAATTATTTTAAAAATAATTTTTAATATTCCAAAATTGTATTTAAAATCGTCTACAACGAAAGTACGGATGCACATTATTGAAATAATGTCATATGAGTAGTTTCCTTTGATAGAAGCAAGTTTTTTTTTACTTCAGAAATGGCTTTGATTCGTTCAGTAACAAGAAAACAACGCTTGTCAAGTTTTCTGAATATCGTCGTATTATTTTCAATTTTTTTCTTTTTCTATTCAAATATAATCGAATAGTGGGATAAAAGAAAATATCGACTATTTACAATTACAAAAAAAAAAAAAAACGCCCTTGGAAGTCCACCCAAATTTTCAAGTTTGAAATCGAATGCATAAATTCATTGTACATTACTTTGGAATTATTATCCACACGACAAATTATCAATTAAAACGATTTTTGGAGTTTAAATTTTCTGGAGTTAGCTCGCTACTACTCAAACTAAAAAATACTTGTTGAGTCAAAACAAAACCAACATAGCATGTTAATTTTATTAATAAATAAAATAAAACTCATATTACTGCCATATAATTATTAATAAATAGAAAAAAATCTGCCTTAATAAAAAAGAAATAAAATCTCATTTCATTAAGTTAACCCGTTTCAATTAATGGTGTTTCATGTAATTTTTATATTCTCAGAAAAATATTTCATGACTGAAATAATAAACCTCAATTTAAAAAAATGTATTTTTTTTACTGTTTTATTTTTACTTGTAAAATTTGATTTTCTTTCATAATTTAAATGTTATTTTCAGTGCAGAATTCTTCCTCAAACGTAAGGTAAAAAAAAAAAAAAATTTGAAAGTGAATTTAAAAAAAAAAAATCTACTAACCAGATTCACTTAAAATTAGAACGAATTATATCACTTTGGCGCTACCATCCAATAAATTTCCGTGCAGTAAGTTGTGAATATATTGACGTACATCAATTAACGCCTGTCAATTCCTTAAAAAAGGAACGACTACGGTTGGAAATATCTCTCTTAAAAAAATTTCTGCTAAAAATGTAAGTAATGTTGCTTTCAAATTACATTAAGTATACTTTAATCATTCTAAATTTCCTAAGATAACAAAAGAAAAAGGTGTAATTGATTTTTCATGATTTTTTAACTAACAAACTATGATCTTTCCGACAGAAATGTCGGTAAGTTCGATTTTACGAAATTTTTTGACTCGAAAAAAAAACAAGATTTTTAATAAAATTTTTAACATTATATATGTATATATACGTGTATATATACGTGTATATGTATATATACGTGTATATGTATATATACGTGTATATGTATATATACGTGTATATGTATATATACGTGTATATGTATGTATACGTGTATATATACGTGTATATGTATGTATACGTGTATATATACGTGTATGTATACGTGTATATGTATGTATACGTGTATGTATACGTGTATATGTATGTATACGTGTATAAGTATGTATACGTGTATGTATACGTGTATATGTACGTATACGTGTATGTATACGCGTATATGTACGTATACGTGTATGTATACGCGTATATGTACGTATACGTGTATGTATACGCGTATATGTACGTATACGTGTATGTATACGCGTATATGTACGTATACGTGTATGTATACGCGTATATGTACGTATACGTGTATGTATACGCGTATATGTACGTATACGTGTATGTATACGCGTATATGTACGTATACGTGTATGTATACGCGTATATGTACGTATACGTGTATGTATACGCGTATATGTACGTATACGTGTATGTATACGCGTATATGTACGTATACGTGTACGTATACGCGTATATGTACGTATACGTGTATGTATACGTGTACGTGTACGTATACGTGTATATATACGTGTACGTGTACGTATACGTGTATATGTACGTGTACGTATACGTGTATATGTACGTGTACGTATACGTGTATATGTACGTGTACGTATACGTGTATATGTACGTGTACGTGTATGTATACGTGTATATATACGTGTACGTGTATGTATACGTGTATATATACGTGTATGTATACGTGTATATATACGTGTACATGTATGTATACGTGTATATATACGTGTACATGTATGTATACGTGTATATATACGTGTACATGTATGTATACGTGTATATATACGTGTACATGTATGTATACGTGTATATATACGTGTATATGTACGTATACGTGTATGTATACGTGTATATGTACGTGTACGTGTATGCATACGTGTATATATACGTGTACGTGTATGCATACGTGTATATATACGTGTACGTGTATGCATACGTGTATATATACGTGTACGTGTATGCATACGTGTATATATACGTGTACGTGTATATATACGTGTACATGTATGTATACGTGTATATATACGTGTATATGTATGCATACGTGTATATATACGTGTATATGTATGCATACGTGTATATATACGTGTATATGTATGTATACGTGTATATATACGTATACGTGTAATATACATGTATATGTATGTATACGTGTATGTATACGTTTATATGTATGTATACGTGTATGTATACGTGTATATGTATGTATACGTGTATGTATACGTGTATATGTATGTATACGTGTATGTATACGTGTATATGTATGTATACGTGTATGTATACGTGTATATGTATGTATACGTGTATGTATACGTGTATATGTATGTATACGTGTATATATGTATACGTGTATGTATACGTGTATATGTATGTATACGTGTATGTATACGTGTATATGTATGTATACGTGTATATGTATGTATACGTGTATATATACGTGTATATATACGTGTTTATATACGTGTATACGTGTATATATACGTGTATACGTGTATATATATATGTAATATATATGTATATATATGTGTATATATATATGTGTGTATATATATATGTGTGTATATATATATGTGTGTATATATATATG
>OZ038480.1:105914212-105964212 GCA_964036315.1 Acanthosepion esculentum | reverse complement strand
GTCCACATAACCCCAGGGAATCAACTGTTCATTTATACAATACTTGCAAGGTTACCTGGAATTGTCTGGGTTTTCAATAGGCTTTTCAGGTAATGATTAGCTTTATTTAGGAGGTTATTCATTGTTGTATTCTGGTTAGTTTGCTGGTATCAGAAACCAATGAAAGAGAACACAGTCAATACTAAGTGCTCAATAAATGCAGCCTTGAGCTATTGCTGACCAAATCAAACAAATGTGGACAAACTGATGGTAGGACAGTGGTTAGCATGCAGGATGAGTAAGCTAGTGAGTTTAAACTTCAACAGTTTCTCAAGAAATGTACACATGTGTTTATAATAAGTTTATTCAAACATTCTTTGTATGATTTTATTTTCTTGAATATAGCAGTAAATGCTGGACAATTTCCTCAGAGATAAAGATGAAAACTGGAACAATAGAGATGTTTCTACAGAAGGATGTTGCAAATGCCATGAACAGTATATATAAACAATGGGGAAGTTTCAAGGAAAAGGTTCCAATAGAAACAAAGAGTGCTGAACTGCTATGTAATAACAATCTTACTATATGGTAGTGAATGCTGGATAATTACTCCACAGATGAAAAGAAGATTTGGGATAACAGAGATCTGGTTCTGGACAAGGATATTGAGAATAATATGGACAGAGCATGTGAATAATTAGGAAATCTTAAGGAAAATGGAAAGAAAAAAGACATTTAGAATCAGGAAGTGACAATTGAAATTTCTGGAACATATAATAAAGAAAAAAAATGTCTTAAAGAAATTGACACTTACAGGACATATTGAAAGTAGGAAAGGTGGAGAGAAACAAGTAACCTGCCTAATGACCTTGTGTAGATGGATGGCAGAACAGGGAGTGGGAAAGATATTAAAAAGACAAAAATTACTTAAAGATATGAATGATTCTTATAGTAAAAGTTCACTCAATACAAGCCTGGAGAGCCATTCAAGGTGTTAGATTGCAGAATGAAGTGCCTGATATAAATGTAAAAGTAGGAAGTGATGATTATGATGATAAAGAAGGTGAATAACAACTGACCCTCAAGTTGAAGATGCTAACATTGTAGTGTTTAGGAGAGCATCTATTCAGGAGTCACTTCTACAAATTAGATTGGGATAAATGTCTGATTGGAACTTCTTTCTTATTATTGGAATACAGAGTAAATGAGGGTGATTCAACATTGTGGATGTAGAATGGCATGTCCTAGCTGTAAAGATCTGAACTGGTATAACTAAAGGGTGGAGCTCAATAGAACTGCAAAGAATAAGAATTTGTGGAGAGGCATGATCACTTACATGTTGAAGGAACATGTCATATAAAAGAAAAAAGAAAGGATGATTATGATACCGGTTTGATTTTTATATTATGTGTGTTTTAAAAGCGACATTGGTTGAAAGGTTATTTTATTTGTCTGCAGGTATAAAAATCTGAATCCTGGCAAAGGTCTAGATTTAAATAGTAAACTTTGTAGAAAATGGAAAAGTTCCATGATTTTCTGAAATGAAGGACAAACTTCTTCAGATTTCTTGGAATAACTATTGTCAATTATAATGAATTTTTTTTTACTAAACTTTCCCTTCATCTTTATTATGTAGTGAAGTGTAGCTACAGGATTATAATCAGCATGGTTGCTGTTGGTCACCAGCTTGTAATTATTTATTATGACTGAAGTGGAAATTTTTCAAAATTTGCGAAAGAAACAAATTTTCAATACATGAAGGAGTTTTACATATATATTTTAATGGAAAGAATAACAATTCAAGAAGAAAGAAAATATACTTGAGTGTAAATACATATAAGGTCATTTCAGATGTTTGTGCCTGATCAGAAAATTTTACATATTCACAAAAAAATTTATTAGTCAAGTACATTGTCTCCATTGTTTTTAAGAAATACCTCCCATCAATCTACGAGCTTGTTGATGCCATTTTCATAGAAAGTTTGTGCTTTTTGTTGGAAGAAGGTTGTGCAGTAGTTTTCAATAAAACTGTACAATGTCAATTGTTTGTCATTTAAATTGTTCTGTAGAGACTGAAACAAATGAAAATCCAAAGGAGCCAAGTCAGGAGAATATAGTGAATGGTTTCCCATGTCTACTCTTTAGGCTTCTGCAAGGTCTGTTTTACATGTTTTTATATGCTGTTGTGGTGGAAAATGACACCTTTTTGATTTGCTAAAATCAGCAGTTTTTCTTGAACCTAAGTCTCTGCAAATGGTGAAAGGCAGCTGAGATATCGATTTTCAAACTCTTAGCAATCACTTTTGTTGAAATGTTTGGTTTATTCTCTATGGTGGAAATCAGAGGGTTTTTGTCAATGTAAGGTCACCTGCAGTGTAGTTGACTGTTTAGGTTAAAATCACCCTGACAAAATCTGCCAAATCACTTTTTGACCATCTGAAGATCTGGAACATGATCCAAATAAATATTTTGAATGTTTTTCATTGCAGTTCCACTGCTTAATCCTTTCTGAAGTTCATAGAGCATAATATAGTGAAAAGGCAACTTTTCGTCCTTTCTCTTTAAGGTATTCATTTGGGAACAAAATGACAACATTCAACAAAGTCTGACTTGCAAGTGAACAATGCAAGGTTTCAGTCTGGAACACATCAGAAATGGGTACCAAAAAACACCAGTATCATGTTTCAGTTATTTTATATTAACAATGCAAATAGGGCACAAACATTTGCAATGATCTTATATAAAAAAAAACAATAAGATTACAAAATCAATGTCAATGAAGGAATTTCTGGAAGATTTTTTAAGATAAGTAGTGTTTGTAATTAAAATGCTCAATATGAAAAGATAGATCATTAAAGATTATAAAATGAAATGTTCAGTTGTCTCTTGGGGAAGAACAAATATCATTTTAAGAATGAACAAATTCAAATAACGTTACATCATGTAATACTCTTTTAAGGAAAATATGATTTCTGAAAATAAATCCAATTTTGCAATCAAGTATCTGGAAGAGTGGATGTAAGTCCATGTAACTCAGATTATTGACAAGTGAAATAAACAAAGTGACTATATATGCATGCATGTATGTATGTATGTATGTATGTGTGTGTACAAGGGGTTATTGAAAAGTTCTTGGCCCAACCAACATTTGATGTATGGTCATTGTGTCAGATTTTGAGAAGTGGAATTGGCTGAGAACTTTTCAGCATTCCCTTGGAGATAGGATAACAAAAATAAAATTACATGCAGAAACACATGTTGATACACTTGGCTTAGTCAACTCTTTGGTTTAAATAATGCATTTGTGGTTGCAACGTCTGAAATAACATTATTTTTTAATCAGATATAATCTACTTTGATATACTCTTTATAATATTTCAAAACTGTTGAGGAAAATTAAGAGAACTATTTTTGGAGAAATAAACTTTGCTTAAGGTCCCAGAGGCAACAAATCATTTTCAAGTAATAGACAGTGAATATAAATCAAGAAAAGAAAGTTTTCTTAAACATTGTCAGCTTTATTAGAAATTAAGTTCAAAGAAAAAAACTTGTTATTTTTTTTATATATATTTTCATATACAACATGTACAAGTTATTATTTTGCATTATTAAGGAAAACTGAATAAAAAAATATTATCTTGATTGACCAAAGATTAAACTAAATTTATCTGAGTCAGTTTGAATAATTTAATATGAATTCATAATTTGAAATGAAAGATTAAAATTCTATCAGTTTTTTAAAAAAATTAAGTTAATGTCATTACATGATGAAAATCAAATCTGAGATAAGTGTTTTCAGTTGAGCATAATGGAGCTGTTATCAAAAAAATATATAGGCATTAAGAATTCAAGACTTCATTAAAGTGATATATTCAATTAGTCTTTAATTATGGAAAAGAAGAGTTTTATCTTTGAGAGTCTTTGTTAATCTGTCACATTTACAAAACTTTATTATTTTCAGTGGTTTGATCAGTAGAAAATGATATAAATACAGCATTTGTTCATATGTTGGTTCTCTTCAGTTTACTTGATATGCACACACAGAGACATACACACATACATATATGTGTGTAATTTGAACAGAATCAAATTATTCATCCTAGATGCAATCTAGTGTTTCTTATAACATGCTCGAGATATTTCACAATCCCCCTACAGGATGTAAAAAAAACTCATTTTTTAAGACATCATTAGTTTCTTAAATTACCTGAATATTTCGGTAGCAATTATATATATACATATATGTGAAAAAGAACAATAAGATAAATAATCTGGTGTTATTATTAATATTTTTATTTTTACAAAACAGTGCTCAATGCAAATCTACAAACCATAAATATTATAAATTTACTTACTTAAAAATATGGTTCTATCACTACACAGGAATTACTATGTTTCAAAAACAGAAGCTTCTGTTTTGGAAACTTGGTAATTCCTGTGTAGCGATGGAACCATATTTTCAAGTAAGTAAATTTGTAATATATATATATATATATATAGTGTGTGTGTGTGTGTGTGTGTGTGTGTGTAAATAAAACATACTGTATAGATTATCATGTGAACAAATGCTGCATTTATGTTCTTTTCTATTGATCAAACCACTGAAATGTGACAGATTAACAAGGACTCAAACATAAGCATTATTCTACTTTTCCACAAGTACAAACTAATTAAATGAATTAAGTCATGAATTAATATTTATATATATGCCTCTGATAATAGCTCCATTTTAGTCACCTGAAAACATTAATTTCAAATTTGATTTCCATCAAGTAATTATATTAATTTATTTTATTAACAAACTGATATACATATTATAGAATTAAAATTATATAATGTGAACTCTCTTGTTGCTTTCAGCAAATAAGTATAAGTATCTAACAAGTCAGTTTATAGAACTGATCTGCTAGACTGCCCACATGCATAATTTGATTATAGTGTGTAGGTTTGTGGAGAATCAGGTATCTTTTTCAAAAGAACAGTTAACAGAGAAATGGCACAAAGTGTACTATGAAATCTCTAAACATGCTCCTCAGATTTGAGAACTTACATACCATTTATTATAGTAGTATATTAAAAATCTTTCAAAATGGCTAATAGTTTTTCTATAAGCATTTGGAATCAACAAACATTTGGACAATTTTTACATTCATTATTTAGTCCAGAAAAAACAAACACTTATAAGAAAAACAATAAAGAAACTATAGTACTTTGCTAGTTTTGTTCAAGATATTTATTTATATATATATATATATATATATATATATATATATATATATATATATATATATATATATATATATAACAAATTTTATTAATTTATCCCATCAAAATATGTCTATCTATAGTTTATTGTATTTTACTACAACGTCTTGGACATCTGGATCAAAATCTCCCATAGTTACTGATTTTGTTCTTTTTGAGTACTTTCAAATGTCTCAGTAATTATCAAGAATTAACAGTTGTCAGTATTACAGACAAAATTTTTGTTAGCTATATCCTAGAATTTCTTTGGCTAGTTACAGCTCAAATTTAAATATATCTGTATTATATACATGATATATTTGAACTGGAATGTTCCCAAAAATGTCAAGATTTAGCTAACAAAACATTTTTCTCCAATACTGACAACATTTAGTTCCTGATAACGATTGAGTCAATCAAAAATCTTCTTCTATGTGCCATGCCACTTCAGGAAGTTACAAATCATGGCTCTCCACAATTTCCTGCTCTTGATCGATCTTAGTAATTTTTTGTCTTTTTGCTATTTTCCCTCAATCCTATTCTGCAATCCATTTTCATAAACTTGTTAGGTATGTTAACCACTGTTTTACTCTGCCCTTCTTATCTTCAATAAATCCCATTTCAATTATATTTTGCAAACCCTCTTACCTCCTTATGTTCCTTAGAAATTTCAATTGTCTTTCCCTGATGTTAAGTATAAGTGTCCTTTTTCTTTTTATTTTATCTAAAATTTTGTCATTGCTCACATGTTCAGAACACAGTATTCTCAGCATCCTTCTGTAGAACCACATTTCTTGTGCCTCAAGTCTTTTCTTCACCTTTGAGGAGATTGTCTATCATTTATTGCCATACAGAAAGACTAATATTACATAACAGTTCATGACTCTTTTCTTCATTTCCAATTAAATTTTCCTGTTTCTTAATACTTTGCATAGCTTTTGGAAAGCTTCTTTCACTATCCCAATGCACAGTTTTATGCTTTCAGTCCACTGTTAAAAAAACTTTCTAGATATTTAAATTGTTGTACTTGTTTGATTTTAGTAGTCCAATTTGTAATCTACATGTTGGACTGGCACTTTTGCTGACAACCATACATTCTATTTTCTTGCAATTGATGTTAATCCTTTCTTCACACTTTCCTTCTCTACATTTTCTAGGAGTTATTATAGTTTCCTTTCTGCATCTGCTATCAACATTGTGTCATCTGCATATCTTATGTTGTTAAGATTATGGCTGCCAATAATGAATCATGGTAGGACTTGTAATTCTCTCAGAATTGTCTCATTGTATGGGTTGAATAAGTCCAGTGAGAAGACACATCCTTGTCTTACACCCTTTTCTATTTTTACATATTTACTGAATTCATTTTCTATCAGTATGCAAGTGTTTTTCCCAGTATAGGCTCTGGATTATTCTAATATCCTTCCGAAATATGTCCATGTTACCTAGCAGTTTCAACAGATTTTGTGATGTAATTTATCAAACACTTTTGCACAATCAAAAACAGCAGAAAAGTATGGATAGTTTATCCACAATTTTCATCCAGATGTGCAACAACCTATTCAAAAATTAGTTGAATACAATAAAAGTTAAACCTTGTCAGTCGATATTTACAAACTGTTTAAATACTTTTTTACTACCTAAAGAAATATGATGTGCATTGACATATTCAGTAACGTAGATATTCAAACATATATCAACACATGCAGATATACATTGACAATCATTCAAGTTGTTTTAACATGCTTCTTTTTACTTCCTTTTTGCAATAAAAATACATCACTCTTATCCTTAAAATCATTGTATTCAAGAAACCCCAAAAGTAAATGAATTGCAGTTTGCAAAAGCAAACATTATTTCACTTTCAACAAAGAATGTGAATAAAAGTGATTTCTTTTCAAATGCTCTTATAATCATTTACGGAAAAATTGCAACTCTGTTATTACAAATATAGAAACAACATATTAAATATAACAAACATTTAATGCCACTTTACATTTCTACCAATTTCTGGTCAGCTCCTTTATATTGAAATGCTTGTTTTGTAAACAATTCCATAACTATAATTTAAGATAAGTTTAAAATTTTAAAACTGTAATAGAGTGAGTTTGTGCATGTTTTTAAAAATCACTATCATAATTAAATGCAGATTTTATTGATGTTACAATAAGTTTTCTTTGTAATTTACCCCTGAAGATGATCTTGAAAAATATTGGGTTAAAAAATCTACAGTGCCTTCCTTGATGAATTTCATCTTATGATCAAGAAACTGATTAGACATCTGGAAAGGACCACTATAAAAATAAATAGATACAATATGTCTATATTATTCAATGAAACATGTTTAACATGAAGATATGCTGACATGTATACTACAAGCACTTGTTCATAGATATACTCAGCTATGAATGAAGATTATGTAAATTCATTGTCACACATAATTCAAAGATGTCTATACACAAAGATAGACAAATATATATTAAGTAGATTCTGGAATCTTAAATTCATACCTATGCATGTAAGTAGAAAGAATGAAAGTGATACCATCATTTTTTTTAATTGTTGAAGCATTCAGATAAATGGACTGCACCTTAGTTGAAGGTATATTCCAACATTTTAATAGATGCACACATTCTATCCACTCTTACTTATCTACTTTTCCACTGTTGATTGACTTGTGTGCTCACAGTGATCCAATCAAATCTGTTTCAATTCTGTCTGACTTGCTGACCCCAGGTCACTTGTTTTTGGCATTCATCTGACTTGGCCTGACGCATTCAATTGGCTTCTCCTCCCACCTGTCTGCAGCTCTTTTTCCTGCACAAGAAGCAGGAAAGATACTAACTACCCATCATTGTTACTAACAATTACTGATATCTATAAAAAATAAATATATACCGTAGAATGTTGGCATTTAAAATGCTGATTGATGGAATTTTCAAAGTTACTAAATTTCTAGTGAAAGATAAGTATTAATATTTAAAGTAGAATTTATCACAGATTATGTTTCATGATTTAAAATTTATTCAAACTACTGTTTTAGTTCCAAGTTAACTTGGGTCCTATAGATGGCACTGTGGAGTATGCAGTATAGAGCTCTCAACATGCTAGATGTTGCTGCTTTGGTTGCCATCAAAAGTAGGTTTTACTGGATGTCCAATGAGTTTTGCCAATTAATGTAATGGAATAACCTGTCACCCCCATGAGTGACTACACTATAGGTAATAACTACCTATAATTATCTGTAAGGCAATGGACTACAGAAGTTCAGCTGGGATCTGTTGAGTACGACTCAGACTTACATGAAAACTACTGACCTTCCAATAGCAGCGCTCACTACTGGATTGACATGCGATGATCGTGTGCATAACTATTCCCTTATTGTTTATTGTACTGGTTTTTACAATAAACCTTTCCTTATTTTACCCACCATGTTTGTCAAGTGTATATAGTAGCATGGAATATAATACCAACCAAGGCTAAAAAGTCCATTTTGCCAACTATTGAACCTATAGATGAGAGGAAGAGGGTTGGATTCATACCATTTCCAGAGGTATTTGCATGAAAATAAATTTTAAAAACTCAACCTGAATCAAATTTTGACTCACTAATTACTTGTTCTGATTCACTTACCATTAAACAACCTTACATTTAGTTTCATAGGTTGATACCAAATAGATGTGAGTATGGCTACTGAGAATGATTTTATTCTCTTTTATATATGCATATATATTGACACCTATGTCAGCAAAAGCCATTTTGAGTTTTAAAATTCTCTCTAGAAGGCAAAGTAAGGATAACTGTGGCAACCTTCAACCAAGCTGATCAAGAAGTTAGTAAAAGTGTTTCAGTTCCCAGTATATACACTATAGGTAAAAAGTTTGAGGGAACCTCACATTACTTAATAAAAATATCTTAAAATGAGATATTTTTGCATAAAGTCCCAAAACATTTAGCCTGTACTGTACCTTTTATATATTCAGAGATTTTTCAATAATTTGCAATTAATAATTAATAATAGTTAAAGCCATAAATCTGGAAGGCAGCAATATCTGGAAGTGCATGCTACAAAGTATATATTTAAATTGATGTGATCTTTATATTCTTTATATCTGAATTAATGTTTTCATCATTGTTGTTATTATCATAAAATTTTGGCTGTTGTGCTCTTCAGCCTTCTACAAGTGTCTCTCAATCCATATAAGCATAAGTGAATTTTGAACTGAACCATTTATTAATCTAAAGGATTACAATTTTCTTGCTCTACTGTCCATGTCTAGAGATATCTCATCTAGTCCTGATTTAACACTGATCAGATATTGCTTACCTTGTTTCCACTAAGTCTGTTTTAACTTAATCAGGGATTAAATTCACAATTACTGTGACCAAATTCACAAACCAATGCTTTAATTCAAAAGACTATTTTCACACCAATGACTGAAACGTTGTGATGTTAACAAAAATGAGGACATTAGTTAAAATGTAAATAACTCCGCATCCCAGAATTTCAGACAGTTTAGCTGTCCTTGTCAATTACTAAGTGTGTTCACCTTGATTTCTTGATCAGCTGTTACATGCAGTAGTAGACTGGGTCAAAAATTTCTACCAGAAAAACTTGTAAAAGGGTCCAGTCAAAAGGATTCACTTAATTCCAAAACAATCAAAGGAATCAAATAAAAGTAAAGGTTTTAGGAAAATAAAATCCTCCAATTTCTTTAGCCTTCCAATGATACAGATATTTTGATTAAATATCTCTATCAAATATCTGGATATAGAATTGTGCTATACAAAACCTCAGTCATTGGGGAAGAAATTCTGCAAGTCATGTCATGTCATTTGGAGAAAGTACCAAGTAAACAAAGTGAAACAATGTGTTGGCATTCTCTTCAGATAAAACCTAGAAATAATAACATCAGATTGAAACAGGATTACTGGAACTAAAATGAGAACAAAACAAGATATCCTTAGACATGGCCAGCAGAATGGGAATAATCTATCCCTGTAGATTAAATAAAGAGTTCAATTTAAAATTCTCCTGAAAGACACCTGAAGAAGGCTAGAAGATACTGAAATTTTTTGATAACAACAAAATAGATGAGGACATTAGTTTGAATGTAAACCATTGAGAAAAACATGAAGCAGTTAAAGAGCAAAGGCAACAAACATTTTCTTTATTTTTCTAGACTGATTATCAGTTGTTTCAAAACAAGTTATTTATTTATAAAAGATATGCATGAGATAATGATATAGACATTTTTATATATCAAGAACAATATTGGAGGAAAAATGTATGACAAAGTGAAAAAAAATTTTGTGTGAGTTCCATCCTTTAGGATTTAATTGGACAAAATAAAAAAAAATTAAATTCCCAGCATCCCTCATTTGTGTATATGTGTACCAATGTAACAAATTTAGTTTAATGAAGTGCTAAAGAACAAAATGCATTACACAAAACCTTTTTCCAAATTGTCATACATTTTCCCCCCATACTCACACACACACACACACACACACACACACACACACAGATACAAATGCGATAAGTAAATTGTGGCCATTTTATATTTTTTATTTTGTGCATGTGAGTTGTTTTTTTATTTTGTTGACTGTACGTTATTATAGGGTCAATTGGACACCATCTGTGAAAAAAAGAGCACCATTTGGAAACTGCCTGCTGTGCTGCTTGGCATTTGCACTGGGAGCTCCAATACAAACATTTCATTGTGTTTGGGTGTCAATCTGAGGACAATGCAGAGGATTTGGAAAAAATTGGTTGATTCTAATGGTGATTACAAAAGTACAGCAGTTTGGAAAACTGTCTCTGATCATTCTTGTAAGTAAAGAACTCCAAAATTTGTTGATGCTTGAAAACCCTACATCTACCAACAGGACTCTTAACTTAAGAAACCTATTTTCATGAAAAATTGTTTTAAGTGCAAGATTTTATAAATTTCAACTGTTTGTAGTATTGGCTGCTCAGTCAATAAATGCCAAATATTTCATTATAAAGAAATGACTAATATTACCAATGTCATTTAACAAAACATTCATGAAAGAAGGAGTGCTGCCAAAATATACAAGTTTTATAATATTTATGAATTAATAGCAAGTCACTTTTTCACCTGAAAAGTAGATCTACCTGTCATCCGTATAACAAATTATTGATGAATTGTAGAAACCTTACCCATAAATAAACAACCCAGTATCCGTAAAATTTAATTCAGTTTAGGAACAAACATAGTAAATAATTTTCATATCTAATAATGCAATAAATAATGACATCACATATTGAAATAGGGAAAAATGCTAAATATATTTCATAGCTAATATTAAAAAAATAACATGGCACAACAAACTAATGGGTGAAGACATAGTACTTCAAAAAGACATAAGACCCTCAGACGAATGATTATGTGACACTTGAAAACTGTCAAAGAAGAAAACAATGCATACACAATTCTATCAGCACTAAAATAAAACTCTTTGATAATGGTTTATGGAAGCTGAAGCCACTCAGCAGACATTGGATATTTATAGTTGAATTCTCCTTGATAAACAGAAAAATAGCCCAAACAAGAGGAATATTGGTGATCTTAAACATTTTTTGTTTGCTCTCTCTGTATATCTCTATCTCTCCCTATATATATATATATATATATATATATATATATATATATATATATATATATAAGCAGCCATTGCTGCCTGCTATCACTTCACAAAGTAAGATATATTCATTACTTGAAATCTTTGAAACAAAAATTTTAAATGCACATTTCATTCATAAATTGGCTTATATTTAAGGAAAGTTTTACAAATAGATGTCAACTTGTTGAAGGCCAAGTAAAATGCAAATTTCAAACACTTTTCTGTATTATATAAGATCATATTCCTAAACAGAACTATTTTTGATATGAAAATCAAAATAATCCTCAAATAAAAGAACAGTAATGAAGGACAGTTAATTAATGAAAATCTTTTTAAAATCAATATGCAAATTAGTTAAACCTGAAGAGTGATAATGCCTAGAAGTAGATATTCTATAATACAAATATTGAGCTTTTAATGTGTAAATTACTCTTTTTGAGTAATTTCACATCTACTTATCATCTCTCAGTTGCGTCTCTGTCTTTGGGCAGAGTGCACTCAAGGGCGTCTCTGTCAAAGGACAGTCACAACTGAGGAAAATTATATATACAAACCACAGGTGAGCAATTCTGTGTGTGTTGAACAAGCAAAAGTCCCTTGGCATGCATCTACAACAGGGCCTTGCTAGCCACCAGTTAAGACTGGCATTAAAATTTGATTTAATCTAACTAAAGACTTTTTAAAATGTACATATTTAAAGATGTGTAGTTATTTTTATGTTGTACATGAAGTTCTATATATTTTCTTACCATTATTCCAGTTTTGCAGTGAAAAATGATGGATTTGTTTTAATATTTATTTTATATAATAATAAACCTAACCTATAATATGAATCTGGATAGGGTACATATCTCCAAATTAATATCTGTTGTGAAGTTCAAAGTTACAAAAATCAAAGACATCTGATAGGAATTATAGACGTAAAAAAAAAGAATGTTATCTCATTTTTGGGATAGTGGGCCTTTATGGGTTGATGAATATCAATGTAATTGTGAGTTGATTTACTTTTACTTGCAAGTTTAATGCTAAGAAAAATTTCAACAAGAATTGCTGAAAAATTATTTTCAGACTGATTTACTTTGAGACCAAATCAATATTCCATCTCAAATTCTTTCTATATTTAGTGTAAAACAAACAAGTCAGTTAGATTCAAAAGAATTTCTCATGGAATGTATTTCAGCATCAAAAAATAATCAACTTCTCAAAAGAGAAAATTTATTTTTGTTTTTCAGTTTGAAACATCTTTTTCTTAAATTTTATAGACTCATTTTCAAAGACCTATCACATTTGATTTTACATATCTCAAATTATTAAAAATAAAAATATTCCACATGACCATCTATATACATTTATATACTGAAATAAGTATGTTCTGAAAAGTTCTCATCCATAACAAGAAATCCCTCAAAAATCAGATATTTATTTGGTTAAATTTTGGTCAATGAACTTATGTACAGACATAGACAAATATATATATATATATATATATATATATATATATATATATACACACACACCGAGCAGTGATTGTCTGTTTCATGCTTGAATGCAATCTTCAGGCAAATCTCTATTTACTTATTTATATATGCTCTATCTCTGATATTGAGCACTTTTACCCATAAACAAATATAACATATCGTAAAACTATATATACAAGTGCAAGGATAAATTGTTGCCATTTTATATTAATTTTGTATATGTGAATTGTTTGTTTTTGATTTTCTCAACTGCACAACATAGTAGGGTCCAATACAAACATTTCTGTGTGTTTAGGTTCAATCTGTGGGCAATGTAGAGGATTCAGAAAGAGTTGGATGAGTCTAATTGTGATTACGAAGGTACAGCAGCTTGGAAAACTTACTAATTGTTCTGATAAGAAAAGAACTCCCAAATTTGTTGGTGGGTGCCTCAGAATCAACATGGAGGCCTACATAAATTACCTTGAGGAGGTTGATACCCAGGGCCAAGAGGGTGGCTGCTGGAAGACCTCCAGGTCTGGCAAAAGGACTCTGCACCATGCCACACAAGCAGGAGAACCCAGTCATGGCTCTCAGATAGTTTCTGTGACCACATCACCCCTCACATCTGGCCACCTAACTCCCCAGACTGCAACTCCTTTGATCATTATATGTGGGGTGCAGTCTAGCAAGAGACCAAGAAAACTCCTTGTAACACCAAAAATGAACAGAAGGCAAGTATTATGGCAGCAGTCACCAACTTAAACAAAGAGACCATCCAGAGGAGTTGCAGGAGAATTCATCTGGAGGTGACGGTGGTTGAAGCTAATTTGTGTTATTTTGGTAAACATATTTGTTAAAATTATATGTTGGTGTTATTTTTATTTTTGTGTAATTTCAAAGATAATTTATCCATCGCACACTATAATATATATATATATATATATATATATATATATATATATATATATATATGAGGGAAATCTATGAGAAAGTGAAAAACTTTCATGTGACACATTTCATCTTTTAGGACTTAATCAAACTAAAGTGATTTTTACGTTGATGTGACTACACATGGGTATGAAGGATTAGGGTACACATGAAAACTATTCAGATATATATATATATATATATGTGTGTGTGTGCACACACTATGACAGATTTTATTCATTAAGTCAGGTTTCATAATGAAATTGATATCAACCAATTTAGTCAAGTTTTTTCACAATCAGTTCATGTCTATGGACAACATGTGACAATCCATGAAGGAAACAATAATAAATCCACTTTGTAAGGTTCTTATATATTTGTAGTATAAATTTGAATATATAAGAAAATTTTAATGCTCTTGAAATAATTTACTGTATATTTACATAACATTATTTCATTCAAATAAACTAAATTCTAGACTAACCCTAACCCATCTCTTCAGATTTTTCCTACAAGCACTCTTCTTCCAACTACTCTATTGTTAGACTTTGAAAAAAGAATTTCCACTCCCCGATTTATACCAACTGTTCTCTTTTATTTAAAACCTAGAATTACTTATTGGATGAACTGATATGGATTTGCCTTACAAATAAGAAATACCAGTGTGACACAGTGATTAACAATCTTGTCTTGCAGGACGATTATTGTGTTTAATTTGCATATGACAGAAACACTATCAGTCTATATATAAGCTGGTAACACATTATAAATTTCCAAGTGAATAAATGTTATATACAATTTTTTTCTTTTTTTATGCAAGACATCTCAGCTCCTATCAGTTTCCCAATGCTATAATGTAGTTCCATTTGTGTTTCATCTTATAATATTTTAAAAAACTAATTATATTTTGTTTCAGGCTTGTCAGGTTTTATTATACAAAGAAACTACATGAAACATACCTGTTTATTTTTTTAAAATATCAGGACTGATGATTTGAAAATAAAACTACAACCCATATCAATTTGAAGTAGACCTCTTCTGATGACCATTTTATCCAGCATCATTTCCATTGATGGAAACTTTCCTGGAATACCTTTTTGAGGTTAATGAGCAGCTGCCTCATCATATTCTTTTGGATTTTCTCAAAGACTTGAAATCTTGTTCATTTCAAGTGGAATTTGATTTTTCCAGAGAAAATTTCACAAAGGATGTGATGAGAATATGGTGGCTGTCTTTTCCAAAAACTACTGCACAAGCCATTGTCACTGATGGAACCTCTGTGATGCAGTGAGACAAACACACTATACACATTTCCTTCCAAGTACTGCTATAAACAATGGATGTGAGCAAAAATGTTATAACTTATTGTGGATATGTGACAGGGTTCAAAGGTTAATCTGTGCCAAGTGGCTTCAGTCTGTGTACTTTAGCTCTGTTAGCCTTGCAACAGTCCCAATACTTTTTAATTTCACCTCATATAGATAAAGCCAAAACATATTCATAATAAAAACATATATATTTGATTAATATCCCATATACCTGAATAAATTATTTTACTGTATATACTCGCAGATAGGTCACACTTTTTTTACTAAAAATTTCACAAAATATTAGGGGTGTGACCTATCCACTAGATATAAATGTAAAACAACTCTACCTTGTCATCATGATTTCTGAGAAATCGGAAATGATCCCCATAAACACAAAAGCTGTGGTTTTTCTCTATATAGAAACAATTCATCTATCATATATACTAACTCACTGCTTTAAATGCTGTTAGATTTACACACATATTGATCACAATAGATAAATAAAATTATAAAATATTCATCGATCCATCAGTCACCGTTTGGTCAGGGGCCTCGCATTAAACTGATATAGAAACCCTGAACATGCATATGTAAGTTAAGGAACCATGTGTAGATGTTTATTGACAATGAAAAAAATAGTCCCACAATTCATTCTGCAAAATATATTTTGTCAAAAATACTTTGGAAAAATATGACTTAAAGAAATTAACTATATGCTTTATGAGATAATTTCCTTTAATGGATGTTTCATATGACATTAAAAGGTGTTCTTAAGTGTTATTTACAAATAACAAAGTATATGAATCTAGTACCCAAAATGTTTGCACTGCATTGCATTGTGCAGCGATACAGTTGGTAGCCAGATTTATAGTTTATAATTTTAATTGTTGCAAACCCTAGTCATGAGTAAAAGAAAGAATTATGAAGCAGGTTTTAAATTAAAAGTGCTAAATTATGCAGAAGAACATGAAAACATTTTCTCTATTGTTATTTCTTTTTTTGTCGAGTTGACACAATATAAAAATAATATGTGGTAAATATAAAAATACTAGCACAACAGTCACTTCCTTTTCTTTACATGATGATTGACAAAATGTATTTTAACTGCAAAAGTGTATTAATAATTGTAAGTTTTGAAATAAAGATAGAAAAATAGGTAGATATTTGATAATTCTTACGTTTAAAAAGGGCTGTGTAACTCCCCAGATTATAGTGCGACCTATCTGTGAGTCAACAGTAAATCATCAGTTATTATGCTATAAAGTAGAGGTGTGATCTATGCAGTGGGGTGACCTGTCTGCAAGTATATACGGTAGATGTTAATATGTGCTCTTTGATATTTTGAAATATACATCAGTCTTTCAAATATTGATTTTGTTAAATTTTCTGCTATTTTGATTTTGCCATGACTTGCAATAATTTTTACTTCTTCACATAGTTCTTCTTGGCTCAAATATTGTTCTGTATTCTCATATTCATTTCATCTGATAATGAAACAAGTTTTCTATTAGATTAATGTCTATAAAGGCTGGTAGGCATGACATTAATTAGGTATTTTGGAAAATTTTGGGGGAGCAAGATGGCCAACATTCAACTTTTCACAATATAAAAGATCATTGTCTAGCATGAATATACCCTTTTAACTGGAAGATTTTTGGTGATAATTGGTTTCACTCAAAAATTACTTATCCAAGAACTTCAAAACTTAACCTTGAAACATCATCAACTTTAAAGTGAGCTATAATTTTACAGTCTATAATATTGTGTCACCTCACTTGATGTTTTATCATTTGTATTAGTTGATTGTTCCCATGATGAATCAAACATCTTTCTATCAGGTCCACCAAATGTAACTCTACATCCATCACTAAAAAATACTGTTCAGTACTCAGTATTCATGTACTTCTTTGTCCATCTTTCATATTTCTCTTTGTGATGTTTATTTCAATGTGTTATGTCGAAATCAGTTGAGTACAAAAATGTAAATATCTGGGAATAGTTCTAATCAAAGACAGTAAACATTACCCTGAAATCCAAAGGCACATTAGAATAGTGAAAGATGCCTTCCAAAAACTAAACAAATTATTAAGAAACAGGAAAAGGTTAGAAACAAAGAAAAGAGAATGAAACTGCTATTTAATATCAGTTCTCTTCCTCTATGGCAGTGAATGCTAAACAATCTCCTCATGGATGAAAGAAGAGACTTGCATCAACAGAAATATGGTTCTACAGATACTAAGACTAACATGGACTGAACATGTGAGTAGCAAGGAAGTCTTAAGGAAAATGGAAACAAAAAGAACATAATTATAAGAAACAAACAGTAAATATTTCTAGGACATATAATGAGGAAAGAAGGTCTAGAGAATCTGACATTTAGAATATACTGAAGGCATGAGTAACAGAGAAAAGCAGCAAGTACCCTACCTGATGAGTTTGTTTAAATGAATGGCAGAACAGGGATTGGGAGAGATAGTGAAAAGACGAGCCTTACTAAGAGCTACAAAAAATAGTAAGTTTTTGAGAATTATGATCACTCACATCCTGAATGGACACGGCATATAGAAGTTTGGTGGCTTTCATGATTTAAGCTGATGTTCTTAAAATTTTGTATCTTTTCTTGCTATTTACATACATGACATCAGCTTCTTCAATTATTTTCTTATTGGTCAAGTCATTTCTCTTACCTATTACCCTCTTAATTTTTCTCAAATCTCTTTTTATGATCTTCTTAAAGTCATTTTTTTCTCCTTCTCCTTCTCCTTATCTTGTCAATGTTTCTATTATATTTTTTGAATGTTCTCTGATCACTTAACTTTTTTCCGAATTTCCAATATTGTGCTCCCATCAATCAATAACTTTACAATATCTTTGTTTCTCTTCTCAGGTTATGTCTTTCTAACAACCAGTTTAATGATCTGAAATTTAATAATAAATTTGAAAACCTCCAAATAAATTACTGTAAATATTTCTAATGAAAACAGGCATTATAAGTTGAAACACAAATTGTGTATATATATATATATATATATATAGGGTGTGATGTGTAAGTTGTCACAAGTTTATATTTTTAATTTTGCACATGTGTGTTTTCGATTTTGTTGACTGCACAGTATAATAATGTCTGTTGAGCACTGTCTAAAAGAGCAGCATGACCAATTCACTCAGCAAGAAATTTGGAAACAGTATGCTGTACTGCTTGGTATTTATTCCAGAACCTCCAATATGAACATTTTAGAGTGTTTGGGTGCCAATCCAAGGACAGAGGATTCAGAAAGAGTTGGATGAGTCTAATGATGATTATGAAAGTGTTTGGCATGATCATTAGTGATGGCAACATTATGTTGCCATTCATCTTCCCACAGGGACTCAGATTCAACATGGAGGCCTACATTAAGTGTCTTCAGAAGGTAGTACTGACCTGGGTCAAGAGGGTGGCTGCTGGAGGACTCCCATGTCTGGCAACAGTACTCTGCACCATGCCACACAAGCAGGAGAACCCAGTCATGGCTGTCAAACAATTTCTGTGACCACATCACCCCCTAGCCACCTAACTCCCCAGGCTGTAACCCCCTTAACTATTATGTGGAGTGCAGTTGAGCAAGAGACCAACAAAACTACTTGTAACATCAAAGATGAACTGAAGGCAAGGATTATGGCAGCCTTTACCAACTTAAACAAGGAGACGGTCCATAATAAATGCAGGAGATTCCCAAATTGTTGGGAGGTCGTGGTTGAAGCCAATGGTGGTTTTATTGAATAAATTGACTCTTTAGTATTTCAAGATAGTTTTCTGTAATTTTGGTAAATATATCTGCTAAAATGAGATGTCAGTATTATTTTCATTTTTGTGTAATATATTTAACAATATATCCATTACATCCTGTATAATTTCCAAAGAAGATCTATTTAAATTTTTACATATTTTTCTATTTTTCAAATGGGAAGTTCTATATCAGGATTAAAATTATGAATTAACTGTGAAAATTCTGTCTATATTGTTGAGATATGCTATTATGTTTACTTATATTATTTATATTATTTGGACTGTTATCCTCATCTTCATTGTCATATAGAACAATCTACTCTGATGGATGAAATAAAGTGTGTGGTTTGAAATTCCAATCATCTGAATAAGGCTGGAGTGTACAACGACCAAAGCATTGTGAATATGGCAATGAAGATGAGCATAACAGTCCAATTAATGTAAATAATGCAAGTAACTGTGCAAGATTTGTTTCTTTTCTTATCCTGTTCAATTACTGCTGATGTCTCAAAAATTATCAAGAACTGGGTTTTGTTACCCTTATAGATAATATTTTCTGATGAGAGTGACTCATTGTGATTTCTTGGGCTAACATTCTCAGCTGACATTAAGTTGAAAGACCATTCCTAGGTCTGCTGCTAAGAAAGTTGGTTCACTGTGTTGTGCTAGACAGTTTTTCTCTCCAGAATCTATTTTACATATCTATAAGTCTAACAAATAAATAAACAAAAAATCCTGGAATTTTTAGATTGCTGGAATTGGAATCAATTCAAAATGATATCATATGTCACAGTTAAATGGAAAAATCATGTATTGAATATTTATAGATGATGTTATTTTTGTATTCATATTAAATATTTTATAGACACACAAATACATACTTATATGCATGCATATTTAAAAAATTTATGAACTTTATTTTGTTAATACCAATTTTGAGTACTTTTATTCTTAAAATAAATTTGAGAATGTGTGTGTGTGTTTATATATATATATATATATATATATATACACACACACACACATATATATATATATATATATATATATATATAATTAAATTACCTCCCCTACATATTTTTAATATTAATTTTTAAATTGACTATGATGGAGTGCGTTTCATGGGTATTTACAAAACAAGCATCAATTACATTAATTTTTGTCTTAGCAATTCACTTCTGAAGATGATCTTGGATGAGATAGAAAGTATTTTAGAAAATGAAAGAAATAACCAAAACTAAGGCATCTTTCTTAATCAGTTTTGTAACAACACTAAGAAATTGATCTGGGAATTTGAGAGGATTAAATTGAAAATAAATAGACAAAATATGTCTAGATTATTCAACCAAATATACTTGAATGAAGATATGCTGCCTATATATATATATATATATATATATATATATATATGGGAAAATGATATGTTAATTTTTATTTATCAAGAACTATGACGAAGTAGAAAATTTTTCATGTGACATGTTTCATCCTTTAGAGCTTTATCAGACTAAAGTGATGTTTACATTAATGCAACTATACATGTGCCTGAAGAAGAAAAATGAAATTAAAATTCTTAGCATCTTCTCTCCTTCATGCGCATGTGTACTCAAATCAACATAAACATCACTTTAGTCTGATGAAGTCCTAAAGTAAGAAACACATTAAAACTTTTCCATTATATCATAGTTCTTCCTTTATATATATATATATGATATTGTATACTGAGCTAGAATAAATTCTGGTAATGATGTCAAAGTTTATTTTGGTTCCACTGAAAATCCATAGAAATTTGATTTCTACCATCATTGAATGACTTTAGGCAATATAAAATACAAAAACAGAATTGCTGTCTCTAAATATTTCTGGCAATTAAAAAATGGTGGTAATACATCTATTATCATGTGGGAGATTGTGGCAAGATCCAAATCTTACAATGAGAAAGGCAATAGATGCAATTAATATCTTGTTGAAAAATTAGTTATCATAAAACACTTAAATAACGCTAGCTTATTAAACAAGAGAGATGAATTGATGGTTGCATGAAGGCATAAAAATAAATATCTGCACAAATACATTGATTGAGATGAATTTTTAATGTAAATTGTTTTTCTTTAAAAGAACAAGTAATCTCCCTTTATGCTTAATATAAAAAATTAATATTCGCAATTACACACACATATATATATATATATATATATATATATATATATATATATATATATATATCCCATTTAGTTTAAATGCCAAATATATTTTTAAAAATTAAAAAAAACTGTCATCCCAGTATAATATATAAGTGGGTCAACATTGTGATAACCAGATATTTATTTACATTATTGTCCTCATCTTTGTCGCCATATTTATTACAACATTTCGGCCGTTGTACACTCCGGCCTTCTTCAAGTAGTTGGAATGTCGAACTGAATCCTTTATTTCGCTCACTGGGGTAGACTGTTCTACTTCCACATGCCATGTTTAATGGATGTCAGTTATCAGTTATCTCCTGTTAATTTTTCCCTCTGAAAATTCTCCACTGCCTTAACTGGGTATTGAACTCACACTCTTTGAGTCCTGTCACTGGATCTAATGAATGCCTTTATCCACTGTGCCATGTGTCCTCAAGAACACATGGCACAGTGGTAGACAGATAACCAGATATTTATATTCAAATTTAAATTACATAACAATCAGTCTATACTCAGCACCTGAAGATTGCATTTTGCATGAAATTTTGAGTAGTGTTCTCAGTGAGGGATAATATGTATATTTATTAATATATATATATATATATATATATATATATATATATATATATATATATATAAGGAAGAGGTTATAGTAGTTCCAATGAGAGAAAAGTGTGTATATTAAAAAGAAGAGAGGTACCGCAAACGTTTTTGGTTGTAATGTGGATTTTTTAAAAAAAATATTATGCTTTATTTTCCATAATTTTACTACACGTGTTTCTGGTCTCACAACCATCTTCAGGTAAAGGGTGGAGATTTTCACATATTATTAAAAATAATTAAATTTTTTCCTTTATGTTTTTCAGTGTTAAATATTCTCGATATGAGACATTCTCTATTTTTGTGTTAGTAATCCGAATGTCTTTCTATATATATATATATAGAGAGAGAGAGATATTGAGATATTCATGTGTTCAAAAAGTTCTGAAGAGTAGGCATCCATTTATCTTGTGAGATAAAACTAATACTCTGCTTGGTCAAATTTTGTTCCTTTGGTAGTGTTAGTATTTTTGTGTAATACATCTGTCAGAAAAAAGAAGCAGGGTAGGATGTGAGCTTCAAATTGGAAATATCAAAAATTAAGTATGAAAACTTAAATATCTGGTAAATGTTTTAACAGATGATAGAAAATCCAAATCAAGATTGGAATAACAAAATATGCCTTCCAAAAACTAAAAGTATTAAGAAAAAAGAAAAATTTATTAGAAATAAAAGAAAAGTGTTCTCAACTGCTACATAATATCAGTCCTCCTATATTGTGGACATTTCTCTCACAGATGATGAGGAGAGTTGAGCCAAAAAATTGTAGTTCAACAGAAGGAAAATGAGACTGCCATGGTTGGTCATGAGGATGTTTATAAGAACACATGCTGAAAATCAGAAAAAGACAGTAGAAATTTCTTGAGCACATAATGAGGAAAGAAACCTGGAGAATTTGACACTCAGAGTACACATTGAAAGTAGGAGGGAGAGAGGGAAACATCAAGTAACTTACATAATGACCTTTTACAAATGGATAGCAGAGCAGAGAGGGATAGTAAAAAGTAAAACATTGCTAAGAGCAAAATAGGTTAGGAAGTTGTGGAGTGCCATGATAGCCCATGTCCTAAAGGGGATCAGCATATAGAAGATTTATAACTCAAAAATATTATCAAGCTGTTAACTTTCTCTATTACCAAAAACAAAAAGGTTGAAATAAAAATCATATTAATATGAGAAAGAGTTATAACATTTAGTGGACTTGAAAAGTCTAATTATTCATTGTGTAGATTTATAACTTTTATCTTATATAGATCTTTTTAATTTGCATACACACTTTCAGACATTTTTCAAAAATTTGTATCTGCAATGGAAACATGATATAATGAAGCTGTTACCTTTCCAAATTACTTAAAACAAAGTTTGTAAGGAAATTCTCCTCGATATTAGGAAAAAACTATGATATTTAGGGGACTTGAGAAGTTTGATTTCCAAAAAAATTGTTTTAATCAACAAAAATTTATGAATTTATCTGACATTAACTCTTGCAAGGTTATATTTTGTCTTGGTTCATATTCATGTAGTCACACAAAGTGAATATGAACAATTTCATGTTCTTGTCTAGGGGAGACTATTTATATTCTTTGCTCTTCACCTATTTAAATGAAACTGCCACAACAGTAACATTTTATTGGTCAATAATTAACATATGTTCTCTGTATAGAAGCAGTTGATTTCATCAGTTTATCATATATTCATGTGTATATATGGGAATGCTGAAAAGTTTGTTGCAGAACTACAGCCTGTGTGGTAATTCCACTACAAATAGATTTAAAATAACACAGAAAATGGAAATAACATTCAATAATGGTGATTTTAAATGACAACAATTTTGGTATTTGATGAATGAGTAAAGTTCCTCGTGTTCAAAAATGTCTGTATGAGCATTAGAAAGAAAGAAATTAATTTACATGTGTTCTGTGTTTTTTGTATTGAAAGTTTATGCAAAAGAAAAGTAATGTATAATATTTCTGTAGTTGTGTGTATAAGAGAAATTAATGTTTCTATGAGTTGAGAAAAATCATGTCCTATATATTGGGTACTTGAAAATGTATGAAAGAAATGCCTGATGTGGCTTCTAGTAGCAGTGGTTGAGAAAAAGGACCCAGAATCTAATTCTGCTTTCTTTGATATACACCTTGTTGAAACAAGTGCTGAATCTTATAGTTATCCAATCTTTTAGGTGGGCACTTCTCTGATTAACTGAAATATGGAATCTGAATTTCTTATTTTTTAAGCTGAAAGAAACGGAAATTCTGTGCTGAGTATATCTGCCTAAAAACATGTATTTGTCATTCAAATTTTTAACTCTGAAGTGTTATCTTCCTGTTTAATTAGGTTTGTGTCTCCACAAGTTCTTGACCAAACCAACTTCTCAAACTCTAAACAAATATCAGAATCTTGATTTTTACCCTTAGTCATTAGGTAAAGATCTTAACAAAATTAAGTCAATGCTAGTACCATATTTGATTTTAAAAGACCATATGCTGAAGTATGAACCCTGTAAACAATAACTTTGCAAAAGACATTCTGATCTTGACAATAAATCTACAAATACATTATACAGTTAAAGTAAAAAAGAAGGAACCTTTAATTTTTGTGTATGTAGAATTCTATTTTTCAAATCACTTTTGTGCATATTATAAAATAATTACAATGAAGAAAAGCGGATCAAAGTCTCTAATAGCTGTAAATAGCTCTGAATTCTATCATTACAACACTCTCTAATACTGGAGAAAAAAAGCTCCATGTCTCAGTCTCATAAAACAGTTCATACAAATACATGATTTTCAGAAACCTAAGTTTTACACATTTAGCAACAGGAGGAGATTTTAATCCAAGCTAAAATTGGAGACTGTCAATTACTAATCATAGCAAAGTTCATACTTTTCAAATTTTGTTTTGTTTTTTTTTACACTTGATCTCAGGATATTTGATTTGTTTTCTTAAATTTCTTTGTGTTTAAATAAATGAGTATTTTTTTATTTCATTTACAGCTTCTTTGCATTACAATTATAAGTTTGTCTTTGGAAATATTGATTTGCTTGAAGAGGAGAAAAAATACTTGAAAAGATAGATTTTTGAAAGTGTATGTATGTATATTTAATAATTTTTGCCTCGCAGTCTCGAGATATTCTTCATTATTGTAAATTTTGTTTTTTTCCATTTGGAGGAAGTACAAACCTGGAAACAAACCATAAATTATAGTAAAACTTTTATATGACTTGCTCTCATGGATCAATACACAAATCTACCACAAGCCTCTTTTACATAGAGAAAATTATATCAATTTCTTTTCCTCTTTATCTTTCTTTCTTCTTTTTCCCTCTTCCTTCATCTTTCTTATTTTTCTTTCTTCCTCATTCCTACTTCTCTTTCCACTTTGTTCTCATTCTTTCTATCTCATTCTTTCTTTTTTCTTCCTCATTCTTTCTTTCTTTTTTCCTCATTCTTTCTTTCTTTTCTTTCTTCCTCGTTCTTTCTTTCTTTTCTTTCTCGTTCTTTCTTTCTTTTCTTTCTTCCTCGTTCTTTCTTTTATTTCTTCCTCATTCTTTCTTTCTTTTCTTTCTTCCTCATAATTTCTTCTTTTTTCTCTCTCTTGTTTTTCTTTCTCCCTTTCACTTTTTTCCCTTTTTCTTTTTCTCCTTTATCTTTCTTTTTCATTCTTTCTTTTTCTCCTTTTTCATTCTCTCTTTTTCTTTCTCTCTTCTTTTTCTTCCTCACTCCTTTTTCTTTTTTTCATTCTCCCTCATTTTTCTTTCTCTCACTGTATTTATTTATATCTTGGATAAATATCATGCTTAAATATGTGTGTGTTTGTCAGTTTTCATTATTATATGCTTTATTACAAGAAATCAGCATTCACTACCAAGTGTTCCAAGAAATAGAACACAAACCTTTGTAAAACAGAAACTATGATTCCTTATCCATCATAAAAAATTCAGGATGTTCAGTTAGTAAATACTAAACACTTCCTCTCTGTGGGGCTCAATTATAAAAAACTTATTATACGAGATAAAGAAATTGAACAGAGAATAGGTTTTGCTATAGTGAGTTCTGCCAAAACAACTAGTTCCTCCAAAACCAAAACATTAACTTATAAATGTGAGTCATGTTTTAAATAACATCATCAAATGAAGAATTTCCTATGGAAGTCATGCATGGTGCTAGACTCGATCAGAAATATCTAAAGTGTCAGCCATATGCAAATGCTTTCCCAGATCAACAATGAAAAATAGATTTGATCAAATGAAGCCTCTGGATATTAGAAAGACTTTTCTTCATCAAACCTTGTGAACTGATGTTACAGAATCACAACCAAAGAATTGTACCAAATATCAGAAATTGTATCAGTCAATGACTTCAGACAACAGTTAAAACTAAGATGGATATGTGTAACTCAAAAAGAAAATAATGATATACTCAAGATGTTAATATTCCACACTACTTCAAACAAAAGTTTAGGAAGGAAGTTCACATCTGTGCTGGAATCAGTGATAAATCTACTGGACTAAGAAACCTATTTTCCTGAAAAATTCTTTAATGAGAAAGATTATAAATTTCAAGTGAAAGTAGCACTGTCTACTTGGTTAATGAATGCTCTATGTTTCCTTATAAAGAAAAAGTTAATACTGCTATTACTATTATTCTTTAGACAAGTATTTTCATTTTCTTTGTTATACTGACAGTGTTTTTTTCTGTTGTAATAACTGGCCTCGTTCAGGTGATTATATAAAAAAAATATAACATATTGGTCCTGATAAAGAAATTAATAAAGATTATTAAATAATCTGTTGGGAGTACAACATTTTGAAGGTATATATTTACATATCTTCTTTGTTGTGCTGTGTACCTTCAGGTCATTCCATCTGTTATTAGTACTGGAATATTATAAGTTTCTCCCAGAGTAATTGTATTTGGAATTTTTATCTTTAAAGCATAACAATTTGTATCATACTCCTTGGTTATCATTAACATTTGACCCAACATTTGATAATTTCCCTAATTCTGTCTTTCAGTGAAAGGATTTTTTTTTGCTTAGCTAATGGATTGTAGATGTTTTAAGCTCTTCTATTCTTTTAATAGCCTCTTCTGTTCTAAGTTCATCTTCCTTTTGTTTATTAGTTTCTTGTATTCTGCATGTTAAAACTTATCTCTCTTCATTTTATGCTCATATTTCTTAATTCTTTCATCAGTTCTAGCATTTCTACAGGTCTGGATAGAACCTTAACTTGTAAGAAAGTACTTACAAACATTACTCTTACAAACATCATAGAAGAGAATGACATTTCAAGTGATCCAATTTTTTATTTTTGAAGTAGTAAAATTATTTTATTAGTCACTTGTCTTACAATTTTTGAACTGAAAAGAAAAAGTACAAATAAAGACAGCGAGTTATACTCCTGGTATCAGCCAGGAACATCAAATGTCAACCCTGTCCTGGGTATGATGATAAACTGCATCCGCATCCTGGGTAAGACGATAAACTACATCCAACAGCAAGGCCTCTGAGCAGGAGGTTTTGAGGAGCATGGAACCATCTCTTAATTACTGGTGTTCCCAGGTCCACCCTGACCCGGGGTAGTAGCACCTGTTAGGGTCCCAGCTATGGACAAATAGTTAACCCCAAAGCTGAGGTAAAAAGCATTATAAAAGTATAAAAATAGGTTTTAATACCAGAAATAATTTCTTAAAAATTATCACCAGAAATAAATTTTTGAAGAAAAAAAACAATTACCAGCAATATATTTTTAAAAAAATAAAAACATTACCAACAATATATTTTAAAAAAAAAATATTACCAGCAATACATTTTTGGGAAAAAAAAAATATATATTACAAGCAATACGTATTTTAAAATAATATTACCAGTTATACATTTTTTAGGAAAAAAAATATTTCCAGAAATAGATTTTTGACAAAACAAAATATTACCGGAAAAAAAGAAAAAATTGTCGGCATTAAGTAAACCATTGAGGTTGATATGCTGTATAAACACAACAAACCAAACCAAATGTCAACCATCATTGGTTTATTGTTAAATGAAAAACAAACTACATACACATTGGTTACCAAAGTCTTCAGTTTGATTAGCATGAAAATTTTGTATGTTTAATTGGCTTCTCAGCATATTTTCTTGCCAAAGACAGACGCAAATATCTCACGTACATTTCTCATATCTCACCAATAACTTCTAAATTTACTTTGTTTATGCATGAATAATTTTGCCTTTAAGCATTCAGTTGTTGCTTGTGTTTATTTGCAAATTTGTGTGCGCTTGATTAAAAAAATAATTACCATTTAATATCTAATTTTGAAAACCACATGAAATAGAGTATTCATCTGTCAACATCCTTTCCTCTTCAGTTCTTTCTTTCTTTCTCTTGTATTTTTCAATGCCACAACTAGGAAGAAAATATAAAAAATACCATTAGTTGAATACTAGTTGCAAATATATTTCACCTTTTCAGATTTGACCTGTCTATATTTCTGAGATGACGTATTATGTACACTATTTACATTATTCGAACTATTGTCCTCATCTTTGTCGCCATATTTATTACGTTTTGGCTGTTGTACGCTCCAGCCTTCTTCAGGTGGTTAGAATGTCAAACTGAATCCTTTATTTCGCTCACTGGGGTAGATTGTTCTAGTTCCATGTTCCATGGATGTCAGTTATATATCTGCAAAGTGTTGTCCAGCTTTTGAAGGTTACACGAATACCGAACCATCTGACATTCCTACACCAATGCAGAGATCTATAACTCATCCCTTCAGGCTTGGCACCAAGACTTCCTGTCAATTCAAGGAGAGCCTGTCTGGTCACAGAAAAAGTGGGACACACCCTTGTTCGAGAGAGAAACCAGTACAATCATTGGATAAAACAGAGATTATAAGCTTGTATCTCCCAGAGGCTCGAGGATTTCTTCAACAGAATTACCAATGAGAAGACCAGAGAAGGATCAAAAATGACCTGGATAAATCCTTCAGACATGAATTCGATGTAGTCAAGGCTCACCAAGCACAAAAATTAAACAGATTGAAAGATCAGAAGGTGATGCGCAAGGTCCATCACCCACCAGTGAAAGCAGTAATCAACATCAGCCAATATCACCTGAGTACCTCTGAGGAGTCAGTATTGAATAAGGGTCTCGACTTCGCCACAGGCATCAGGCAATCATTGCCAGAGTCGATGAGGTGACCCTGAACTTTACTTAGGCTCAGGCAGATGAACTGAGATGGAAGGTGAGACAGATCTTGGAGAAGGCCTAGCCGCCCAGGTCAAACATCACGAAACTGGAGAGGCTGGCAATTGGATCCCTACAGCGGAACAAGAACATCATTGTCCTACCGTCTGACAAAGGCAATGCAACTGTAGTGATGGACAAATCAGATTATACAAGTTAGCTGGAAGACCTTATTAGCAATGGCAGCTACAGCAAAGTAAAAAAGGATCCTATAATGAAAACAGAATGCATACTAATCAAGAACAAGGATCACATCACACCTAAGATGTATAGGCAGTTATTGCAGTGTTACACCAAGCTACCTTACATATACGGTCTCCCTGAGATTCACAAAGATGGTATTCCACTCAGGATGATTGTTAGTTGCCAAGGCTCTGTGTGCCACACTCTGAGTTGCTTCCTTGTAGATATAATTGACCCATTGATCAGAAAGTCTCCTTCATATGTCCGAAACTCCACCCATTTTGTGGAAATAATCAAAGATGCTCCCATCCTATCCAACCAGATGGTGAGCTTGAACATGGTGAGTTTGTTCACCAAGGCACTCACGGAGGAGGCACTCTCAGTAGTCAGAGACAGATTGACCTCTGACTCATCCCTATAAGGACAGACCAGTATAGATAATCTGATAAAGATGTCGACTTTCTGTACACAAACAACACACTTCAGAATGGGATCACACATATATCGACAGGATGAGGTATTAGTAATACTACTGGCCCATGTGAACTCAATAAGACCTTTGATACAGTTCATGATGGAGAAAGAGAGTAACAACACACTCCCATTCCTGGATGTTCTAATATCTTGAAAAGAGCATGGATTCAAGACATCTGTATACCATTAACAGACATTCACCGAACAGTACGTCAATTTCAACTCTCACCGTCCATACAACATAAAGAAAGGAATCGTCTACTGCTTACAACACCAAGCGAAAGTCATAAGTGGCGACCCAGAGACATTAGATAAAGAATTGGTCAGTATAAGTAGTACCCTACAATGTAACACCTACACTGGGTACATGGCAGCAGCCCCAAAAACTGGGATAGGCAAGTACAAGAGGAGGACAACAACACTCAGAAAACAGTCATCCTGCCTTATGTGAAAGGGTTATCAGAGAAATTACAAAGGATCTGTGGTCAATATAACATCAGGACAACCTTCAAAAGCTAGACAACACTTTGCAGATATCTCTCCCAAGTAAAACCCCCCATAGAGGAGGACATGACTAAAGACTGTGTGTACACTATCCCGTGCAGCTGCGGAAAGAAATATAAAAGGGAGACAGGCTGCCCCCTTAAGGTAAGGCTTCAAGAACACCAGAAAGGTGTAACACGAGGGGAAGTGGAAAAATCAGGCATGGCTGACCACATATGGAGAGAAAAGGGAGATCACCGCCCTCTGTGGGATCAGGTTGTGATCATAGACAATGAACACTATTGGAAAATTTGTAAACTTAAGGAATCAGCACATATGCTAGGCCACAAAAATCTCTTGAGCTGACCAAGCATAGAAATGAATACAATATGGGAACCAGTAATAAGGAGTGCTAGAGAAAAGAGATGATAACAACAAAAGTTGCAATATGAGCTCTGATAAAAACATGTGATAACAACAAAAGTTGCAATATGAGCTCTGATAAAAACATGATGATAACAGCAAAAATTGCAATATAAGAACTGGTAAAAAATGAGGCTGAAGACATTAAGTTTATAATACCCAGAAATTCATACACAAATGTCCTCAAGGACACACGGTACAATGGATAAAGGCATTAGTTAGATCCAGTGACAGGACCCAAAGAGTGTCAGTTCAATACCTGGTTAAGGTGGTGGAGAACTTGGAGAGGGAATTAAGCAGGAGATAACTGATATCCATTAGACATGGCATGTAGAACTAGAACAGTCTACCCCAGTGAGTGAAATAAAGGGTTCAATTCAACATTCCAACCACCTGAAGAAGGCCGGAGTGTACAACGGCCAAAACATTGTAATAAATATGGTGACAAGGATGAGGACAATAGTCTGAATAATGTAAATAGTTTTCAGATTTGGTAAGAAGAATTGCAGACTGAATTGTAGGAAAACATCAAACAGATACAATAAACTATTTGAAGTGAGAACAAAAATAGTACAAAAATTTAAACAACACAGATCATTAAAGAAAACATTAAGCAGTAATGAAAGCCTAACTTTTAAAAAAACAAGAAAACATCTGGAACTTGTTATATTTCAAACTTTCCATTTTTGAGTTAATAACAGAAAAACAGCTGATTATGAAAATAATACAAAAGTAACATGTTCAGATAGTGATCACTAAATTGGAATTCCTTTTATGCAACATTGCCAACATAATTTTGCACTGTGACTTCTTTTTGCAACACTGTTGCCATGATTTTGTACTGTTACTTTTGTTCAAAATATTGTCATCCTGATTTTCTACTGTTGCTTTTTTTCTGCATCATTGAAACCATGGTTTTGAACTCTGGCTTTATATTTTGCAACATTGTAGCTATGGTTTTGTAATGTGAAATTACTTGAAAATCTGTCTTAATACCACTTTAAAGCTATAATAACAACGTGAAAGGTTTGACAAATAAAAAGCAAATCGTTTATTGGGGAAAAATTACTTATAAGATAACCATATCAATGAAGACAGGTAAAGATCAGAGATGATTTATAATTTTACAAACATGTCGAAATGAATTCCTGTTGCTTGAGAGAGAGAGATTAATAGGAATGCAGGTTAATTTCAGTTTCTCATTACAGGTGATAATCAGACCATGTGTTTTATATGTGAAACAAATACTTTCTCCAATACTGGGCACTCTTCTCTAACAAATATAGCAAATGTTAAACAATATAATTATTTATTTATGTGTTTTTCTGAAATATTTTAATTTCTTTTTGCTAATATTTTCTGTAACTAACAGATTTGTATCACCTGTGTCCAATTTACAGACCAATATAAACAATCATTGCAAGAGCATTAATACTCAGTAAGATACAATTCCATTTGGAATATACTGTTAATGAGGTAATAACTTGTGTTGTACAGGTTATCATGAAATACAACCAGCCTATTAGTATTGGCCATGAAATATTCTCTTCGACAGAGTAGAAAACAGTGTAAATAAATAGCCAATTCTAGTTGCATTAAGCAGCAAAGTAGTGCATTGCTTAGTTCTGTCTATTGTTGTGCCAAATAAATATATTTAAATGAACTGGCAGCCAGATATTAAGTCGACAAACATTTTCCAGGATTGAGAATTGGTTAATGACAATTTCCTGCTGATAGTGATCAAGAGTTTGTTCGAGTAGACACAGAAAGAAGCTCAACTATTTCAGCTTAGCCGTTGTTGCGGTCTGTTTAAAAATTTATATGCATCAACAACATAATCTAATAAAAACAGTTAAACTGTAAATATTCCAATGTTTTTTTAAATGCCTAATTTAGTCAAGAAAAGATTGTGAGATAGATATTTGTACTTGACACCAAACTGTTTCATTTGAAAGTTCATATTTTTTGGCATAATCAAGTCATCCCAAGCAATGCAATAAAATCCACTAAAATATAAAGAGTTACTGAGAGTGAAATGAAAAGAGTGAACAATAAGAGAACATGATTCAAGAAGATGAAGATTGATATTGTATTTAAATTATTTAAGATCATAGTTGTCAAGAAAGCAGGAAGCCAGAAGAAAGTTCCACAAATGAGAAATGTGTGAGAAAAATCTGTTATCATAGGAGTTAGGGTTAAAACTAGCAATTTCAACAGTGAAACTATGAGACCTCACTACCAATCAAGTACTGCACTTAAATTCATGAAGTTGACATACCAAAGAGAAAAGCTCACCAGAGCAATTACCATAACAAAGGCACAAGCAATTTATATCATGGTGGTGGGAAAGTGACTGAAGTCAAGATGCCAAGTTAAAACTGATAACATTGCAGATTCTTCTTCAGTTTTTAACAAGAATCTCTAGATATATAGCAGAAGCACTTGACCAGATGTGACAGCAATATTCAATACATAAAATTGTCTAGCATGACATAGTGAACTGACTTTCTAAACAGTAGACCTAGCAATTCGATATACACCCTATCTGAAATGATTAAGTAAATCATATAAGCTTCAATAATTCTAATTTGGTTTGAAAAAAATTGTCAAATTTTAAGCAATCAATTTAGATATCAAAACAGATACTGGGTTAAAATTTTAGGTAGTATCAATCTATTTCATTGAAGTTATTTGATGTATTCTAAAGAACTGCTGTCTAAAGTTATTAAGCAAAAACCAAATTAGCCCATTTTACTTCAAAAAAGCTAATAAAATCATCAAAAATTGATCAATACATATAACAGAATAAATAACAAACAAATATGGTAAGTCTTTGAATCCTTTACATTTTAATACAGTGACCTTCCTTCCCAATAACAGCCAGTAATCTATCATCCATTAATATTGTTAAATTATTTATTTCAATGAGTTCCAACCTGGTAGATTTAATTGCTTCCCAAAGGTCTGCTTTGCTGTTATATTGTTTGCCAGTTTCATATAATTTCATCTTCCCAGTTGACCATAGATTTTCAATCAGATCAGGACTTTGATGGTGGCCATTCCATTATCTTTTCTCTTGTAAATCTTTTATACTCAAAGAATTCACAGGTAAGCTTACATACATGAGTAGGAGCAATGTTGTGCATAAATGCACACTTTGCTTTGAAACTTCCAGACTGGGACTTGTTCCATGCAAAGAAAGTCTTGTTCATAAAATTGCTATAGTTAGCACTATTCAGTTTAACTCCTTCTTCGACTTTGAATGGTCCAATAATTGTATGGTCAAAAATTCCAGTCTATATCATAACACTACCACCTCCTTGTTACATTCTTTTAGCCACAGGCATGTCTGGATTGAATAAAATCTATCCTTTGGCGCATCTGTCAGGTCCATTAAATGTCACTTGAGATTTGTCCATGAAAATTACTATAGAAAAATAAATTTTTGTGTATTTCTTGACCCAGTTTTGATACTTTAAAATATTTGCTTTAATGAGAGGAGTTTGCCTAGGAAATATTTTTACAGATCTCAATTCACAAAATATTCTACACATTTTGTCCTTCTTGACTCCCTCAATTTTAGCCTTCTCAAAGATCTGAGTGTTGGTCAAAAGTGGTTGTTTCACAATAACTCATTTTAGTTTATGTTCATCTCGAGGAAGCAATTTCTTAAAGCCTTTTCCTTTGCTTTGAGTTCTCAACTTATATTTTTGACAGTCTTCTTTATTGTTTACTTATTTCTGCTCATCCTGGGTAAGACATTAAACTGCATCCAACACTTCAGAATATGCTGACTGCACCTCAGCAGGGGGTTAGAGTCCCTCAACAATATATGTTTATCATGAGGGGGGGGCAACCCATGATGTCTGAGGACAGGGTTCTGGCGGTTGAGCATTCCATGACCCAGGTAAAATAGGTCATGTGAATTGCAACACCCTACTTTGGCCCTTACTTGGGCTAGACAGGAGGTCGGAGAGGCCCGATTCGACCAAGTGGCTGGTCACAACATGCCCTAGTAACAAAAGTTAATCACAACCTTATTATTCAACTTGATCTTTCTTCAATCAGACATCCATCTCTGGTATAACTTTTAAATGCTAGAAGGCAGGGCCAACTGTGCCAAGGAAACCAAAGTTTGATCATTTCTTCATATTACCAAATATTAGTTCTTGGGTACTAAATCTGAAACTGGCAGTGACACAGAACAGTACAGTTGTGTAACCACATTTCAACCAAAACTCTAAAACTACCGAACAGACAATTTTAGTAAAATAAAGGTAGCAAACATCTCCGGATAGTGAAAAAGACACAAATAAGAATAAAATAACTAAAGTATCTTTAGTTATTTCTATTAGAAAACAAAACCCAATTAAAAGAACTACACAAACGCAACCTGCCCTGATAAACCCATCGAACAAACTTGAGGAATTTGAAGAAACAGAGATTGAAAATAAAACTCCACAAACTAGCAAAACTGAAAATAAGTCCCACAGAACAAAATCAAAATACCCACGGATAATAAAATAATCCAATGAAATATTAGAGGAACAAGGGTCAAATATTGCAAATTGATGCTACTAATTACATACTACTGTCCGGCAGTCATATGCCTTCAAGAAACTCACCTCAAAAACAACAATACAATCAACATTAGAAATTACCAATCAGATAATTATATTAAATAGCACACTGATAAAGCTTATGGTAAATCATCAGTAATCATTAAAAATAATATTCCACACAGTGAAATCAAGCTAAATACAAATATGAAAGTCGTTGCCTTATTAGCAACTGTCCACAAAACTATACCATTGTGTTCATTATATATACCACCAAATGAAGAACTCAATGTATAGTTAATATCTGGTATAATTTTTTATTAACTTACTGAAAATATTTTTTGGCACATTTCAATTTTGGTTAGCATGGAAAAAGATCCAATTATTTGAAAGTCTAGTTGTACAATTTAACAGGTATAGACCATCTCTTTTTCTCATGTTTAGTTCTTTTTTTCTTTTTCTTAAGTGAGACAAGCTTATTTTTTGTTGCCATCTAATTGTGAAAGAACAACTTAAATATAAAATACTTTCACTTTCTATCCTCACTCTCAATTTCAGAGTGGCTCTCTTGTATAAGAAACAATGCAATTTGACGATCATGAAGCTTTTCCTGCAGGCATAATTTAGACAGAAAATTTTTGTTGTTGGAATGTCCCACACTCCCTATCACCTATGTGGACTGACTATATCAGTAACTATATTTAGTGAGCACAGGATATACTTGGGGGTTTGCTTCAGGAATTACTAACCTGTCACCCGATTCTCTGTCTTTCAGTATTGTAGACTCTTTTACAGTAAATCTCTCTTTTTTTCATCTATGCACGTGTTGCTGTCCCTTCACTTGAGTACCACCTTTGTATGTTTGTAACCTTTTTAAGGATACAACACTTTTCTTCAGCCTTAATATCAAAAGTAATGAGGAAACAAACAAGGAGTAAAGAAGTCTTGTTCAGGAAATTTCTGATACCACCTCCATTAGAGAAAACTGAAAGATTTTGAAAAACTCAGTAAGAATATAAATTATGAATTACTAAAACGAAGAAAATCTGGTCTCTTATAAGAGTTAAAACCTCTAAACATCTGAAAAAAAAATCAAATTACTTCTATAGTATAAATTTATATTAAGCATGTTTTGGTAAAAAAAGTAATACATTTAAATATACAAAATATAAAATTCTATAAAATTTATCCATCCTTCGATATAAGTCAAAACTTTATATTTCATGTTCTTTATGTTGGGTCATATATTTTAGTATAAGTAAAGTTTCCAAATATAAAAGAAAAACAACTATAAGCAGTTGCATGAGAAAAGTAAATTGAGTTGAAGGCAAACAGCACATAATAAGATTCAGAAACTTACTATTATTGCTTGTAAAGTCTTCACACTAAAACTAATGGTGTTCCTGAAGTATTCCTCTGCTGGTAATATCATCATTAAAGTTTGCATCTCTTTTTCTTTTTTTTTCCCACCAATGCAGACATGCAGATTGCTGATTGTTAGAGAAGTCCAAGAACAAAAGAAGACAGTAATTTAGAATAGTAAAGTGGGGAAAAAAAATTTAAATCAACCACAAAGGACAGTATACTCAATCAAAATTCACGGCACTTGTTTTAAGAACTTTCTTTTTATTTCCTTGCATGAAAATATAATTATTTCTTGACAACTTAACTTTCACAACAAGTATCTCACTTTTTATCAAACCTGTAGTTAGATTTTTTTCTTTCTCTTTTGTGAGTTTGGGAAAAAAATTTTTTAATTTTAATTAAAAATAGTTTAAAGATTATTTTATTGTAATGGAGAGAGATCTTTAGACAAATTTTATTTTATATATATATATATATATATATATATATATATATATATATATATATATATATCAAATATCTGGTACAGTTCAATTTATATTACAATGAATTATTTATACAAAAAGTAGATTAGTAAAGTTAATGATATAAAATGGTGAAATTTCGCCATTTTATATCATTAACTTTACTAATCTCCTTTTTGTATGAATGATTCATTGTTATATATATATATATATATATATATATTATTCAGTCTAAGCATTAAATTCTTTGATTTTTTTATTTGGTCGAGCTAACTTGAATATTCATGAGTCTATCACACCAACCATCATGGTCCTGCAAGTTGAAAGGTCATTAGGGTGGCATAACATATGGTAGATGTAGGTGTTTGCTTGGTGTCTTGTTCCATTGCTTGGTATCCAGAGGAGTAGATAACTTACAAGTTCTTTTTTTTGCTTGCCAGCAGTTTCCTGCAAAGTGCATTCTGCATTCACCTAAGATTGTAGAACTATCAGGGATGTGTCCACAGACTTGTGATTTATTTGGATTTTAAGTATAGCTCTCAGCATTCAATTGTAGGTTCCATCAAGCTTAGACTTTAGGGTTTTAGTTAATGTCCAAGCATTGGCACCATAATTTTCAACTGTCTCTATGATTGAGGTTTGTCTGGTAGCTCAGATTAAATCCATTTTATTCAAGGCAACCCAGGCTTTAGCTATGTAAACTTCCACATCCTTTTCAGCAGAATTTATTTTATTTCCTAGATATATAAAAGATTTGGCTGATTTTATTGATTCATATGAGACAATTTGTTTCAACCAGCAAGAATCAATACAAAATTCATTGATACGTGAAACATATTAAATTTGTTGTAGTACTTCTGATAGAAGAACTTTGTAATTATTATATGCTTTTCTATTCAAGCCAATATGTTAATCACAATGTTTCAGCTGTTGTATCCTCTGGCCTTGTTCAGGTGTCTGTCTTTCTCTTAATAACTTTCTTGGAACTCTGACCTGAAACTTTTGTTCAATCCATTGGGGAAGATTGTTTTCATTCTACTTTCCATGCTTAGAAGTTAGTATTCCTAAAAGTTAGTACTCACCAGTCTTATCATTTTCCTTTCTTCTACTAAACCAGAATAAGTGACTTGTTAGTACTACCAGAGGCAGTGAATGGATGAACAACTGCTAATGATCTTGATTAGTTTTAACAAATACCTTTATCTACTCAGCCATATGTTTCTTGAAGAAGATCAGAGGGAGGAACAGGCAAAGTATTGGGAGTATAACGACCAAAAAGTACATACTGGTCTGAATCACAAAGCATATAAATAATTTTGTTTATCAAAAGAATATAGCATCTAATGTTGAATACCTTTGGAAAAATATACTTTTATTATTTCAAACTATTGTTCTAATCTTGGATGATATATTATTATAGACACATTTCAGTCAAGTAGCCTGTGACCATCATCAAGTATCTAGTGTTTGGCTGATATGGGATATCTGTTGGTTGTGTTACTTTATTCCAATAATCAACAGTGATGCCAGTATTTGACTAACTAAAACAAGTATTGAATTTCTGATTAAAAGATGACAGTAAGACATGTCAACAACAACTATATCCTATATCTACTATGCCACCATCTTAAAGGATATTAGTGGTATATTTTTGAATCCTTGATATTGTAAGTTGGTTTCAACATTTGGGTATCATGGCTTTTTACAATTTAGAATTAAATCATAAAATGAGAATTATCCTAAATAGACACTCATCTAGATACTTTCATACTAACACAGGTGTCCCCCAGGGCTTTATCCTTGGTCCTACTCTATTTTTAATTTTCATTAATGACCATCCTGATGACATTAGCTCTCAATTTGGTATCTATGCTGACAGCATATCAAAATGGCAGCCAATGTCCAAAACAACCTCAAATCTGTAGTTAACTGGGGCAAAAGATGGCTTGTTAATTTTACACCTCCAAAAAAAAAAAAATGTTTTTTTTAATATTTCACCCCAAGCAAGGCTGGATGCCACTAGTACACAAGGGGTTACAGAGTGGGAGCAAGAGTAAAGAGGCATGATGGATGAAAGGATGAAGAGAAGGATAGGGAATAGGTCAGTCAGGGCATCTGGAGATGTTGATTGACATTACATTTGAATAGTTGGAGATTATAGCTATCAGGGAAACAAGTAATAGGAAGGGAATTTCACAGATGGGAGGTGCGAGACATGAAGCTATTGAAGTAGAAGAGACGCCTACATTTTACAGTTTTGACAGTGAAAGGGTGGGACTGTCATGCCAGCCTAGTATCAAGCTTAAATTCATGCAGTCTGGGAACTAGCGAAAGTAGCTCATTGGAGCAGTTACCATGAAAGTATTTGTAGAAAAGACATAGGGAGGCGACAGAACATCTGTGAGAGAGTGACTGTAGATGAGATGCCAGATCAGGACCAACCACATTGCATATCTGCCTCTATATCTTATGGGGGCACCAGACCATATATGGCAGCAGTATTCCATGCAAGGGCTAATGGTTGATTTATAGATTTGAAGGATGGACTCAGGAGAGAAAAACTTTTTGGCATGACACAAGGAACTAACTTTCCTTGTGGTGGATGAAGCTATTGATTCAATGTAATTGTTCCATCTCAGGTCAGCAGACAGTGAGAGACCAAGCAGTCACAAAGAGGTGCTCCCATGGAGTTGAGCATCAGACATTCTAATGGGTGGCAGAGAGGGTTCCCTGTGGTGAGTAATAGAGAGCATTTTTGTTTTAGAGGGATTAAAGTTAACCAGCCAGTTCCTGCCCCAGTCTACAACCAATTGGAGGTCCTTTTCGAGACAAACGACCAGGTTAGTTTTGTCAGTGATACCAGACTTGCTATTGAGGCAGGAGTAAATAGTAGTGTCGTCAGCATAGATAACTACTTGGGAACTGATGACATCAGGGAGATTGTTAATGAAGATCAGGAACAGAGTAGGGCCTAGGATAGAGCCTCAGGTAACACTTGTGTTCATGGAAAAGGAACTGGGGGAGAATACGTTAAGGACGACTTTCATTACAGTTTGACATGAATGATTGTATTAAGTCAAATAATTGACCTGAAATTCCATATCCCAAAGGAGGCCAGCATGCCAGACTCTATCAAATGCTCTAGAGATATCTAGAGCCACGACACAAACTACTGTTATTGTGGAGTGCTTGGTAAACAATTTCAGTTCTAGCCATGAGCACATCAACTGTAGAACAGGCAAAGCATAAACCATATTGCTTATCAGATCATGGGATATAAAGTGATTAACCACTTCGGTGTAGATTAAAGCTTCAAAGACTTTGCTGATGAGTGGTAGGAGACTGATAGAACAGTAGTTAGATTGGTCAGAAGGGTCTCCAGAGTTCTTAAAGATGGGTACAATAGATGAGGACTTCCAACAGGCTGGAAATCAAGATTCATTGAGGCAGTAGTTATATAATTTGGAAAGGGCAGAAGCCAGTTCAGAGCACATTTCTTCAGGGCAATGGCTCATATTTCGTCGACACTGCTAGCCTGATGGGAGTCTAATTTTGAGAGGATGTCCATTACCAATGATGGGGTTATGTGCAACTCGCTCAATAGATCCTCAGTTCTAGTGGGGAAATCGGCTGTGGGTAACCGGATGAGTCGAGTGTTGAGTTGGAAGAGAATTTCCGAGCAAAGTACTCAGCCTTATCAGCTGAGAAGGTCAGGACCTCAAATTGGTTGAATGAAGGAGGTATTCTCACCATTAATCATCAGAGAGACCTCTTGCTGCCTTCCATCAGCATGGCTGATGCTATCCTCCAGGAAAGTGACTTTTTTCACCCTCTTGGGCTCACGTTCTCTGCTGATATGAAGTGGAAGGATTATGTTGAATCCATTGCTAGGTCAGCAACTAAGAAAGTGGATTTACTATGTAATGCAAGACAATTTTTCTCTCCAGAATCTATCTTAGATATCTATAAGTCTACTATAGAATATTGTTGCCACATATGGTCTAGTGCCCCTGCTATTTACTTTGAGCTCCTTGATAAGATCCAAAGAAGAATCTGCAATATTATTGGTCCTGATCTGCTGGCTCGGTTCCAGTCACTTTCTCACCACCGTGAGGTTGCCTCTCTGTATCTTTTCAATAAATACTTTCATAGCAATTGTTTGAATGAACTCTTCGCTATGATACCTAGAATTTTTAATTTTCAGCACTAGACTGGCATTGAGATCGCATCAATTTACAGTTGAACTGGCCAGATGTAGCCATAAATTCTATGCTAACAGTTTCTTCTCTTGAATTTCTTGCTTGTGGAACTCCTTCTGGCTCCATGCTTTGCAGCCAACTTCAATCGGCAAAACTTTAAATGCAATGTCAATCATTATCTACTGTCCACCAGATTACCATCTTCTCTTTCTGCTCATCATTATTGTTTCTGCTCCTAATTCTTCCACACCCTGTAGCCACTTGTATTTTAGTGGCAATACTGCCTTGTTTCGGATGATTCTGATTTTTTTTTTAATCCCTTTCTGAGATGAGTAATTTTCAAAAAACTTTCATTAATTTGAACTGTTGTTCTCATCTTGGTTGATGTAGACGTTAATATAGACAGGTTTCCTTCAGAAAAATAATATTTAAAAGTATAATTCATATGAAATTGTAAATTAGAAATCATCATGTACTGGAAGAATAAAAATGTAAAAGACTGAAATGTTTTCGTATAAGTTTTTATTAAATTAAAAAGGGGAAATTTTGAGCTGTTGATGTAATTTGAGAAATCCTGGCTAGGATTTATTAAACAGTTACACAGAAAATTACTTCAGTAAAAGCAATGTAAAAAAAACAAAAATTAAAAGAATATGTAAAAAGATTTTTTTTCAAATTTCCTGTTTTTTGAGGTCATTAGAAATTTTCTAACAGTACTAAAGATAAATATTCAGGTAAGAAGTTTAAAATATGAATGCTAATTTTCTGTGCAGTAAGACCCTTGCCAATTAGAATACTGGTATAAGACAATATTTGTACCCATACATTCCTTAATATTATTTTGTGCTATACAAATTATTTCAAGTCACTTTCCAAGTATTGCTGGTACCCTGTAATCTATTGACTAAACAGGTTCTCTTCTTGGGATTCTCTGTTGATGAGAGCGGCTAGACTTCCAGCAAAACTAAAAATAAGACTTGTCAAAAAGCAAATGGACCTTCTTCTAGGGTTCACAACAACTTGGTTAAATGGGGTAACTGGGCTCCATAGTTAATTATGCAGCCAAGGGAGTGGTGGGCTTAATAGACTGAAGTCAGATGCTGCAGTGGAAGTTTCACCTGAATGAGATCAACAACCATGTGTTTGTTACCAATGTGAACCTTCAAGTTAGTGGACATCAACTGAGACTTGAACTGGTCTACTTGGCCAAGAGGCACTAGATAAGAATGAATGCCTCTTCAACTTTCAAACAAGGTAAGTGGAGGGAATTGGTTAGTGCAGTGCAGTGACACTACAACCCCGCCTGCTCGTGTGATTGATTTTGCCGACAATATCACTATTTACTGAAACCATTTTTATACACAAAAACAGGTTTGGTAAATATTGATAGTAGAATGAGTTACCATCATGTGTGATATATGTTTATCTTTCGATACATGACTGAGGTGGCATATTTTTCCCACAGTAGGGTGCCATTTCTTTCTGCAGTAGGCCAGTTGCCATAGAAGGCTAGAGAACACGGTCTGTCCTGCTATTTACCCATAGCTGGGGAGAAGGAGAGGATTAATACATTTCCCAAGGATATTAGCACATAAGTCAAAGTCATGGATTTGACTGGAATTCAAGCTTGGCTCCCTGATTCCTCAATTCGAGCCGCTATTCATTATGCCACCATATCAAGGTAGGGTTACAATTACAGGGTGCGATGGGTAAATTGTCACTATTTTATATTTTTAATTTTGTGCATGTATATTGTTTGTTTTTGATTTTGTCAACTGCACAGTATAGTCAAGTGGGCACTATTTGTGCGAAAAAGGACACCATGATGCAATTCACTCCTCCAAAAATTTGTAAATGGCCTGCTGTACAGCATGGCATTCATACTGGAAGTTCCAATAACACAGACATCTCATTTTAACAGATATATTTACAAAAATTACACAAAAATATCTTGAAATAAACATTTCAGAGTGTTTGGGTGCCAATCTGAGAACAGTGCCAAGGATTCAGAAAAATCAGTCTAATGGTGATTATGGAGGTGTTTGGCATGATCACTAGTGATGACAACATTATGCCTCCATCTTCCCACAGGGCCTCAGATTCAACATGGAAACCTACATCGTGCCTTCAGTGGGTATTGCTGCCCTGGGTCAAGAGGGTTGCTGCTGACTGGAAGACCCTATGTCTGGCAACAGGGCTCTGTACCATGCCACACAAACAGGAGAACCCTGTCATGGCTGTCAGACAATTTCTATGACTACATCACTCCTTACATCAGACCACCTAACTCCTCAGAATACAACCACCTTGATTATTATATGTGGGGTGTGATTGAGTGAGAGACTAACAAAACTCCTTGTAACACCAAAGATGAACTGAAGGCAAGGATTATGTCAGCCTTCACCAACTTAAACAGAAGAGTTGCAGGAGATTCTGAAGTCATCTGGAGACCATGGTTGAAGCCAGTTGTGATTCTATTGAATAAAATAAGTATTTTAGTATTTCAAGATATTTTGTGTAATTTTGGTAAATATATTGATTAGAATGAGATATCTGTGTTATTTTCGTTTTTGCATAATTTAGATGACCATATATCCATCACAATCTGTATATGCTGTCATTTGAACTATTCTGATAATGACGCCCTAAGAGAATGATTCAAATGACAATGTGCAATTGTATCTTACAAAAGTTACATTGCAAAATTTGCCACTATTTTGTGTTGAACTGAAGCATTGATTCACTTAAAGGACTTGAGTAATGAAAGTGGATCCAAGCATATCATCATTCTGACTCACCAGAAGTTGGCACAAAAATAAAACATGACGCTAACTTTGGAATCCTGTAGACCCGGTGTTGGAAGCTAAAATTGGCAAAGCTCTTTTGCCTGGGTCAAAATAATAAAGTTTTTGTCATTTTGACCTTTCAAAGATGATACTAAGATGTGGGGTTGCATAATCTTTCTATAATGCTAAAATATTTTTCAACTGTTACTTTTGTTTATATTTCATCTCAATTTGTATAACATTATTTTCATAGTAACAATTATATAACTAGCAACATGACTAATTCAGTTAGAGGAAAACAGAAAAAGTATTAATGTTGGTATCTAGCACTATATTGAAATCCTGTATAGGCATGATTTTAAGGTATCATTTTGTTGTTTTATTCTTTTGCTATCTACTTTTCTCTTTGACCATGTATAGACATGATTTTGATTTTTTTTAAACAATATTTTTCTTATTGCTGCCAACTATTCTGTTTAACCCTGTATAGACATGATTTTGAGGTTTCTTTTTTTTTCTTCTCTATACTGTTTGGTTTAACTTCATTCATTTTATATGTAATCACTTTTGCTTTTCCTTGTGGCTGTAAAAAAAAAAAAAAATTTGATGAAACATAAATTATGTAACATTTTGTTTAAAATTCACTCTATTCACTTGTGATCTTATGAATTAAAAATTCAGCAGAAATAATTAAGAATGTAATTACAAATTTATTATAAATATAATTCAACATTACTGAAAGAATAGGACTATATATATTTGGTAAATTAATGAAGAAATGGAAAAAAATTCTGTATGATGTGTTTTGTCCTTTAGAAATTCATCAGACTAAAGCAACGTTTTTGTTGATAGAATTATATGTCGGAAGGGGAGTAGTAATATAAGTATCCAAACCTTGGTTATAATTATTGTTGTAAACTAGAACAGGTTACTGAATGAGGAATAACCAAAACAGAGGTTGGAAATGAAAATGGTAATCTTTATAATATCAACAAAATAAAATACTCACTGGCGGCATGTAGTAGATAAACCACTGATAGTGGCGAAATACTTAGACAGTTTATTGTTGATATTTACCTGCCTCCCCTCAAGGTAGGATGTGGCACAAGGCCAAATTAAATGTGGGGAAATCCAAGCCCGTGGGCTTGGGTAAAAATTAGACAGCATATTACTTCCACTTACAATAGTATCCAACATATTTATGAGGATTGGGACATACTCGTCAGTGTTCATAGGAACAGTATATAACAATTATGAACAGACAGAAATATTAAACATTTGTTTTTTTAGATATTTCTAGCCAATTACACTCACTTTCTCTATGCTTTTGTTCTTGTTATCCTTTCTATTTTTAAGTACCTCACATTATGAGAATAGAAGATCTGCCAAGAGAGGTAAAATGTTGTAAGAACCTGTACGTAAATTTACTGTGGATGATCTAGTGATCAAAGCAACTTTTATATATTTTTGCTCTAGTAAATTTATTTATCTTTTAATTAATGCTGCAATTTTTAAATTGAAATTATAGTTAGAATCATTATGGTGAGCAATTAATGTATTGATTGGGTTGTTTTGTAAAAGATTCCTTTTGTGATCATATAATCTTTTGTTTAAATACTTCAAGGCTTTTCCGATGTATTCCTTGTGGCATTCATTATTGGTACATAGGTGTTGAGTTTATGTTGTAATTTGTCGATTTGATATAAATATGCATATGTGTATATATGGTGTACTCCCCATCGTATTCGACGTATGAGGGTCAAGCAGCTCAGTTCCTAGGAACCAACAGCCCAGACACCAGCACAGGTGACTTGATTATAGTGGTGGAGGCTTTGTGCAGAACCAACCACACTTTTACAGAGACCTGGTGCACTAAGTGCCACAAGGTCCCCAAACAACCCTCTGCAGGTTTTGAATTCAGAGTTGTCTTTCTCCTAGACCAGTTACCATCCAAGCCTATAGAACCCAGTCTGCCCTGTTATTTACCCATAACTGAAGGGAGATGAAGAGGATTAATACCTTTCCCTAGGATATTAACATGTAAGCGAATGTAATGGATTTGACTGGAATTCAAACTCGGCTCCCCAATTCCTCAATCCAAGGCAGTATCCACTACTCCACCATGTGTGTGTATGTATATATATATATAATAAAAATAGCTGGCCACTTGTATTTGAGGATACCCGTCTACTAGGGTGGCTAGCCAGTTCCTAATGCAGTCACTCACTCAGTCACATTTGTCTTTGTTCAACACCTACCACAGAGCCAACCTGTAGTTTATACTGCAAATATGCTGAGCAGACCTTAGTTACAGTTTCTGGGAGAGAGCGTGTGATCAACAATCTGAACAACGCCAGCACATTCAAACTCTTGGTCACAATTACTTGTGACTTCATGCTAGCACAGCTATTGATCCCACCACAAGTATTCTGTCTACCCATTTTCACTCACAAGGCTTGGCGTATGCTGGGATCATCCCCTTCCAGACTGATAACATCAGGAAGTCACCATCCTGACAAACATGGCGAGATTCAAACCTGGGTCTCATGGGCAGAAAGTGAATGTTCAAAACCATCTGACCACGTGCCCATATATATATATATATATATATATATATATATATATATATATATATATATATATATATAATTGCCTGTTGTAAATGAGCTATCTCCAACCTGTATGTACATATATATGTATATGTCTGTATGCACATATATATATGTATATGTCTGTATGTACATATATATATGTATATGTCTGTATGTACATATATATATGTATATGTCTGTATGTACATATATATATGTATATGTCTGTATGTACATATATATATGTATATGTCTGTATGTACATATATATATGTATATGTCTGTATGTACATATATATATGTATATGTCTGTATGTACATATATATGTATGTACATATGTATATGTCTGTATGTACATATATATGTATGTACATATGTATATGTCTGTATGTATATATATATATATATATATATATATATTTGAATTGGACAATGTCTGACAATTTATTTAAAGACATTTATGATATGTTTAACGTTCTTTTTATAGATACAAGTATTTAAGCAAATGCTCTGTTTTATAATAAACAGTATTAAATAACATTTAATGTCTGAGAAATTTTCATAGAAAATTTGCGTTCTCCGACAGGAATCGAACCTGTATCCTATACGGAACCATCATTTCGCGTGACGTGCCTTAACTGTTCGGCCACGAAGAAGCGTCCGGTTAGCAAGGTCGATTTTAATATCTTTAAACTTAAGTCTTCCATGAATCTCTACTATTCATATCTAGCGTATCAAATATAAAAAATGACGTCATATATTTTTGAATTAGACAATGTCCGACAATTTATTTAAAGACATTTATGATATGTTTAACGTTTTTTTTATAGATATAAGTATTTATGCAAATGCTCTGTTTTATAATAAACAGTATTAAATAACATTTACCGGCCTGAATGTCCAATAAATTTTCATAGAAATGATGGTTCCATATAGGATACAGGTTCGATTCCTGTCGGAGAACGAAAATTTTCTATGAAAATTTCTCGGACATTCAGGCCGGTAAATGTTATTTAATACTGTTTATTATAAAACAGAGCATTTGCTTAAATACTTTTATTTATAAAAAGAACGTTATACATATCATAAATGTCTTTAAATATATATATATATGTATATCTCTATGTCTGTATATATATATAAATATCTTTATGTCTGTATATATATATATATATCTTTATGTCTGTATATATATATATATCTTTATGTCTGTATATATATATATATATATATATATATATATATATATATATATATATCTTTATGTCTATATATATATATATATATATATATATATATATATATCTTTATGTCTATATATATATATATATATATATATATATATATCTTTATGTCTATATATATATATATATATATATATATATATATATCTTTATGACTATATATATATATATATATATCTTTATGTCTATATATATATATATATCTTTATGTCTATATATATATATATATATATATATATATATATCTTTATGTCTATATATATATATATATATATATATATATATATATATATCTTTATGTCCTTATATATATATATATATATATATCTTTATGTCTATATATATATATATATATATATATATATATATATTTATGTCTATATATATATATATATATATATATATATATATATATCTTTATGTCTGTATATATATATATATATATATATATCTTTATGTCTGTATATATATATATATATATATATACCTTTATGTCTGTATATATATATATATATATATATCTCTTTATGTCTGTGTATATATATATATATATATATATATCTCTTTATGTCTGTGTATATATATATATATATATATATATCTCTTTATGTCTGTGTATATATATATATCTCTCTTTATGTCTGTATATATATATATATATATATATATATATATATCTCTTTATGTCTGTATATATATATATATATATATATATCTCTTTATGTCTGTATATATATATATATATATATATATATATATCTCTTTATGTCTGTATATATATATATATATATATATATATATATATATATATATCTCTTTATGTCTGTATATATATATATATATATATCTTTATGTCTGTATATATATATATATCTCTTTATGTCTGTATATATATATATATATATATATATATCTTTATGTCTGTATATATATATATATATATATATATATATATCTTTATGTCTGTATATATATATATATATATATATATATATCTTTATGTCTGTGTATATATATATATATATATATATCTATCTCTTTATGTCTGTATATATATATATATATATATATATATATATATATATCTCTTTATGTCTGTATATATATATATATATATCTATCTCTTTATGTCTGTATATATATATATATATATATATATATCTCTTTATGTCTGTATATATATATATATATATATCTATCTCTTTATGTCTGTATATATATATATATATATATCTCTTTATGTCTGTATATATATATATATATATATATCTCTTTATGTCTGTATATATATATATATATATATATATATATATACATATATCCTTATGTCTGTATATATATATATATATATATATATATATATATATATATATATCCTTATGTCTGTATATATATATATATATATATATATATATATATATATATATATATATATATCCTTATGTCTGTATATATATATATATATATATATATATATATATATATATATATATATATATATATATATATATCCTTATGTCTGTATATATATATATATATATATATATATATATATATATATATATATATATATATATATATATATCCTTATGTCTGTATATATATATATATATATATATATATATCCTTATGTCTGTATATATATATATATATATATATATATATATATATATATATATCCTTATGTCTGTGTATATATATATATATATATATATATATATATATATATATATATATCTTTATGTCTGTGTATATATATATATATATATATCCTTATGTCTGTATATATATATATATATATATATATATATCTTTATGTCTGTGTATATATATATATATATATATATATATATATATATATCTT
>OZ038480.1:105684212-105909212 GCA_964036315.1 Acanthosepion esculentum | reverse complement strand
GACAATTCTTACATACATTTACTAAAACGTTTATAAAACCAAAATTAATTACATCTCTAAATATGCATTCAAATTCATTTTAATTTGAAATCTATGACATACTTGTTAGATTGTATAGGATGAAAAAGCTTTAAACTTTGTTTCAAACACATGTCTATAATTCATAAATTTGTGCAGTGTTGGATAAATATACTAGTCAATGTTTTCAGATAAAATTGGAGGTAATATATTCAGAATATGTAATGAATATACTCTTTCAATTTCCGCTTATATTATTAGAAATATTTACAATAAATTTATTTCATAATACAAGATTTTCAGATGCAACTGAAGTGTTGCCCATAATAATGTAAATAAATATATGTAATAGTATATATACTGATATTTATATTTTAATTTAAGATCTGTAAATATTGCTATGTATTAACAGAAATATATAACCTCAAAAGGGAAGCATGATAATGTAAAGTTATTGAGTAACAGGAACACAATATTGGAAATAATGAAAACATTAACAGGGATTGCAAAACAATCACACAGAAATTGATAACATGGCAAGAAAAACGTCTTACTTACAAATGGTTTGCAAAAAAAAGTGTACATTTTTTTGTTGCATCAAATGTTATTATAACTGATATTTTATATGCAAAATAAAAAAAAAACAAAACAAAATATTTCATATTCAAAATAAAACAAAAATTTTAATGTTTGAAGTAACACACATATACATATATATATATATATATATATATATATATATATATATATATATATATTTTACAGTAAGGTTTATCCTTTACAAGGTCCAAGGGCCACTTGAGGTCGAGGGTTACTTTAGGAGGCAATTTTTGCAGATAGTAATGGAAGATAATGGTTGACCCTAGGCTTGAACAGGTTAAAATTGTAGTGATTGGGGAAACATCATCTTGGCAGTTGGCTCCACAGTGCAGTGGTTTTTAGGAAGAAGCTGTTTAAGTGGAACTTACTTCTCACTGATGGAATACAGAGGGAATATGGGCTGTTTGCTACTATGTGAGTGGCGAGGTGTGTCCTTCCCATAAAGACAGGACCAAGGAATGCAGTTTGTCTGAGCACTTTCCATGGAAGTAGCGATAGAGCAGTGAGAGGTTTGCCACATACTGCCTGTGGGAGAGAGTTTGGAGAATAATTTGTTACCCATAAGCACTCAGACATGTTTTTGGACTCTATCAAGGTTGGAGAGTGAGATCTGAGCAGCTCCCACCCAAATATGACAACAGTACTCCATTTTTGGCCTGATCTGGTTCTTATAAAGGTAGAGGATAGCAGGAGGTGTCAGGTACTTACTGGAGTGATCCAGAGAGCCAACAATTTTACCAGCAATAGAGTGTATTTATTAGTTCCACTTGAGATCAGGTGCAAGTTTGAGGCCCAATAGTCTTTTAAGGTATGGTGCCTCCATGAAGGAAAATACACTCATCCTGATTGGTGGTAATTCAGAGTCCGATCAGCAATGATGGAATTTAAATAGCTTGGTCTTTGAGGCATTGAATGTAACCAGCCAATTTTTTTACCCACTGGGTAGTTTGTGCAAAACAGGAAAAGAGATGTGTCACCAAACTGTGACCAGAGTTTTAGATGTGTGCCCGTAAATCATCGGAAAGATGTTTACAAATGATCTGAGTATATTCATAGGCAGATCATTTATGTAAATCAAAAGGGGGTTGGTCTGAGGAGTGACCACTGGGGGATGCCTGTGATGACCTCTAGGGAAATGGAGGACTGGCTATTAATACACACCATCAGGGACCTACCTGTTAGAAAGGATTTTCTAATCAAGAAGACCCTTGCAGTGATTAGAGTTGGAGAGCTTGTGTAGTAAACCTTTGTGCCACACCTTATCAAAGGCCTTCAAGATATCTAATGCTAGTAAACCTTTGTGCCACCTTATCAAAGGCCTTCAAGATATCTAATGCTAGTAAACCTTTGTGCCACCTTATCAAAGGCCTTCAAGATATCTAATGCTAGTAAACCTTTGTGCCACACCAAAACAAAGGCCTTCAATATATCTAATGCTATGGTCTTCAAGGTGTGCTTGTTGTCAAGAGCCTCACCGATTCTGAGTGATGATTGTGAATATATATATATATATATATATATATATATAATGTCATCCACAAACAGACTGTTTCACTGTATCCCAGCTCATCAGTGTGGCTAGACGTCCGGTTGCCTCTGGCTAGAATCGAAAACCGGCTGAATTGGCGTCAGTCGGAAATTTTACCCTGAAGACTTTGGCGCACGGCAGAGAAGAAGGTGAATTTAATCGTATTTATTTTTAGATAAACGCACAGTGACTGAGAGAACTCAATTCGATTTACCGAAGAGTCTTGCATTATATATATATATATATAGAGAGAGAGAGACTAAAATGAGGATTGGAAAAAAGGCACCTAATATGTAATATAGTGAATTTTTACAGAAAAGAAGTAAAACTTTGTTACTTAACTGGATTTTCAGTGTTTTTTTCTTAGAAAAATAATTTTTTGTTTTCTTTTTTAAAACTTTTTTTACTTTAACCAATTTTGCTTAGCTTTTCAAAAAGTTTTTAACTGTTTCTCTCTCTACGTGTTGATGCATATGTTTTGGTACCAATGAAAAAAATGAAAATGAAGGGGCGTAACTGGCCATATATGATGTTTATGGTAAGGGGAATTTGGTAGAATCTGTTTATGTAATTAAGTATGGATTTGAACTCGTTGAAAAATGTTTCCTTATTAATCTGCCTTTGTTCACTGGTTCTGCAGTCGCATTGGTAGAATGGAAAAGAAAATACAAAATCTTTCAAACAAAAATTCTTTTACCCATTTATATAAGCTCTATTTATCATTTTCTTAGTTTTTTAAAAATTTTAAACCAAATGTGTGATAGCAAGTATTAAAAACTGCTTTGTTAAGATTGTTTTCTATTTTTGCAAAAGAAATACCTATAAAAAACTGATAAAAAAACAAAACATTATTAAGTGTGAAATATCAAGCATTCCAGACCAATCAAAAAGCAAACAAATCTTGCTTCTAACACAAATCTCTTTACTTTGGAAGGCGTTGGTATATAGTCATTTACATTTATTATAAATTCTTCAAACAGTCTTTTATTGATAAAGAACAAAGGAAGTGTGGTGGCATGTTTGGTGTATCCTGATATTTAAAACAAAGAATTAAACAATGTAGAAGTGGCTAATGTCATTCACAATTTAAAGAATCAATCTTTGCTGTCAGCCAATTAAAGAGCTACAATGATCAAAAGATCGTAATTGAAATTCTTTATTGAGACCAACCCTAACAGATTCATTTAATCCTATGTAACAAATTTTAATTATTTTGTCTTTAAAATTCCTGATTCTTTCAACAACAAATCAAATTTTGACATTCCTATTCATGATACTTATATTCTTAATAAATATACAGATCGTTACTGGTATCTTTATTTAGTATCAAATATGCATGATAATGTAAAATTATTGAGTGACAGGAAAAAATATCAGATTATCTTTTTACAACATATGTAATAAAATTTAAATTATTTTACCTGGAGTACACAAGACAGTTTTTAAATAAATGTTGTAAGTAGCATTTAAGCAAAAAAATTAAGTAACACAGGAAGTCAATTTTTAAATTATTTCCAGTTCAAAACATAGATGCTAATATTGCTAAAATATTAATAAAAAGTAAAAAAAATCTTCATTTCATATAGTAAGAAACTAGAGAAAAAATCTCTTTAAAAAAAATTCAAATTTATAAACGAGTTTCTGTCTGAATAGATATTAAAACTAACAACGTGTGAAGTTCAGTCACTATTAGTTGACACATAGCAGACAATCTGTGCAATATCTTTGTTGAGTTCTGTCACAATATAACTGATATAACACTCATAAAAAATTGATTGTCTTTTAATATCAGAACCTGACAAACAATAAAGAGATTAGGATCATGTCGACCATCTTTGTTTTTTGTCTTATTCAAATATTTGAAGTCTTCTTTTTGAGACTTTGTATGTCTTCAAACAAAATATTCTTTTCTTTTCACTAAAATGAAATTTTCTTTCATTTTAAATGAATCGTGAGATTCTTGTAGCCTGATGATTTAATCAAGTATAAAAGCTAAAACTTTTAAATATGATTAAAGTTGAATGTTTTTAGTTACTTCTACTACTATTTATGTTTTTGTATTTAATGAAGAAATTACATTGAAAGAATCTGTCTATTTTAGTATAAATGTCAGCAACTGGCTTTAATCAAGTTGTAATACAACAGACAATATTGATTTCTTGAAATTTAAACATTTCTTTCTGCATCAGTACCTATATTATATATTTTTTTTCTATAAATATGATCACATAAATATAAATAGCTTCCAAAGAAAAAGACTGATATGCTTTTAAAAGGTAGGTATTTTGTAAATATATACAGGAAATATAAGTAGATGTAAATATGAATTATTAATACGATAATAAACAATGACTAATAGAAGTAGATTGTAATAAAAGAGTAAAATAGTGAAGACTATTGTTACAGTGGTTCATGAGACATTCAAAATTATGACACAAACTACAACACTATTTAGGTCAGCACAAAAATTAAGCAAAATGGAGATTTTACCAAACTCTGTTAAATGGTTACATTTGGTATAGATATAATATATTATAGATAACATACAGATAATTTATAATAAAAATTTATAATGAAGAGATATATTGATTATTTATGTCATAAACTGTTAAACTAATGTCCTCAACTTTTATTTTTATCACAACATTTCAGCTGTTACATATTCTTCAGGTGTTTTTGATTTCAGTGGATATACAAAAATAGAAAGGTGTGTAAGACAAGCATGTGCCATCTCATTGGATTTATTCAACCTATACACTGAGGAAATTCTGAGAGAATTAGAAGTCCTACCAAGATTCATTATTGGTGGCCTCAATCTTAACAGTATAAGATATGCAGATAACAGTGCTGATAGCAGACATGGAAAGAAAACTATAAAACCTCCGACAGAAGATAATGAAGGAAAGTGAGAAGAATGGACTAAGCCTAAACTACAAAAATACAGAATGCATGGTCATCAGCAAAAGGATGAGTCCAAAATGCAAATGACAAGTCAGGGGTACTAAATCAAACAGGTACAGAAATTTAACTATCTGGGAAGTTTTCTAACAGTAGATGGGAATTGTGACACTAAGATCCAAAGACATATATATATATATATATATATATATATATATATATATAGGAATAATAACAACTAAATAAATGACAGCAGAGGAAACTACCTTGTAGAATGATTCATTTAGATATGAATGTGATTTCAACTTAAAGAATATGTTAGTTTGAAAAAATTTTCTTATTTGTTCTTTATCTTATATATATATATATATATATATATATATATATATATATATATATTGAAGAGATCTGCATATATATATATATATATATATATATATGTGAGATTTGTATATGTGTGTGTGTATTTGTATATATATATATATATATATATATATATATAAGTGAATATACATAATATTCTATGTTGATAGCAAGGCTTGGAGTTTCAGTATTAAGCCTTTTGAAAATCGTGTCCTCATGATGGTGATTTAAAATTGTGTGTTAAGACGTATTCATTTTATTATTGTTTATAATATAGACAGCAATAATAAAATGAAGAAGTCTTAACACACAATTTTAAATCAACACATTGAAAACATGAATTTCATAATGTTTAATACTCAAAGACCTGAAGATTGTGTATTAGCAGGAAACTATGAGCCATGCTTTCAACATAGGATATTATGTATATTCATTAATACATACTTAATAGCTCTGTCATATAACATTGATCATTGATTTTATAACACCTGGGAAAATATATATATATATATATGTATGTATGTATGTATGTATGTAATCATGCATGTGTGTGTGTGTGTATATGTATATTATTTTTTTCATACCCACATCTATCTATCTATATATAAGTGTGAGGTAGAGAGGACGGACATTTGAAAATGGCTATTATTTTCCCAAACGTCTGTCCTGTCTACCTCACCCTGTATATAGAGTGATGAAATTTGTTACATTTAAAATAACATTGCTGATTGGTTAATAAATGTGAATGTGGAAAATCAAATTGTAGACTGTTTTGCACAGAAATGAGTTAATTGGAGTTTTAGTGATATTACTTAAATCTACTGAATTTTCTAAAATTTCTAACAGGGTTAAACACATATACTTATATACACACACAAATCTCACCGATATATATATATATATATATATATATATATATATATATATATATATATATATATATATAGAGAGAGAGAGAGAGAGAAAGAGACAGAGAGATGAGATTTGTGTGTATGTACAGGGTATAATGGATAAACTCGCATCTAAATCATGCAAAAATTAAAATAACACTGAAATCTCATATTAACTGATAGATTTAAAATTACATAAAATTATTTTAAAATAATAAAGAGTAAATTTGGTCAATAAAATCAATATTAGTTTCAACCACAGCCTCCAAAAATCTTTGGAATCCCCCGCAACTCTTCTGGACAGTCTCCTTGTTTAAGTTGGTGAATGCTGCCATAATACTTGCCTTCAGTTCATCTTTGGTGTTACAAGGAGTTTTGGTTGTCTCTCACTCAACTGAACCCCATACATAATAATGAAGGAGGTTGCAGTCTGAGGAGTTAGGTGGCCAGATGTAAGGGGTGATGTTGTCACAGCAATTGTCTGACAGCCATGACTGAGTTCTCCTGCTTGTGTGGCATGGTACAGAATCCTGTTGCCAGACTACCATAGGAGATATAGAGCAGCAATCCTCTTGACCCAGGACAGCACTAACTCCTCAAGGCACATGATGTAGACCATCATGTTGAGTCTGAGGCCTTCACCAACAAATTCAGGAGTTCTTTTCTTACTAGAATGATCAGACAGAGTTTTCCAAGCTGCCTTTGCAATCATCATTAGACACATCCAAGTCTTTCTGAATCTTCTGCACTATCCTGAGATTGATACCCAAATACTATGAAGTGGTTGTATTGGAGCTTCCAGTGCAAATGCCAAGTTGTACAGCATGCCATTTACAAATTTCTGGTGGAGTGAATTGTGTCATTTTCCTCATGGATGGTGACCAATGGACCTGACTATACTGTACAGTTGACAAAAAAATCATGCATGCATGAAATGTAAAATATAAAATAGTGAAAATTTATCCATCACAACATATATATATATATATATATATATATATATATATATATATATATATATATATATATATATATATGGGTGAGGTGACAGGTTTTGGTGGAATTAGGAACAGAAATATTAGTTATGAGTAGAAACAGAAAAGAGCAGTCAGGGGGACAGTAAATAGCAATTGACATTGCATTTAAACATTTGCAGATTAAAGTTGGTTGGAAAGCATGGAGCTTGAAATGAGAAATGCAAGAAAAGAAACTGTCAGCATTTAAGTTAAGCTCAATTGTAAATTGATGAGATCTCACAGCCAGCCTAATAATGAGCTTAAATTCATTGAGTCTAGCTACCATAACAAAGCACTCATCCAAAGAATTACCATGAAAGTATTTATAAAAAAGGCACAGCGAGGCAACCTTATGGTGATGGGTAAGTGACAGAAGCTGAGCCACCAGATCAGGACCAATAATATCACTGCTTATTTTTGGATCTTATCAAGGAGCTCGATGTAAATATCAAGGAAAACCAAACTGCTTATGGCAGCAAAATTCTAAGCATGGTCAAATGGTAGACATATAGATATGTAAGATAGAATCTGGAGAGAAATATTGTCTTACGAGGCACAGTGAACTTTCTTAGCAGCTGACCTAGCAATGAATTGCATATAGTCTTTCCACTTCATGTCAGTGGAAAACATTATCCTAAGAAGGCGCAACGAGCCACTTTCCTGGAGGTTAGCATCAGCCATGCTGATGGAAGGAAGAAATGGATCTCACAGATGATCAATGGAGAGAAGTTTAGTTTTTGAGGTGTTAGAATTGACAAGCCAACTTTTGCCCCAGTTAATGATGTTTTTGAGATTGCTGAAATTTTGACATTGTTGAACTGATCAGCCTTACTTTTGAGGTGGGAGTGAATGGTAGTGTTTTAACAAAGATGCCAAGTAAAGAGCTGTTGTCAACAGGAAGGACATTAACAAAAATAAAAAACGTGTAGGACTAAGTATATAGAACTGGGGGACACCCACATTAGTATGAAAGAATGTAGATGAGTGGGTGTTCAGGAAAGCATTCATACACAATTGGAGAGGAATGAATGGACAATTCAAAAATGTGTCCGAAGATACTGTATCTTTTCTGCTTGAGGAAAAAAATCTGAATACCAGACACTGTCAGAGGACTTTGAAGTGTCCAATGCTACAGCACAGGATTCACCATATTTATCTACAGCATGATAGTGTCTTTCTGCAATTATTGTTACTATATCAGCAGTTGACCTGGAAAAAATGAAATCTATACTGCTTGCCTGTATATATGTAAACAACATATATATGTTGTTTACATATATACTATATATATATATATATATATATATATATATATAAATAATTCATTGAGTCTGAAAGAAACCTCAACAGAATGCAGAAAGCACTGGATGGTCGTTTCGTCCTATATTTGGGACTCATCAGCAGTGCGCATCCACTACCGAGAATTGAAACCCTGACAGTTAGGTTGTCAAGCAAACACCATAACAACTGTTCTAACGGGCCTCAGTGACGAAGAGATAGCAAATCAGACTCAATATAGCGCCACTCGCTCAGATATTCCGTGGTGGAACTCAACTGAAGTTCTCTGTAACCAATTTCTATCATATATATATATATATATATATAATTATATATATATATAATATATATTTATATATATATACATATAATATATAGTATATTTTATATATACTATATTTTATATAATATATACTATATTTTATATAATATATACTATATTTTATATAATATATACTATATTTTATATATATATATATATATACTATATTATATAAATTTATATATACACATATAAATATATAAATGCATATATATATATATATATATATATATATATGCATATATCTATCTATATATATATATATATATATGCATATATCTATCTATATATATATATATATATATCCAAATGTAAAAGAATGAAAAGAATATAAATTCCAACATTCATAACATTGATTAAAAATGGGATAAATACAAGAGTAGAGCAATAAATATTTATTATAAACTGTTACAATTGAACATGCAAGTTACTCCGAAAAAAATGCATTTTTGTTTCAATGTCCAAAGATATCTAATCAGGTCATTAACTATGGTGGTAATAAATGATTTGATTTAAAAATGCAATTTATGAAACATCGCTTCTTCTTACATTTTTGAAAATTTTCCACAGAAGGCAAAGAAACAAATAAATAAAAACAATTTATTAATTCCATAAAAAGAAAAGAGAGAAAAAACCAAATTAAAGTAAAAAAGGAAAGAAAATATAAAAAAGCATAAGAAATCAACCCTACTACAAAGAGAAGTGAAAGAAAAGAAAGAAAAAAGGAGAAGAGTATATCCAAATTTTACAGATAGAAATGAAAAGGAAAGAGAAGTAAATAAGATAGGAGAAGATTTAGCCAATGAAGACACATTAAGATGGAAAATTCAGAAGTGAACGGAAATATAATGTGACAAGATAGGAAACATATTACAGATATAATGTTGCAATTCAAACTTTATGACATTTTGAATGAAATCACATATTCCAACAAATTAAACATAGTATGTAAATAAAAGATACTTTAATAAGAACAACCATATACAAACAAAATAACGACTTAAATATGCGAACCTTACATTATAAATTAGAATACAAATATAGTTTTTAAAATTTATATGAATTCTATATATTTATTTTAAATTAAAAACTATAATAAATTTTAAAAATTTATCTGACTTTTATATATTTATATTAAATTAAAAACTATTATGAAGCAACATCCCAAGTAAAATAATTATAAGCCAATTCACGGCTAACCTTATGACCAGTAATTTATGAATTCTAACCTATTTAATACTTTAATCAAGAATAAACCACTAAGGATAATGTAGTGGACCATGCGGTGTGGGAATGGAAGAAGAGAAGATGAGTTATCTCTAGGTTAAGGCTTCCACTGGCCGGTCCAGCTACATAAGAATGTTGGACTTTAATGGAGTCCAAAGAAAGCAAAAGAAAACAAACGAGACCGATATATATGTACAAAACAAATATATATTAATACGTGAATTATAAAAGATTAAAACATGAGTTACAATACATTGAAGACATGAATAAAATGTTACAGTGTCTGTATGGAAATTTGTGTGTGTGTTGTTTTTAGTTGAATGTCCGTACGGGTGAATTTTGTTTTAGCGTGTTCCCAGAATATGGGAAACGCTGGGTGTGCATAAGAGTTCACATATTGGAAATTTTTAGAGAAAGTTTTTTGTACCTCGCTCACATGCGAGGTTTCAGCCCACGGCTGAAATCGACATAGTTGCTCACACGTGCGAGTAGGCAGAGAAAAAGAGAGAGAGGCGAAAGTTCAACCAGTATTTATACACCCGGGAGAGAGAGACCCCTGGTGAAGGGTTAAGGAAATGAGGGGGAGCTAACTGCGACAATAACGTTAAAATGTTTATACATAGCTAATAAAACATAAAAGGAGTGATTATTGAGCTATAAAGATTGTAAGGTTAATTCCTTAATATGCCTACAGTTCACCGTAGTTTCATATCTCTGGTTTAATAATTGATCACAATTCAAGAGTTTAATTATCTCAATTTTCTCCTGTAGACAAAGGAAACAGTAGTAGATTATGCTTGTTCCATAAAGAAAAACAGTAACAGGAAGATCATATGATATACACCTCCATTCAATCAATTCATTCATACTAATTTGGGACATAAGTTTCTTAACTTAATTGATAAACATTTTCCTAAAAATAATTCATTAAGTAAAATTTTCAGTCAGAATACTCTAGAACTTAGCTATGGTTGTACCAATAATCTAGATAAAATAATTAAATCATATAACAATAATAACTGTGATGCTAGTACTGATTCTAATTTGTCTCATAGAACTAAACTATGTAATTGTAGAAATTCAGACCTATGTCCTTTATGTAACAAGTCCTTAATGAAATCCCTTGTGTATATGTTAATTCTTTAATATGCCTACAATTCACCATAGTTTCATATCTCTGATTTAATAATTGATCGCTATTCAAAATTTAATTATCTCAATTTTCTCCTGTAGACAAAGGAAACATGGTTCAGATTGTTAAAATATATATTGGGAGCACAATGAATACCTTTAAAAACCGTTTGCATAATCATCATTTGTCTTTTACTAATGCTGACAAATGAAATATGACTTCACTTTCTAAACATTTTTGGAAATTGAAAGACAAAAACATAAAGTTAAATTCAGGATATCTGCCATTTTCCTATAGCTTTTGCCTTCCTTCCAATGTCTGAAGATCAATTCTTTTTGCAAACTTGTTGGTGCCTTGCCTTTCCCTATGATGATAATTGTGCAGGTTTTGGGTATGGAGATAACCTTATATAAGAAATGAATTGAAGAATATTCTAAATAATTGGAAGAATCTAGGAAAATCTTACAAAGAATTATGTAAATAAAAGTAATTTAAGCATTTTGATATTAAAGACATATTTTGTATGAAGGTTTTTTTTCCTCTAAATTTTATAAATAACACAGAATTTCATTTATAACAAATTTTTCTTATTGTTTTTTGCATATTGCAGCATTATGCAATGGTGTAGAAATATTGTATGGATTTTAAGTTTTTTCATAACTATGTCAATTAAAAATTTCATGGTGTACAAATATTTATTTTCCCCCACTATATATATATATATATATATATATATATATATATATATATATATATATATATATATATATATATATATATATAGAGTGGGGGAAAATAAATATTTGTACACCATGAAATTTTTAATATATATATATATATATATATATATATATATAAACTGGTGAGTTTTGTGTATATGTATAGTTATATATATATAATTTACTGAATGCTATTATTCATATGTTGAATAAACAGAAAGGATATGCTTTATAATAGCTCTAATTTTATTAGATATTCAATAATTTATTTAAAATGTAAGTTTTAAGTTTTTTTAAATAATGTTAACATCTGTAAGAATTAACAAATTATCTGTAATTCATTTGTTTCTTTATATAAAGGAAAGTCAAGGCATTTTTATTTCTTTCTGAACTTTGACATATTCAGTCTTGCTACATCTTTTTCAAACATCACTTTTAAACTCATGGTCCTGATATTTTTGCTGTTCAATACAGAAAAGAGAAAATAATTGAAGGTTTATTTAACTCAAACAATATTTCAAATGAGTCTCCAGGCATGCTGTCTCATTTGGAATTCCCTTTCTTTCATTTAGAAAATTATAGCTAATCACAAGCAGATAATCTGTGAAAGAATGATGACATGCTGTGGGGTTTCTTGTCATCTCATCAGATACTGCTTCTGATGCAACTAATAATATGAGAATGAATCATTTATTATTTAACCTGAAAACATTTCCAAATAGAGATTTGCTTTTAAATACACCCACCATAAAAAGTAAATTGATATTATAAGAATATGCATTCTCTCACATTAGTAACTCTGTATTGCTCTTTTAAATAATCATCATGTTATGTCATGTGTAGTGCATCAACCAGAGGGTCATAATGCTTTTCAGGTGATAAACTCCCTGAGTTTCATATTAATGAGAAAGAGACTTCATCATAAAAGTCTTCCAAATTTATTGCAACATCTTGAAAAATATTGTTTCATCATACCAACAAAAACTTTCTCTCTTGAAGTGTAGCGATTGCTTTACAAGAAACCAATGTATTCCTTGGGGTGAATTTACCTCCTCCCATAATGAGTAAAAAGTTGGTTTATAATAACCCTCTCTATTCTTTGGAGTGGATTTGCATGTTACCACTTACTGAATAAATGCCATTGTAATTTGACTCTAGAATTTTTGCCAACATTCTTCAACCTGTTTGCTTGGAATCTCCATTACTGAAGTCCAGTTCAAAGCTGCTTGTCTCCATGGACACACATCTCTTTCTGAGGTCTAAGATTAATCACTGGCACCTTATGTGTCACCAAATGAGAAAATGCTAAGAAGTCTGGACTATTTTTTACCTTTGTTCCCATGTACATGTGAAATTCACATATTAAACTTTGTCATGAGCAATATCCCTGGCCATTCAGATAAATCCTGACATTCCACCATATGTTTCAGACTTGCAAGCTTCATTAATTAGGTCCAGTCTCAGAAAACTAAATTTCCTAGGCACTACTTCTCCTTTGAAAGCGAGCTAGGGTTAATCCCTGCACCTGGAGTATACCCTGTGCCAAAGGGGTTGGATTACTTTTGGCCTCTGCTCCCATGTACACAAATTCAGCCTTGTACCATATTTCATTCAAGTGAGCATTCAATTAAATCCTGATATTCTGTTAGAGGGCTTCATCTTGTCAGCACCATTATTGAAGTCCAATCCAAAGCCTCCTAACTTCCCAGGCAGTATCTGTCTTTGAGAATGGACTATGGTTATTCATGGTAGCTGAGGTGCCCTTCAATGGGAAATGCCAAGGGAGATATTTTTGGCCTTTAGTTCCATTATGTCTGAGAGTCCTCCTTTAAGCACAGCCTTTTGTCATATTGTGTTCATATTTGTAGATGGATAATTCATTATTTTTTTAAATCCACATGTTTCAGCCTGTATGTTTCAAAGCTTCATTAATGGGGTTTATTCTTGGGATTCTTTTTACCTCAGTAGTATATCTTCCCTTGTGGGAGAGTCAGAGTTAATCCCTGATGTTCGAGGCATCACCAAAAGTGATAATTTCAAGGTGGCTAGCGTATTTCTTTCTCATATATGAATGGTACTACCACTTTAACTAGGCTTTATAGTATATTCTCTTCAAGTGTGTATGCATATTGTTGTGTCTTGACTCAATGTTGAATCTCGCCTATTGCATGGAATAATAATGCAACACAAAATGTACTTAGAACAAGAATGTATTATAACAAGAAAGTATACACAATAAGTACATATAGTATTTCTGTATATTTCTGGGAAGACGTTCCTGGAGAATGTGTTGACTAGTCGCAGTCGATCAGAGTCTCTAGTTGGATCTCGTGATTCCTTTCTCCGTCTTCCGGTATCAACCATTATTTATATAGTTGGTAGTCACCTATGCAGATTAGGTAGATCCTACACAACACATATAAATCCTGAATATCATTCTACAAGCTTTCACCTGTCAGCTTGGGTGAATCATTAACAAAACTCCATCCAGGAAGTCCCATCTTCCTAGGTTGTAACTCTCCTTAAGTTTGGGGCTCTGGCACCGAAATGTCCACAAAAGGGTAAATGCTGAGATGTTGTGCTTCATATATATGTAGGACTGCCATTTTAAATTTACTCCGTTTTGCCATTTTCTGTTTGAGCAGGTGTATAAATAAATCTTTATTTTCAGTCAGAAGTCAGTATGGCAATTTTGGGTCATGTGGAGAGAGGTGAGTAGTCTGAGATTGTAAATTATTGAACTTGAATAGGCTTAGTGCAATTTCAGTAAAGTTTGACCTCTTGATGTTTGGAATGTAGAAATTTGAAAATTCAAATGTTGACTCCATAAAAAAGTGCAGGAGTGACAAAAATTAAGGTTTAGTTTTAGTGTGAAAGAACTGGGTTGGATTCTAATGTTTGTTTTAGTTAGGTTCATGGTCTGTATATAAAGGTAAAGTATAAATGTAGTAAACCAACAACAACAAGTAATATGCAAAGGAAAAAATATGTCATTATGGAGTATACAGCTATAACTGTATACTCCATCATGACATTAAGAAGCTCTCGTGGAAACTGCTGCACAAGTCAGAATTAATTCAAACATGGCAGTACAGTAGCCCTGACATTAAAAATCTCACTAATGGGGTAGGTTCTTAGGGAGTTAGTCTAATTTTTTTTTTTTTAAGCTTTTCACCCCAAGCAAGGCTGGAAGCCACTAGCACGCAAGGGGTTACAGAAGGTTTGGACGAAGAGCAGATAGGAGTGGTAGAGGAAAGGATGTGGAGAAAGATAGTGGATCGATCAAGGCAAGGGGGTTACAGAAGATTTGGAGTGAGAGAAGATAGGAATGAAAGGGGAAAGGATGTGGAGAAGGGAAGTGGATAGATCAAGGCAACTGGAGATGTTGATTGACGTTACACTTAAATAGTTGGAGATTATATTTGTCAGGGAAACAGGCATAAGGAAGGGAGTTCCACAGGCGAGACATGAAGCTATTGGAGTAGAAGAGACGTCTACATCTAACAGTTTCAACAGTAAAGGGGTGGGAATGGGATGTCAGTCTTGTAGGACGCTTAAATTCATGAGGTCTGAAAGCAGCTCCCAGGCCTCATGAATTTAAGTGTCCTACGAGGCTGGCATCCCATTTTCACGTTTGGATCCCTGACAATCAGGCAGATAACATCAGTGGAGTAAAACATTTACCTCAGCACTCTAAATGAAGAGAAAGACAATTGAAGAATTATAAGAAAAATATAGGTATATCACTTGAAGAGATCCTATGTTGTCAACCCCCAAAAATCAAACAATATAATCTCTTGAGTCAGTACCATCATATCAATGCAGACAGTCCAGACAACAAGACGAACTCAAGTAAGTACTAAAAAAAACCTGGGAGAAGTTAGTGGTTACAAAGACAGATCATATATGAACTGACATACTCTTCTCCACTGAATTTAATATTACATTTTGCCTAAAATACTAGGGGGCTGCTGACTGGAGGGACTACACTTGGAATAACAATTCTAAGAAGTGTAGGTTGAAATGTGAGTAAATATTGACTACAAACTGCAATAAAACAAAGTGAGAGTAAATTTATATGATACCTATGGGCTATAATTGGTATGTCCCAATACCTATAAATACAGTGGTATATACTCTATGTAGTCATCCAATTGAGATTCATCTTGATTCACTTCTAGCAGTTGATTACTTACTACATGCCATTGGCAAATCTTGTATGTTGTTTCTATTATAAATCTTATCATTCCATTACCAACGTCTGTTTCGTTTATTCTTATTCAGTAACATTTCTCTAGGTTACAACATTTATATTAGGTCATTTATATGTAAGCGATCTGGGATTGCAATGGAAATATTTGTTGCAAATTATTTCCACAATGGAGAGAATAAATCACTAAGTTCAGACTCGAACATAGAGGCAGAAAAAAATGCCAAAAAGTCGATTCACAGGTACTATCTCACAAATCTCAATGCACGCAACCAGTCAGAAAAATAACTCACTCTCCAACAAACACGGTAGCCAAAATGCCCCAAATTCCCCCAGATTTGAGAACACCAACTGCTTTTATCGGCCGAACATTTTTTCCATTCGTCAACAGCTGGGTGAGGATGTTCAGTATTTTGCATATCAAAATACTTTTATTGCGACTCCTGCGATGGATTTGTTTTTTAATTCAAATATTCCGTCTTCAGCATGTCATGTGGAATACGTGCCCTTTTGTTTGGTAAGTAATTTTCTTTTTTGTCACATTTTCCATCGTAAAATAAACACAACGCACTGTTGCTTGGTTTGACGAGGTAAGTTGCTGTTTTCTTTGCTATATTATAAAAGAAATTTCACCATTATGAATTATAAGTCCACCAACCAAAGCAGAACCAAATTTGGCAAGTAGAAAACAACCTCTAGAATTAGTTTATCATCTACTCTCTTAGACAGTGTGTTGTTTATAGAGTATTTCAGAGTTTATTTGGAAAAAATTGCAGAGGTGAGAATTTGGATTCCTCATGAGCTTTCGTTTGTGAACCGGACACAATGTTCCACTATTTACAGCAGTCTTTAAAGTGAAAAGTCAAATTTTCACTTCTGCATTGCCTTGTTACTGATGATGAAAAATAGGTTTGCATATCAACACAAAACAAATGACAGTGGTTATCACAAAATGAGAAGTCAGTGCCAACACAAAAACCAGGGTTCCATCCACAGGAGTGACTTTGCTTTGTGTCTGGTGGGATATGAAATATGTTTTCCATTATAATCACAGGAGACATAGAAAGACCATCACTGTAGATGCTTATTGCCAATAATGGGGGTCAATGGAAAAGCTATGCAAGAAAGGAATATTCTCCCAATTTTCATTCCTCCCACTGTGAGAATCATTATCCATATCACCAGGCAAAGGATGGTACATGGTATCAATGATAAAAAATACAAGACAAATAAATATCCCAAATAAATCTGCCAGTAGTGTAACAGACGCTTTTAAAAGACATTTTGCTTTTTAGTGTCATTTTAGTGGAAAAAAGAAGACAGTGGCAGCAAATGTGTAGTTATTTTATTTGATTATGAAGATAACCTTCATAATCGAATGGACAACTGCAATAAAAAAGTTATATATATATATATATATATATATATATAAATTAACAGTATTATAAATAGTACAAATAAGCTATAATAGTATATGGCTACACTGAATGAAACTGAAAGAGTTAATTGTCTAATAGGGTGACTTAACTTTTTTTTTTTTTTTAAGCGTATCACCCCAAGCAAGTCTGGTGGCCACTATCATGCATGGGGTTACAGAAGGGTTGGAGGAAGAGCAGATAGGAGTGGTAAAGGAAGGGATGTGGAGAAAGAGAAGGATGGAGGACCGATCAAGGCAAGGGGGTTACAGAAGATATAGAGCGAGAGCAGATAGGAATGAAAGATAAAAGGAAGTGGAGAAGGGAAGTGGATAGATCAAGGCAACTGGAGATGATGATTGACGCTACACTTAAATCGTTGGAGATTGTATTTGTCAGGGAAACAGTAATAGGGAAGGGAGTTCCATAGGCGAGATGTGCGTGACATGAAGCTATTGGAGTAGAAGAGACGTCTACATCTAACAGTTTCAACGGTGAAGGGGTGGGAACGGGATGCCAGCCTCGTAGGACGCTTAAATTCACAAGGCTTAGGGACAAGCGAAAGCAACTCCTCGGAGCAATTACCGTGGAAGTACTTGTAGAAACGGCAGAGTGATGCGACATCGCGTCTGTGAGAGAGCGACTACAGACGAGATGACAGATCAGGGCCAATCACATTGCATATCCGTCTCTGGATCTTATCAAGAACCCTGAGGCAACACGCAGGGGCCCCAGACCATAAATGGCAGCAATACTCCATGCAAGGGCGAATGGTAGACTTATAGACTTGGAGGATCGATTCCGGGGAGAAGAATTTCCTGGCTCAGCACAGGGAACCAACTTTTCTTGTGGTGGATGATGCAACTGACTCGATACTATTTAATAAAGATATTAAATCATGAAATTGTGATTAAAAATTCCACATAGCAAGCAATCTTTAGGTGTTATATATTATATACACACACATATGAACAATAAATGTAAATTTATATTTTGGAAAAACATGTTTTTTTCTTGTATGCAGCACTTCACTTGAAAACTTGCAACAAATGTGGATAGCCCAAATCTTAATTCATGAAACAAAATCTTGATATATTATCATTATATATATATATATGTAATGGACTTTCTCATGTAATGGCAAAGATCATACTGCTTTGAACATTGTGGACTGAAGCTACAGAATCACAAAGAATTGTACAAAATAACAGGAACCACATCACTTGAGGACTACCAACAGCAGCAACAACTAAAATGGATAGCACATGTAATTTGAAGAGAAAATAATGACATAATCAAAATGTTGACATTCTACACCATATCAAATAGAAGGTTTGGAAGGAAACCCCCATCAATACTAGAAAGAGCAATAACATCTACTGGACTTGAGAAACCTGTTCTCCTAAAAATGTGTTTTAAGACAAAGATTTTATAAATTTCAATCAAAAACAGTACTGGCTACTCAGTCAATGTTTCCTTATAGGTTTCAATATATGAGTGTCCAGCTGCTTACATTATTCAATAGATGTTTGTTGAATATATCACTTTAGTCCCACAAAAAGTCTTACAGACAAGACCATATTGGATACAAGATTCTGAGTTATGAGAGAAGTCAGCTTGTCTTAATGCAAGTTGTTTAGTCCCTACTGTTTAGTCCTTGCATTGATCTGCCTGAGTTTCTTTTGTTACTTGAGGAGAATGGTTATTTAACCTCTAACATCATTTAAACTGACTCCTTTTTTTCATATATCTAGACTATAATTATGATCTTTATTTTTGGAAAGTGAACATTTTAATGAAATATGTTGAAAAAGTTCCCAAGTTGTAATCTGAAGTCAAGAAAATAGAAACTTTAAGGGAAAAGATCACAATATATAGAAAAAGAAAACATCAGTTTAAACTGACACTAGGAGGTTATAGATTAAGTTAAAATATTAGACTAATTTCTTTTATGATAAAAATTTAATTACTTAGTTTACCAATAATTTTAATGCTTGCAAAATAATAGAAAGTTATTGATATTTTCTTAACAAGCAAAATTACACAGAGAGAGAATGTCTGATTTTTATAATTCACAATAGAAAATAATCCACATTGTTTTTGTTTTGCCAGGTAGTCAAAATATATTTAAATAAAAGAAATAAATTTTTTTATCAGAAATATGCAAGTAAAACTTAAAGATTATGATTTCACTCACCAGCAACAGTTTTTAAAATGTGTTGCCTCAGATTCTTCAATGTACTTGTTTTCATATTTTATATTATAACTTTATCACGTTTATAATTTTTTTCTCAAATGTTACTTTTTAAAAATATTCCTTCCTTGAGGTTTCCTTGTCACAGATTTTAATCCATAATTTGCACTTTTTATACATTAATATTTCTGTTCAAAGTTTCTTTGTCTGTTTAATATTTTCATTTATATTTTTAAATTTTATTTTTCTGTAACAAAAATAAACGAGGAAGGATCAATTTCAAAAGTCAACTTTTTTTATACTTCAATACTCCATTATAACAAAAATAAGTAAATAGAGGCTTGGCTGCACAAATTCAAGTCAGCTTTAAAGATTTCTGATTATATATTTTTTTAAGTGATCCTCTAATGAAACAGATATTTTCTTTAGATCTGTTAACCTTCTCTAACAATATTTTTTCATTTCAAATGCACAATTCTTTTTACTGTAATTATTTTCTGGAATGAGACAGAAGTTTTCTGCAAAACTTACAATTTTAGAAGCTAATGTTTAAAGTAAAATAGAGAAAATGAAGTTTTATATTGGAAATTAATAGTAATAATAATTAACAAGTGATACAGTTCAGCTCATTAGATTCAATAGATTTCATAGACTGAGGCCATGAAACAAATTTTGTCTTTCATTTTATTCTTAGTTCCACCAAAGCAAGTGGGCAAGAATGCCCCTCTCAATAGTGTTGCGGCAGGTATAGTACATTCTTTTATTGGAGATATAAAAACATATTGTTTACAGATTATTATAAAAAGATAAAGATTATATTTGTTTTTAAAATATCATCTTTATGTCATATGCCTTGTTATAAATAAAAATAAGTGAAGATCTAAAAAGGATAGAGAATATAAATTCTTTCAAGGAGAATTCTTTATCATAAAATAACAGAAAGGGAACACTTGACTGATGAGTGTTAAAGACATAATAATCTGACAATAAAAAGGTTAGGAATCTTGAAGAAAAGCAAAATACTTAGGAAGATTTGACATTGGTGTGTGTTGCTTGGCATTTGATTAAATAAATGCTTGTTTTGTCATATGCAATAGGAGGAAATTGCATATGGAGAATCTTAGATTTTAGAGACAAGAAGAATGGAATTCAGTTCTGTTTAATACAACCTCAGTTTTTTATGTTATATTGAAGAAAATCTTTGCTTTTTCTTTCTATGTATGATAAAGAGAAAACACACTAAATGGATTTATGATTTATTCAGATTAGTCATATAAATATTTTAGTATTTATTATTTACAGTAATTATAATTGTGCTGTCATTCATTTTGTTGCTATTATCACATTTCAGCTGCTGTTCCCACCAGTCTTCTTTAGGTGTCTATCAATTGAGATTGACAGACAAGGAAAGTGGACACCACAGCTGAAATATTGTGATAATACACAAAGATGAGGATGTTTGCCCAACTGTGAATAAAGTAAATAATGATACCTCCCCATCCCAGTAATTCAAACTGATTTTTTTGTACTTTTAACATATTTTGCCAGATTAATTCTCCGGCCTTCCTTTCAAATGAGGAACTCATTAACACCAACTTGGGTATGGTGGCAATAAAACTATTATAGAATTTTCCCTTTTTTTTCCAGAATGTATTGTTAATATTAAATTTTTATTCTAATTTTTAATTACTATCACATTTTGCAGCAATATTAAGCTAAAAGATGATGCTAAAATCTAATTAAAAAAAGGATACTGTTGGAAAGGAACTGTTCAAGTTTTAAAATTTCTCTTTTCAAAGAATTAAACTAAAATATCAAGTAAACATATTTTTTTAATATAAAAATAATGAAAGAAAGATGATATTAAAAAGAATCTAAATGAATTCCAGTCTGATTTTTTATTCACTGATATTTTCATCAAGAATATATCACTTCTAAGAACTATATATAATCATTATCACTGGTAGACTGTGAAAATAATATTATAATACTAAGCATTGCATTTGTTCTTTCTCTTTCCTCTTTCCATTATCACCTGCCGAAACTTTTGCTTCCAGAAATTGGTTCACTGATGTTCACTGGTTGGGAAAAAGGCTTGAATTGTGTATTCTCATTATTAGACAGATACATTTGTTCATATGGTCAAATACAAGGCTGAATCTGTTCAAATGTATTTTTATGCTTGATAGCATCTGCTTTTAAGGTTCAGAACAAAACAGATGGCTGACTGGAATCTACATATCTTTTTTTTTTAATTATTATTCTTTACTGGTTTCTAGTTTTAGCATTAAACAAAACTCTGGAAAATGACAATGACACAGTGAGTCATTTTTTCACAAAAAAATTACACAAATCAAATAAATATAAAGCAATATAATTTTCTTTCTTATTGAATCTAGATAATAAGTTTTTTTTCTCTTTTTGTAATTACCATAAAAAAATTTATTTTATAAAACATTTATTTATAATATTTTGTCAATTTTATCATTTCTCATTAAATAAAAATTAGTTTGGTATAATGGCTATCAATCATCTGTAATGAGCAAAGTATAATTTGAATTCTGATTACAACTTTCTCTGTCATTTTCATTCTAATGTTTTTAGGAAAGACATGAAAAAAATAGTCATATGATTAGGTATGTGGCTCGAACTGATGTTTGGCAACTATGATCATTGTTTTGTAGTGTGTCCAATTGGTTATGCAATTACATTATTCTTCACAGCTGTCTTCATGCCAGTATATAAAAGTCACACTGTCTCTGTTTCTTACTGAAAACCAAATCAGTTGTCTTTTCACTAAGAGAAAGTATTATTTGTGGTATTAAATAGGATAATGTATATGGTCTGTACTGGCTACTTTTATTGTCTGTTGAAGGGATATTTTGCTGACTACTTGTTAATGATGGAGAGGGAGAAATGAGTGTGAGAGACTTCCCAGTTCTAGATTCTCATTCCTATGAGACAGAAATTCCTACTGGAGAATATTGGTGGGAGAAACTACATTTTACCAAGAAATCTAACCTTCTTTCTAATTGCTGATTTTTAAATTCATAGGCAAATGAACAAACACTGTCACAGCCATTTTTAGTTCCCCCACTAATCCTTAACATTAATTTATAGTCTTCTTTTCTCCCCACACAATGCTAGACGTATACTCCACTCCAGCATCTGAAATTTTCAGGATAGCCTCAACAGGAGTAAAAAGAAAAATAAGTGTACATTTATGCAATATATTTCTCATTAATTATATCTACAATGGCATAAGGATTTGTGTAGATGAGTGAACTAATGTTTTGTATTACTTTTCTTGTTAATACAATGTTTCAGTTTTTCCATTCTACATACTTTTTCAGATATACAAATTCTATTTGAAAGAAAAATAAGAATAATGGTTAATATACATATATTGCTTTGAAAAGAACCAAACAACACATTTCACAGACATTCGTGTGTGGCATCTCTTGGTTTTGTAAGACCATGAATGTGTACCTGGGGAGTACGTAAGCAACAAGGAAAGTGAGAATAAAAATGCAGCTGGTGTCAGTATTAGAATTGCTGGTCAGTTGATGCTGGAGTGTACTCAAATAGACACAGGCCTGGGTAGGATTTTCTTTTTAATGCAAGATTATTAGTTTCCTATATAGCACATCTCTCCTCTCTACACCATCAATGTTGTCCAAGGGAAAGGCTGAGACCAATAGTGCTGAGCACTGGAATCATTGCAAAAGTAGCCAAAACAAGTTTGGATGCAGCATCAAATTGCCTGTGGGACTCCAGCTCCAAATTTTATCCTCATGGTTTACCCACAAAATCTTTTTTATTGTTGGAGAAACAAAACAGCATATTTTCTTTCTTTCTCTTACATAGACTTACTATTATTTAAATAATTTGGGCTGTTATCATAATCCTCATTGCCATATTCACAACGTTTCAGCCATTGTATGCTGCAGCCTTCTTTAGTTGATTGCAATTTCAAATAGAACCCTTTATTTCATCCACTAGGGTTGATTGTTCTATTTTTATGTCACCTGAAGAAGGCTGGAGCATACAACAGCTGAAACATTGTGAATATGGCAATGAAGATGAGGATAACTGTCATAATACCTTATCTCAGAGATATAGACTGATAGTTCCATGTTTTTTTATTTCAATTTTTCATGTTTTGGCTTTTATATTTTATAAGATATAAACTAGATAAAATGAAAAATTTGTAGTTTTTATTATTTTTAGGAAACATATCTTCATCTCTTAAAAGATATGCAATGATTTCAGTGTTGTTTGAAGCAGTTATTTATAAAATATTTCTTCTGTGTTTTTCATTTTAAATGTTTTAATTATTTTAGTATTTTTTGTTTTATTATTTGCTTTGTAAAAGAATGATGACAAGAAAGTAATAAAATGAATTTGTTATTTTGTTGTCATTATTCTTTTATTCAATTCTGATCAGAATCATATTACTTTCATAATTTTCATTTCTATTTCTTTTAAACTTCAGCTGGGTAGTTAAAGTTTTAGGCCTATTTATATATTTTTGTACGTCTTAATTTTGATTCTCATGGGTACATATTTTCAAACTTCATTATTGTCCATGAATGTCCATTTGATCTCTTACAATTCTAAGTTATGACATAGAAAAAAAAACTTAATGTTTATCTAGGTCATTGCTTGAAATCGGTAACAATTTGGGATCCTAAATTTTTCAATGTAGATCCTATAAATCATACATACATACATATATATATATATATATATATATATATATATATATACTCGACTCTCCCATTGAATTTGACATATGAGGGTCAAGCAGATCAGTTCCCAGGAAACTGACAGCCCGATGCCAGCACATGAGATTTGATTATAGTGGTGAAGGTTTTGTGCAGAACCAACCACACTTTCTGAAGGGCCAAATACAGAGACTTGGTGCACTACGTGCCACAGGGTCCCCAAATGACCCTTTGCAGGTTTTGAATTAAGAGTTGTCCTTCTCCTAGACCAGTTGCCATCCAAGGCTATAGAACGCAGTCTGTCCTGCTATTTACTCATAGCTGGAGGGCGAAGAAGAGGATTCACACCTTTCCCAAGTGTATTAGCACGTAAGTGAATGTAATGGATTCAAATGGAATATGAACTCGGCTCTCCAATTCCTCAATCCAAGTCTCTATTCATTACTCTGCCATGTATATATATAAAGTAATAGTTCTTAAACCCTTTTGTTCAATGCACACATTTCATCATATGTCTGTCCCTTCTTTTCAAGATTCTCCAAGTCAAGAAGTGCATTCCAAATAATATGCAAATATTATTGAAAATCTTAATTCTTTCACATATTAATACATAGACATTTACGTGGATTGTTTTTATGAGTTTTTTACACACATCATCGGCTCCAAATTCTGTGATTAAAAACCAAGAAAAAGTAAAAGATTTTTCCTCCCCCACTTGAAACACTGAATCCTCCCCACCCTCCAGTTGAGAACCACTAATAAAGGTATTACTGAAAAGCTAATGACCAAATTTTAAAAACTATTCAGTTCTCATTTATACATCATAAAATAATCCCACCCATTGTATATTTAAATGTGCATGTCTTCAGACAATGGATTTGAATAAAAGATTTATGATTTTACAAAGAAACCTGGAAAAGAAAATCCAATTTGAAAAAAGTAATTTGTATTCAGCAGAATTGTCATTTCTGTCACTTTTTCTATCAAGAATTTTTTTTTCTCATTTTAAAAATAATCCAATTTGATGACAAATATAAGATGAGATTTTAATTTGCTTAATAAAGGAAAAAGACATCTACCTTGGTGTATGCATTATCTCTGACAGATTTAGTATAGGGGATAATGAAATTGAACATTGAATAGATTGTCCAACACCACAAGATATTACAAAACCAAAATATTAATCCCAGAACTTGAGTTATTTTCTTAAATAGTTTTGTCAGATTGAGACTCTCTTATGGATGCCATGTATAGTGTCCAGTTCATTCAGAAATGTTTAAACTGTCGTCTATATACAACCATTTCCTCAGATCAGTGATTTTAAAATGGCTTCAAGTGAATGAATCCTCCAGACTTTAAGAAGGCAATCTTTCATCAGATCTTACAATGTGGCATTACAAAGAGTTTAGCCAAACAAAAACAAAACACAATACTTGAAGAAGACACCAAACAATGGCAACAATTAAAAAGAGTAGCACATGTAACTAGAAAGGAAAATGATATAATGTATATAAACTTGTTGATTTTCTACATTAAAAAAAGCAAGAGATTTTAAATGAAATCCTCTGTAGAAATGTAGAAGATTATCTCTATTATAACAAGAATTTAATGATGACTTAAGGGGTTCGTGAGGGCCAGGTGACAGCTCATTGCATTGGTGAGAATAGACAGTTGCTGCTTAGCTTATAATAGAGTCAGACATGAAATTCAGCTGTCATTTAGTTAACTGCAGAAGATGGTGCAGTTCTCATGCATCCTAAATAGGAACCTATGAAATACCACAGGATCTACCATGTCCCTCTTGAGGTTTTTACAAATGAGACCTTTTTATTCATCTGATATTTATGCATTTAAGTGCTGTATATAATTTTTTTATTCTTTGGATTATTGGTGTCCTTCCTTGTGTCATGTTAAAGTATTAATATAACATGGATATATTAATGCATATAATGCATTTTAAAAATGGGGAATTTCCTCTTTTCCCAAGCAAACCATGATCCCACATCAGTATTCAAAAGAGCAAAAGATTTCATAAATTTTAACCAACAGTAGCAATAACTGTTTGGTTAATAAATACCAAATGTTTCCTTATAAGCAAACAGTAATTTCACCATTACTATTTGCATGGTATTGTGTGTTCATATAAATTACATATGTTGAACTATCTACACAACTTAGTACAAAACCCTACCCCAAATAGAACTACAATAAATAACTTTTATATAAATTTTAGCCTTTAAGAGAAAATGAAAATATATAAACAAAACAAGTCTATTTTTTTTATTTTGAATAACAGTTGGAAAAAAACAAATGGTTTAGAAGGAAACTCCCATCAGATTTCTGTATCTGTCTATATTTATGAGATGAGGTATTATGTACATTATTTACATTATTCGGACTATTATCTTCATCTTTGTCGCCATATTTATTACAACGTTTTGGCTGCTGTATGCTCTGGCCTTCTTCAGGTGGTTGGAATGTTGAACTGAACTCTTTATTTCGCTCACTGGGGTAGACTGTTCTAGTTTCACATGCCATGTTTTAATGGATGTCAGTTATCAGTTATCTCCTGTTAATTTCCCTCTGAAAGTTCTCCACTGCAGAGGGAAATTAACAGAAGGTGAAAAAAAATCACAAAAAATAAGTTTTTACACTTTGCACAAAAATCAAAGGCAAAATTTAATGTCTGTAAAAACAACGTACAATCAATTTAGAGAGTTGAAATCTAATGTAAAAGATTATTAGAATTATAAAAAAAAATTATATTACAAATAAAAATTATCGTATAATATTATTATGACTTTAAACTTAAACTGCTTCAACTGAATGGCAAAATTCGCAGTAATGAAACACCTGGTCGAAGACAGGTTATACTGCTAGTTACTTTATAATGCAATTCAATAAATTGAATAAATAGCAGTATTCATAGAAGTATATTTGCATATTATGAAAAATATAATTAAATGTAATTCTATCAATACATTTATGGTTGTTTGCACATAAGTATCTAATGAAGATTAATGTATTTTTGAGAATTCTGAAAATATGTAACTGCATGAAATTAAGCATTGTTTGAAAACTTCTGTAAACAGTACCAAATTATCTTTCAGCTAATTCTTCTGAAAACACAATATACTTGACCATAATCACATTTACAAGTAAGTGATTTTGGAGAACGTTTTCTTTTCATAAAAAGCTCAGTCTTCAGACAACAGCTATTATACTCTTCTTTTTTGTTTTTTTCTATGTTATTGGTCAATGGTCATTGTACACTCCAATAAACACAGATAAAAAATATGTGCTTTTTTATGGCCAGCTTACAAACACATACCAGAAGAAGATGTAGGTTGCAAATGTCTTTTTCAAATAATCTTGTCTGACATTTGATGATTGCCACAGAGACACTCACACTTCTTGGGCCATCATTCAAGAGATCCAGTTGACCTCAGTTCTGTTTAACACAGAAAAGTGATATTGAGACATGAACAAATGGGAAAACATGAATGATTGAAGTTAAACTCACTTGAACTGAGTCAGCAGCCAGAAAATCTCAAAGAGGAAAAAAAAACAAAAAAAAAGTAAATTTGTAATGCAGCTGTGTATTCAGCATTTGGTAGGTTATTTCCTTCTTGCTGACTGTTGAAATATCAATTCTTTTATTTGTCTTGTTTTAAAGAAAAGAGATTTTTCTCTCAGTAAATCATAGTTTTTAAATTCTTTAAAGTTTAAAAGCCAATAAAACCTGGTAGACAAAGTTTAACTCAAAGGTAGGAAGATAAATATGACACATAGTCATATATAAAGAGTGACGAATGAGGCTTACATTCAGCTCAAGAAATATGAAAATGTCAAACAGAAACAAGTACAAAACTTAAAAAGTCTAGGGAGATTGAAATGCAAAAACACACTGGGATAGCAAAAGATGCCTTCCAAAAGCAATAAAAAAATAAAGAAATATGATAATTTCATTAGAACAAAGAAAAGATTGTTGACCTCCTATGTAATATCAATCCGCAAATATTTCTCTGCAGTTTCCTTGCGGATGAAGAGAAGATTCAAAGTAATGAAGATGTAGTCCTACAGAAGATGTTGAAAATAGTATGGATGAAGCAGGCAAGAAATGGGGAAGTTTTAAGGAAAATGAAAACAAAAGAACACTTATACATAAAATCAGGAAGAGACAGTTGACATTTCTGGGAAACATAATGAGAAAAGAAGACCTGTAAAATTTGACACTCACAGGACATACTGATGGCAATAGGGACAGAGGAAAGCAGTGAATTAATGGACATAAAGAAATGAATGGTAAAAATGAGACAGGGAAAGATAGTAATATTGCTAAGCACTACAAAGGAAAAGAAAAAAAGATATTGAATAAAATATACTAGCTATGAAGAAGGTAATGTGGAACCCTTCCATAAACTTTTACCAAGAATGTGAACAATTCACAGTTTATTTAAAAAAAATCTCTTCTGAGTCCTGATAGCCAAATGCTCTGAAGAGACATGGCATTAAAAAGGAAAAATACTATCTGCTAATTGGTGAGACTGAGACTTTTGTCTATGTTCCATGTCCCTTTGGGTATGGATGATCATGGCTCTCCACAACTTCCTATCCTTTGAAGCACTTTGAAATGGTTGCCTTTTTATTGCCCTTCCCCTACTTGTTCTGCTATATATTTGCACAAGCTTAGGAGGTAAATTACTTGCTGCATTCTTCTGTCCCTACTCCCCCAGAATATGTACTGCAAAGGTCAATTCTCTTTCTTCATGATGTGTTACAGAAATGAACTAACTCTTCCTAATTTGAAGTAAATGTGTCCCTTTTGTTTTCATTCCTTTTTAAAGATTCTTCATCGATCACATGTTCGATCCATGATATTCTCAGTATTCTTTTGTAGAACTACATCTCTGTTGCCTCAAAGTTTCTCTCTGTGAGAAAACTGTTCAGCATTTACTGCCATAAAGGAGGATTGATATCACATAGCAGTTCAGCATTCATTTGTTTTGTTTTTTCAAACAAAACTTTCTTTTTTTTATTAATACTTTATTTGTTTAAAGCAAGGTAATCCACAAGTCAGGCCTGGCAACCATGCAACTGTGGTCTGACATGACAATCTAAATTAGTACTAAATAACAATTTCAGAGAATATTTTTAGCAAGGAACTTGTTAGTAATATCCAGTAATTAGTTAATTAGCAACTATACATAATATTAGAAAGCAGCTTACAATCATTGATTTATTTCCATAAATGCAAATGTACAAAGAACAAAAATAACTTACTCTACCATTGTTGTAGAGTTATTTCCTCAGTGGAAACTGTATTTGGACTAAATTCCTCCTAAATAGGTCCAACGTACAAAAATGTTAGGAACTTGTAATAATCAGTATTACGCAGAGTAATCGAGTTGTGGTCACTGACTACTTTTTCGTATTCGACTCCTACTTATAATAGATGGGATAGTCTATTATCTATATACTAGGTGTCTTTCACCATAACAACCATAAAATAAGTAAATACACAAAAATCATTTTATTTGTTATAAATTAGATATTGCAGAAATAATGAGTTAATTTGTTTGTAGCTATTAATTAAAAAGAATATAAAATTGTATGATGCAAGCAGAAAGCAATTTCAACATTTTACAAAATTGTGTATAAACAAAGTCTGAAATTACAAAAAATGTGAATTTCAGAGAAACAATAATTTTGATAATCTTTACAAAATTTATTATGATTTCTGGTATATGTAAAATTTGTTCCATGGAAGATGAAGAAAATGCTTCTATGATACAATAATAGGTATTACCAGTATACATAATTTTAATTAAAATAATTTACATTAACAAGAACACAAAATTAATCAATAGGGTAATTTGAGGAGTTAACCAATAAAATATATGTAAAAAGGGGGAAATTGAAAATAAAAGAATATCTGGTAAATATTTCTCTGAATGAATAAGTATGTACATATTTGTACTACTTGAAAAAATATGAGTTTTTAATACTGACTGTATAGTTTTAAAGATAATTGTATAAAAATTTTTATCTTATAGATAAAATTTTATGCTAATTTCAAAATGCCCCTATACTTGAAAATAAAAATTAGTATTATTAAATATTTCCTCATCTGTGGGGCAATCTTTTCTTGTAACACAGCCTGCTCTATGAAAAAGTAACATTTTAATATATTTAGTTATCCTAGTTTCAAGGTCTGGTATGTCATCACATGTTTGGCATTCCATTTCATCCAGCAAATGCCCATGTTTTGAGCAATTATAGCCTGGATCAAAGTTGTATTCTTTGACTTGAACATTTAATTTAAGAAGTAGTTTAGTTTTTTTCAATATGAAAATTTTCAATAACATTTTGAACCGTATATAAAATATGCACTCCCAGAACTTTGTCTTAATTTTCTAAATAGTCTGTGGTAAATTCTCCAAGCATAACAAAATTAAACTCACTGTTTAGAAAATATCTGCAAGCATCAATTAAGCCATTGCATTTATGTTCAATGGCTAAACTCTTATCACATTCTTTTTCCTTACTTTCTATCTATTCCTTTTGTTATTTTCCCAAAATTAGAAAGATGTTCATCATCTAAATCTGATATCACTTTTTTTAGTGGATCCTTTGTCTTAGTGTCAGCATAGCTTTCTTTGACAGACAATTTTCCAAAATTTTAAGGCTTTTTCAATGAAATTAACTGTTTCTGCAGTATCATCTCCATTTAATAATGGGTGTGTTTTAATGGAAGCAACAGTTTGATCACAAAACCTTTTAAACAATGGGAAACATTTTTTCACTCAACAGGTTTTGGGTAAGCTGCTACGTTAGTTAGTTTCAACAGCTTAACAAATTGAGTTTTTTCAACTCAAAAAGACCTTTTACAATTTCCTATTTTGCTGTCATCTTTTTGCCTTCAGGATAAAATAATTCAGAAGTAGTTTCTGTGAACCAATTATTCCGAATATTTTTAAAAAGGGGGACATAATCAAAAAGTCAGTAGAAGCCATTTTTAGTTATCCAAGGCTTATTAAAAACAGTGTCAAATTTAAAAAAAAAAAAAAGATTGATTTTGTCCTGTTGTTGTCACACAGAATTTTAATTATTTGACCATTTAATTGTTTGATTGCAATATATAAAACTTTTTCATATAAAAATGTTGCATCTAATTTTACAACTGGGATCATTTTAATTTAGATTTTGGTCTACCACCTAACCATTATGCCCAATACTGTTTTTGCTAATCCTCAAAATTTTCAGCCAAATTAAATAAATTTCCTACTTGTAGAGCAACTTTGACTTACACTTCCTGAACAAAAAAAATACAAAAAAATTTTCAGATTTTCAGAAATTTTACTAAAAATATCACCAAACAAATTAAGGTGATGAAAGTGAGTGTGCTTTTTATTTAAAAAATAACAAAATATAATTTGATAAAAATTTCCGTAATATTTATTTCATCAACTCATGGCCAAAAGGAACGATTCACTTAAAACCAGAATACACAGTCTTCATTAGTAACTCTTGTTTAAAATAAAAATATAAGAAATGAATGCATTACCAAGGATTTCATTTATAACAATTTTTAAAGAAATCTGTTTTTACGACATTAAATTTTTTTTTAAAATTCAGTTTGCTCAAGAACTTCTAGAAATTTCCCTTGTTTCATATGCTCTCTTCATTTTTGCTTTCATATTTATTGTTCTTTCTCAAAAGCACATCCAAAATCTCAATTAATGTCAACAATAACCAGTAATAAAAAATTTGGTTTTTATGAATTACTTTCTTAATTAAAAAATGTTAATCCTTTCACACCAAGCAAAGCAATAAAAGCCACTAAGATACAAAGAGTTAGCAAGAGTGAAAGAAAGAGATAGGTCAATAAAAGAATGGATTCAAGGAGACAGATGATGACAATGATAGATATTGCATTTAAATTTTTGAAGATCATAGTTGACAGAAAAGTCAGAAGCAAAAGAGAGTTTGATGACCAAAACATTCAATGCCATGTCACTCTACAAGTGCTACTGGCACCATATAATTCATTACTACCAGCCACATGACTAAGCTGGTTACTGACACCAGGCTTTCCTGGTGAGGTGTGTGGCCAAGAAGGATTAAAAACAAAACCTGTGAACCTTATTGTATAATGGGATAGACTGGTCTTTATAACTATGTATACAGCAATCTCTACTCTTGACTCATCTGGAGTATCTTTTCCTGACTTTCCACTTAGAACTGAGTCTCTGTTGAGTGTATATAACTCCTTTCATGGTTTCTGCTATCATCTCTAATCTGGATCCCCACAAAACTTGTAGAGCTGATGTTATCTCTGCAATAGTTCTTAAGAAATGAGCTTCTGAATGTACTTTTCTTGTACAAAAGTGACTTAATTGTTGCTTCATTGCCTATGTTGATTTGATGAAATTGATGTAAATGGGCCTGTAATTCAAGATAATGTTGTATGGTTAATATAAAAACAGGCTATTAAATTTATACACTATAAATGCTAATTCCTTCGGTCAAGTTTGTCTCATGATCTGGTGTAATGAGTTCAAATTCTAGGCCAAGCTATGCAGGAGAATGATAGCTCAGTCAACACATTTATTATTCAAAAATATTTTATGATGATAATTATGATTTCTCCTATCTCACATAGATTTTAATATTTTCAATGTCAGTTATGTATAGTTTCACTGTTGCTTTTTCATAGCATTGTTACCTGGCTGTGTTGGATTATTTGGGAAAAATATGAAATTGCCATTTCCTGGAAATAAATGACTACGAAGACACTGACAGCAATTTCTTATGGGCAATGTCATTTTGGCCTTGATTGGACATTGCAGTTCAAACTACACTAGACAATGCCCAATATAATAAAAATACTTCTCAAAACAAATTCTATGCTACTATAATGTCTACACTATTTTGGAAATTAAACTAAGTGCTACTGAGTTTATAACACAAAAGCTAGGGATTATCATTTTACTATCTTGAAAATGGAGATATATATAATGTATTGACAGCAGGTAATAAAATTTTTGTAAAGACAGCAGTGACCGTTTTAAATAGATTTCATGTATATTGCATAGATATCCCTGCAATTTACATGTTTTTTAATCATTTCACTAGAAGCAAGGCAATAATGCCACTGAGAAACAAAGGGTTACTCAGAGTTTAAGAGAGTAAGACTTTAGTGAGGTAAAAGAAAAGTAAACAAACAAGAATCAGGAAGACAAAAAAATAGTCACTGATGTTGCATTTAAATTTTGGAGATTATAAGTGCCAAAGAAGCAGAAAAAAAACGAAGAGTGTTCCAGAGTTGAGTAGTGCAAGAAAAGAAACTATTAGAATAGGACCCACACTTATTACTTCAACAGTAAAATGATGAGACCTAGTTGCCAATCAAGTAGTATGCTTAAATTCACAAGAAATAACATAGGAAATTGAATTAAAGTTTATGGCAAAAGCAAGACACATGAAGTACTTATCAGTTCAAATATATGTACCAATATTTATGCTACCCTTTTCTTAATCATTTCACCCCATGCAAGGTAATAATATGACTAAGATTCAAGGGGTTACTGAGAGTGAAAGAGAATAAGAAGACTTTAGTGATCCAAAAGGATAAAATTGAAAGAATAGGATTCAGGAAGATGGTGATTGATGTTGCATTTAAATTTTTGAAGATCTTTGGTATCAAGGAAGCATTAGAGTTCCACAGACAAGAAGTGTGAGAAAAGAAACTAATAGAATAGAACTTGGGAGTTACATCTAGCTAAGTTTTATTTTCTTTTATTGTAACAGTGAAATTTTAGGATGTGAACAAAAATTTATTCATCACATCCAAAATGATATCTGAGAGATGGTCAAAGATAATGACAAACGTATAGAGTATAATTGACTTATGAAAAGACAACTTTCCATTAACAAGATGAAAAAAAACATCTCTTGGAATGATAATGACTTCTCAAATTTATCTTTCATAATTTTCCAATTATAAAATTCAACATTGCCATGTTTTGGGCTTTTGATTATTTGGAATTATTGGAACCATTATATTAATTTCCTTATCATTGCCAATATGTTCTTCAAAATGTCTAAATTATATTCTAAGCAAATATTAAAAGGAAATAAATAAAATGAATTGGAATTTATGCTAAGAATTATCTGAACACACATATATATATATATATAAACACACAGGGTGCAATGGATAAATTGTCATCTAACTTATGCAAAAATGAAAATAATACTGATATGTCATCTTAAAAGATATATTTATCAAAGTTACACAAAAAATATCTTGAAATACTAAAAAGTAAATTTATTTTTAAAAAAAAAAAATCGCTATTTTTAAATACTTTTATTCACCTAATATAAGGCCCAAGAGGCACTCAAAGTAGAGGTATACTGAATGTGGTTATTGTAAGAGTGTAAAGGGAGGAAGTAAGAGGTGCATATGATGAGCATATGTAGGATAGATAATGGTTGACCGTAGATTTTAATAGGTTGAAACTAAGGAATGTAGCTTGACTGAAAATTTGCAATGAAAATAGCAAGACGTAAGTAACACTACTTCTGTAGTAGAAGTCAAGCTCAAAAAGATTGGATAACAAATTATTAAATAAAAAAAATACAATGAATGTTTAGTTGAAGACAATGCAGAGATTTTCCATAGATATTATTGCTAGTTCTAGCACTTTCAACCACTCTCAAGTTGTCCTCAGGAACAAAACCTGCATATGTTATTTGTCAGCTGTACTCAAACAAATGTCTTTCCTGACAGAAATTATCTGTGATTTTAATTTGATCCCATCTTAATAAACATGATATTTCTACCAATATAAAGTCTATATTATTTTTATATTTCCATCATATACAGCATTAACTACAAACTTCAAATTGTCAAAACATTTATAAAAAACTAAAAACTACATTATTTATGGGATAAGGTTAAAAATCCTATGACAGGAGTTTTGAAGAAAATGCTGACATTATGATGAATAGCTTTCTCTGAAATTTTCAGTGATATATTCTGATGGAAATACAACATAAATTGATTAGAGGTCAAATTTATATAGGGAGACATGCACTAATTTCAGAATCTAATATGTCCTGGCTCATACAATATTTTTCTTTTCATCACATAATGATGACAAATACAATGCAGGATAATTTTTTTAAAAATTGGTAATGAATAGGACACTTGTACATAATATCAGAAAGAGATAGTTGAAATTTTTAGGGCACATAATGAGGAATGAAGGCTTAGAAAATATGACACTCACAGGAAAGAGACAAAGGAAAACAGAACATAAGCTACCTTGTGTAAATGGTTAGTAAAACAAGTATTAGGAGGGGTATTTTACAAAGAGCTACAAAGGACAGGAAATTGTGGAGAGCTATGATTGTCAGCCTCATGAAGAGACATGGAAGATGATGATGATGATGATCAAAAATCATCATTGTCATCAGTACCATGATTGGGTGTGATCATAGGGTCACTACACCTGGGCAGCTTCCTCCATTTATTTCAGTTGTATGCCAATGTCTGAGTCTCAGTGAATGATCATCCAGTTCACACAGTGATATTGATGGACCGTTTTTTTACTTTACCTACCTTGTCTTTTACCTAATCTGGTGTCTTGTCAGATCACGGTGGAAAGATTGTTGACTCTGATGATGTGTCCATAGCATTTCAACGTCATCTCCTTTACAGTAGTTATGAACATTTACAAAAGGTTTGTTTATTATACAGAGGTCTCTCACATGAAGTCCTTTGGGATATGGTCTATATAGGAGATACTAAAGCCTGTTCTGTTGCATCTAATTTCTAATGCCTACCTTGTCTTTTACCTGATCTGGTGTCTTGTCAGATCATGGTGGAAAGATTGTTGACTCTGATGATGTGTCCATAGCATTTCAACGTCATCTCCTTTACAGTAGTTATGAACATTTACAAAAGGTTTATTTATTGTGTATTGGTCTCTCACATCATGTCCCAAATAACAGAAAACACATCACTTGATGATTTTCAACAGCAGTAATATCCAAAATGGGTATGACATGTAACTGAAAGAGAGAATAATGATATCATCAAGATGTTTACATTCCACACTACTTCAAGCAAAATGTTAGGAAGGAAACCCCATCAGTTCTAGTAAGAACAATAACATCTACTGAACTTGAGAAACCTACTTAGCTGAAAAATTGTTTTAAGAGAAAGATTTTATAAATTTCAGCTGCTGGGGAATGAATACCAAATATTTCTTTATAATGAAACAACTAAAACTACCATATTCCTATTCAAACTTGTCATTAATTTGCTTATCATTAGTCTTTTATATATATATATATATATATATATATATATACTTTTATGTAGAGAAATATTGTATAGAATCTCTATATATCAGACCAGACAAATGGTGGAAAATTGGATCACAAAATGAAAAAATTCCATGTAACATATTTAATTCTTCAAAAGGACTTCTTCAGAATGAATAATGTTTTGTTTTTTAATTAATGGTATCATAAATATGTAGTGGAGGGAGAACAAAATACAAACAAATTTGGTTATAATATAAAGAGAATTGCTGAAAATGCTGACACACTTCCCTTTAAATTTAAATTTAGATTTCTGATGTCTAATCTGACTCGATGCATAATCAAGCTGATCTCATTCAGCTTCTGTTATTGTTTTTAAATATCCCACACTGTAATATTTTTATATCATTTATCATATACAAGGGTAGGCTAAAAGTTCAAAGGCTGACTATGGTGAAGTGATGCTAAAGCTGTGAAATCTTGCATACATTAATTTCAACTCTTATTAATAACTACATTGTTTCTTTCCCAGTAAACTGACATCTGGCCGTTCAAAGAAGACTTCAAAAGTAACTAGTAGCAACTTTGCTTAAAAATGGATTAAATTTAGCATTGTGGTGTTAACAAGTACCTACAGAAAAAGGGTTTAGTCCCAAATGGCATTCATGCTGACATGGTTGCTACATTAGGGAATGACACTTCAGCTTTGTCAACAGTGCAAAAGTGAGCAGCTGAATTTAAGAAGAGAGTCTTGAAGATGAGCCAAGGTCTAGATATTCTGCAATTGCCACCACTGAAGAAAACATTGATCATGTTCCCCACGTGGTGGTGGATAATAGGCAATTGATTATAAATCGAATAATCAATGTTATAAGCATATCACATGAGAAAGTTGAGAATATTTTCCACAATGAATCTAGCATAAGGAAATTTTCTGCTTGGTGGATGCCATGCCCTCTCACACCTGCTCAAAACTGTATGCAATCTGAGATTGCAAAGGAAATATTTGTCACAGATTACTTCCACAATGCAGAGAATAAATCACTAAGTTCAGACTCGAACATCGGGGGCAGAAAGAAATGTCAAAAACTCGATTCGCAGGTACTACCTCACAAATTACAATGCACGTAACCAGTTAGAAAAATAACTCACTCTCTGAAGAATGTGGTTGCCCAATTCCCTGAATTTTATTTTCTCTTTTGCTTTTATTGGCTGAGCATTTTTTTCATTCATCAACAACTGGGAAAGAACGCTCAATTTTTGCATATCAAAATACTTTTATTGTGACTCCTGCGACTGACTTGTTTCTAAAATATTCCGTCTTCAGCATGTCACACGGAATACGTGCCCTTTTTTTTGGTAAGTAATTTTCTTTTTCACCACATTTTCTATTGTAGGATACACACAACTTGCTATCTCTTGGTTTGACAAGGTAAGTCACCATTTTCTTCGCTATAAAAACTTATCAGGCTGATCACATCATAGGAAAATCTGACATTTCAGGAGGTAGATCCAGATGACTTTCTTCAACATTTTCTAACCCAGGATAAGTGTTGTTTTCATCCCTTTGAGCCAGACAAAGAGACAACCCATACAGTGGAATACCCCTCTTATCACCTGCTCCAAGCAAGGGCAAAGTTGATTTTTATCTGCAAGGAACATGATGGCATCAATCTATTGGGATGCAGAAATTATTGCATTTATTGACTATCTTCAGAAGGACCACACCATCAATGGAGAGTACTATGTCAACTTGCTGAGGCAGTTATGAAAAGCTATCAAGACCAAATACCCAGGAAAAATAAGGAGTTTTGTTTCATCAGGTCAATGTTTCACTACACAAGTCCTTGGTTTTAATGGTTGCTGTAGGTTTGAACTGGTTGATCAGCCTCCCTATTCTCCTGGTTTGGCTGTCATCTGTTCCACAATTTGGTTGAGAACAAGTATTGCAGTGATGATGACAACATATCTGCTCTTGATAACATTTTGATGGCCAGAAAAGTCTTCTTTGAACTGTCAGATGTCAGTTACCAGTGTAGTTATTGATAAAAAGGTTTGAAATGAATGCATGCAAGGTTTCACGGCCCTAGCATCAGTCTTTCATAGTCAGCCTATGAGCTTTCAACCCACTTGATCATTTTTATCATTGTGAAATTATGTGTGCCTGGCATGTTTTTAACAAGATCCTAAACCTGTAATATTTACACTATATACACACACATTTTATATATATATATATATATATATATATATATATGACCAGCATGCACAGTTATTTATAATAAACAATACCAATCTGATTATAACAGTGACCCCATCCTTCATATCATGGAAATGTCTAATTCTATATCACTTGTGCTCTGATATCTGGTAAGTCAGTGTAAACACTATGTGGCTTATGACAGGGTGAGTTTGAACTGGGCATGAGTGTGTATGCCAGAGAGATGGGACAATGTATTTTCTGAAATTGATGGAACATTTGATACCCTAAAATCTATAGTGTAACACATATATACCAGGAATACCTGATGAAAGGTACTCCTACTCACAAGCAGATAGTAGATCCCGCTGACTCTGATCCTTAATGGATCTGGCTAGAATTGTATGTATTAACAGACCCTGACTTAAATCACATACCATTCCAGACATGAGGTAACAGACATAACCAGTGAGTGAGTTCAGCATTCTTTCACTAGCAGAAGATAAATCGACCTGTATTTATTCTAGTAACACCGCAATACTAGACACAGGAGGAGGACTGGCGATGTGTGGTTTCATGTGGGACATAGTTCCAGTTGTTTCAGGTTGATAGTAAAGATTAAGTGTGCTGCAAACTCCACAAACCAGGCTGGTGGCAGTTCCATAATGGTGTGAGTTTTGGTCAGGTGGCAGGTGTCAAGTCTGCTGTTTGACCTTATAATGTCATTAACTGGTAACCACTTGTTGCACTATTTCATGGTCATCTACACCCATTCATTTACCCCAACAATGTTTGGCTATTTTAACAGGATAATGCACTAAATCATTGAGCCCAAGCTAGCTACAATTGGTTTGTGAAGAATTCTGGAGAATACTGATAAATGGTGTGGCCATTGTATACACTTGATATCATCCTCTGTGGTGAAAGATATTGTATTTAATGTGGGTTGTTTCTTTTGTATAATAATAGCTTTGTGAGTATTTTCTTACAGTTAGTGTAGTGTAGTATTTTAGTATTATCTACTGTCACTGTAGTGGCATTTATGCACAAACCAAGGGTGCAGCTATGGGCTCAACTCTCAGTCCTACTACATCTAATTTCTCCATGGCTACCTTAGAAAAGAAATTCTTCAACACTTTTTTTCAAACTTATGATATATGACACAGTGATGACACATTCATATTGACTAAAAGCTAAGACAAAATAGAAAACTGAGAACTCTGCTCTACCTACTTATAAAAATAATCTCCTCTGTTTTTATAGTCACAATTTTACTATATTAATATATAAAATATAACACTCCTGTCTACTCTGTTTTTCTTCTATATAATGTGTCCCTTCAGGACATGAGCAATAATGGCTCTCCACAACTTTTATCCTTTGTAGCACTTAGTAAGTTCTGACTTTTCACCATCGCTTCCATTTTCTGTTCTGCCATCCATTTACACAAGCATTTTTAGTAAAGTTACATGATTACATCTGTTTCTCTTGCATTCACTCTATCATGTGAGTTTCAAATTTTCTAAGCCCTCTTTCCTTATTATTTATCCTAGAAATTTTTGATTTAAAGTATATGTATCCTTCTTCCTTCTATTTCCTTTAAAACTTCCTTGTTACATGTTCAATCTGTGGTATTCTCAGCATTCTTCTGGAGAACATTTCTGTTGCCTCAAGTCTCTTCTTCACCTGTGAGGAGATTGCCCAACATCCACTCCCATAGAGTAGGACTGATATTACATAGCAATTCAGCACTCTTTTCTTTGTTCCATTGAAATTTTCCTGTTTATTAATACTTTGCCTAGCTTTTGGAAGGAATCTTTTGCAATTACAACATGCCTTTTGATTTTGGTGTTTCATTTTTTTATCCTTTGTTAAAATATTTCCCAGATATTTAAATTTTCTTAATTGCTTGATATTACTATTTAAATTTGTAGTTTGCATCTTTGGCTGTTCTTCTTATAAATGATACTAAATTACCAGACAGACTTTCCTCTCAGATATAAAATAATTGTTTTGACAAACATGATTACTGGTGCTAAATTAATGTTTTATTCCCATGCATTATTTCATATAGAACTGAGTGACATAAATCAACCACTTATAAATTAGAGATTCTCAAATTAATATCTTAGTGAGAAAATGAAATTACCTGTAAAGAATTGTAAAAAGAAAGTAAAACAATTATCCTGATATAGCAAAAATAAAAGTATCTCTGGAGTTAGCATTATTCAATTCTTTCCAATATATCTTTTATGTGCTGTGTTCTTCAGGATATTGGCGATCGTGGCTCTCCATAATTTCCTGTTCTTTGTAGCTCTAAATAATTTTTGTCATTTTGCTATCACCTTAACCTTGCTTCACCATCCACTTACTTGAGTGTTGTTTTCCTCTGTCCATCTTGCCTTTAATCTGTCTTGTGAATATCAAATTTTCCAAGCCCTTTTTCCTCATTATGTACCCTAGAAATTTCAACTATCTCTTCCTGATGTTAAGTATAAGTGTCCTTTTTGTTTGCATTTTTTCTAAAACTTTGTCATTACTCACATATAGGTTGACTGATATTACATAACGGTTCAGTCCTCTTTTTTTGTTTCCAAATAAACTTTTCTGTTTCTTAACAATTTGCTTAGCTTTTGGAATTCATATTTTACTATCCCAATATACCTTCAGATATTGGTGTCATACTTTCCATCCCCTATTAAAATACTTCCTAGACATTTAAATTGTTTTACTTGTTTGATTTTGGTATCTCCAATTTTTAATTTGCATATTGCACTGTTTCTTTTGCTAAAAACATGCATTCCATTTTCTTGTAATTGATGTGTATTTCTTTCTTCTCACTTTCCTTCACTATCTTCTATAAGATTTCTTGTACTTTCCTTTCTTTGTTTGCTGTCAATACTGTGTCATCTGCATATCCTATGTTGTTAAGATTGTGGCTGCCAATAATAAATCCTTGTAGGACTTGTAATTCCCTCAGAATTGCCTCACTGTATAGGTTGAATTAATCCAGTGAATCAGTATAGGTTTTGGATTATTCTAATATCATTCCCAAATCTGTCAAGATTACCCAGAAGTTCCAACAGTTTTTTGTGATATCCTTTATCAAACACTTTAGCTTTATGCATAAAACACAGGTATATATCCTGCATTTGTGTTGCTCTTTCTGATGTCATTTTGAACATAAATATTGCATTTCTTGTTCTAGTAACTTTAACAAACCCACACTATTCTTGTTTTATTTCTGGTCTGATTCTGCTGTGTGCTTTATTCATCAGAATTCAGAAAATAAGTTTTGTTATATGACTCATTAGGCTGATTGTCCAATGGAGTTCACATTCATTTGCACTATGAAAATGATCTAATTAGGTCATTTTGGTATATCACCACTGTTGGATATTTCATTTATTATGTGTGTAATCTTGTGAAAACTGAAATGATCTAAGGGTGCCAGCATTTCTATTATAATTCTGTCTCAACCTGCTGCTTTGTATCTGTTCAATTTGGCCAGTGCTGATTCTACTTCAGATTTTAATATTTCTGGGCCTTTGATAATTGCTGGTTGTTCTTTTTTGTCATGGAAGAGTTCTCTGAGGTACATTTTTTCTCCAATATCAGTGTCCCATTCTTGAATTCTATGCATCCGTTGATGGGTGGGGATTTTTTCCTGTTTTTCTTTTACATTTTACACATGTCTGCTTTATCTGGGATACTCCTTCTTTCTATTTATGCACATTTTTCATTAAACCTACATTTGTGCAAAGTCCTATATTCTGTGCTGTATCTTGGCATTGTTTTTTGTCTCATTTTCATTGAGAATTTCAGCTGTCATCCATTCTTAATTTTCTTTGCGTATTCCTATTTTCCTTTGATATGATTTATATATATATATATATATATATATATATATATATATATATATATATATATATATATACTAAGCCTTAAAAAGTTTGGAAAAAAAAAGGAACTTTGTCTCAATTAAAGTGGGGAGCACACATGAGATACAGTAGCTGTCTGAAAGAATACATTTTCAGGCAGTCATCAGTTAAAGTAAAAATAGAACTCTCATTTTATTTATTTCCAACTACAAGTAAACATTTTCCTTCTTTAATATAATTAAATGAGTTCTAGTAATATGTCTAAAAAGGAAAATGCCTTAAAACCCTAAAATAAAAACACAAATCCTTAATGGAACTTTTGTTATCACTAAACAAAGAAATGGATATATTTTTAATTTCTTCCTTGTTTTATTTTTTTTCTAGAAAATCTCTTTTTAAACTACAATTAAAATGCTTCTTCCCACAGACTTTTAAACTATCTTATTTTTAATGATAAATTTTCTCTGTGCTTCTTCTCCATAAATGTTATTTCTAACACAAATATACACATCACACAATAAGTTATTTTATTGTAACCTGAAAAACACTACCAATATCAAGAAAAAACATGAAAATATAATTTGTGGTTATATATCATTAAATGATTGTAATAAATACCATTAATTTTAAAACATCTGAAATAATTACCAATAACACAGGATCATAATACCTTTAATATAATAACCATATTGTTCATAAATTCTCATACATTTTAGGAGATTGAATCTCCAATACCAATAATAAAACCACTTAAATTCTTAGATTTGTCATGCAACAACCACACTTTCTTATAGGTTAACTTGCCACTGATCAACTTTTAGTCCAAGTCATTCACATGTTAGCCATCACAAATGAATTTTAACATGAGACATATTATTAGAAATTAATATAGTGCAATCACTATAATGCTCAGGCACATTTGTGTTTCTTCAATACTCAAGAGAGTCTACTTGTGGTTTATCCTGTAACTATGTTGGGTGAACCTTAGTTACAGTTTCTGGGAGAGAATGCATAATCTGGCATGATCAAAAGTTTCAACAATGACAGTATGCTGCTAACCTTAGTCACAACGAATAGAATTTTTGTGCTAGGACAATCATCAAATGTTTCTATCAAGTAAATTTCACTCATAAGACTTGGCTCAACTCAGAGTCTGGTTTTCAGGTTCTTTCATTCATATATTGGAATTGCTTCCCCAGACTGATAACATCAAGGTCACCTTCCTTATTATATATATATATATATATATATATATATATGATTATTCATGTATATGTAAATATATTGCATGCAGGTTTGTATTAATATTTGATTTGCATACAGGAACTTGGTAAGAGTGAAGGAAAAAAATGAAAAAGATTTAAGTCCCCAAAATTGGTTTGTGTTAATCAAAGCACACAGATATTTTTTTAAAAGAGAATCAGGAAAAAAGAATAAATAAAGATGTGGGCTTTTGGGAACTTTCTACAATAAAGTATGGAAAAAAAAACAACTCAAAAATACACACACACACACATATATATGTCTGTGTATATTTTTACACATATAGTAATGCATATTTTGAAACACATGTATGCAGATATGAAAATGAAGATGAATAAACATATGCACACACACACACACATGTGTGTGTGTGTGTGTGTGTGTGTGTGTGTGTGTGTGTGTGTGTGTGTGTGTGTGTGTGTGTGTGTGGTTGAGAAATGAAACTTGGCCACTATCTTAAAAAAACATATATATATAATTGTAAAAAACATACACCCATATATAAATTGTGTATATATAAATAAAAGATCTTTACATACATTTCAGAGCAAATGTAGTACTAGCTTAAAAAATCAGAAATAAAAATGAAAAAAACCTTGAGTAAACTCTTCATGTATCAATAACTTAATAATGTCCTCTCTTGTTAATACTTAAATATTGAAAAGGTTGTCACACCAAGCATTCAAATTAGATTTTCTTTGCTCTTATTATCGACATCATTTCTTTAGTTGACCATAAATCTTCCCATGATACCTTACTATTCATTTTTTTTTCATGCTGTAAGCCCTAACCAGACAGTGGTGAGTTATTGCATAGCATGAGGTTAATCTAAACAGAATAAATAGAATTGTTATTGAATCTAAGAAAATAGTGAAAGTTAATGTCTCATTTTTTAACCTTCTCTCTTTCTCTTTATACTCATTCTTTTCTTTTTCCTTATCTTTTTCTCTTTCCTTATTTTTCTTTCACTGTTGCAAATTCTCTGCTTTATACATTACCATATAATCTGTCCATTACTTTCTCTCCAATCTCATTTTTTACTAAATGTCCTTGCCTTCTCTTGAATTTTTATAATTGCTTTTCTCCACCTTTATTTTCAACTCTTTCCTTTTTTTCTCTCTTTATCACATTTACCATCTTGATTCTCTCCTCTTGCATGGGAGCTACTGTTTCTCCTTCTGACATATCTTGCTCTTTTTTATGCTTTTCTCTCTTCTAATATTCTTTCCTTCTCCCTTTTCAAATGTTCTCCCTGGCCACCATATCAGGTTCTCACTTAGAAGAGAAAACAATCAGCTTGTTGTCAGCAAAACAAAACTATCATCTCAGGTAATGAAATAAACATCTCATTTCTGGTTTTAGTTCAAGTGCAATAAAACTAAATAAAACTTTACCATGGTCTTCTCCTTTCTCAACACATATATTTATGTTTATATCTTTTTATCAACATATACCAATGTATATACACATACCTGTATATATGCACACACTCTGTTTGACGATAAAATTTTCAACATAATAAAAGATATTGTCAATTTCAACCTGGCTATAGTATATACATACTATTAAGGTGCAGATATTCTGATAAAACTTTCAGAGTCTTTGGCCATCTTGCAGCAGGGTTTTGGGCACACATTCCTTGAGCTAGATGTTCAATTACACCTAAGTCCTATAGTGTATATCTTCAGTTATATTGTGAGAGAGTCAGCTGGGCAATTTAATTGCACAGAGTTCAGGGATGAGGTTCTGTCATGATGCAAGTAATAAATTAAAATAATAATAAAGAATAAAAGAAAATAAATTTAATTTCCCATGATGCAAGTTATAAAGAAACTGGAAAGGGTTTCTGGTCACATGAATGATTTTGTGACCCCACTTTTGGAAAGGACAGAATCTTTCTCTTTCCACTTTCCAATGAGATTGTTCAGACATTTTTTTCAGCAGACCTACTCATGAAGTAGAGATTCGAAGCTGACTTAAACTTGACCATCTTTACTCATTCTTATCCTTACTTCCTATGAATACTTTCTGAACCATAAAGTCAAACAGACATTCAAGAGACATTTAAGTTTGTTAAAATATACTCAACATAAAAGAAATAAACATCTTTAGCAGAAACTCCAATACACACAAAACCCACAAGCTTGTTAACATCCACAGGTGATATATATGCAACATACTACAGGAGGGATATTTTCCAGTATTGTTGCGGAGTTATTTCCACAATAGAACTTGTAGTCGGACTAAATGCGTCCTAAATGGGGTAAACGTACAGAAACGTTAGGAACTTGTAAATAAGTGTTACGCAGAGTAATTGAGTTGTGATCGCTCATAACTTACTCCTCCCTCGACTACCTACTGACTCCTACTTATAATAGGTGGGAGAGTCTATTCTCTAGACAAGGTGTCTTTCACTATAACAAGTATACATGCTTGTACAATACCTGGTATCATGTTTTGAGTCTTATAAATTAAAAGTCTTGCTTGTCTTTGTTTTTTTCCAAGGGAACATTGAACAGTGCCATTTATGTCTGTGATATAGTCACAACATCATATATGATTAAGTATGTGGCTAAAAATAGTGTTTGGCAAACCAAGTTATTGTGCCATAGAGGGTTGAATTTGTTGTGCCACTATTTTAATCTCCATGGTTGTCTTGAAGCCAACACACCAAAATCACTCTGTTCTTACTGAAAATCAGCTATCTTTTCACTGGCAGAAAGGTTTTTTGTAATATTAAATAGAACAATGCATATGGTTTGTACTGGCTACTTTTATTCTTCCTAGTAGGAAAATTTTGCTGACAACTTCTCAGTTATGGAGAGGGAAAAGTGAGTGAGAAAGACTTCCCAATCCTAGCACATGAAGAATTTTAGAGAGAGAAATTCCTTTATTAACAGGAAATATTGCCTTCTTGTTTCTTTGTCAATCCATGGGCAAATGAAAAAACACTGCCATATCTTTCTTTTTTTCCCCATTTTTGTGGGACTTGTGATGGTCAATTGATATTATCAAATATATCATATTTCAGAAATATGATATATTTTGAACAACTTGTGTATCTGTTTTTATGTAGATTTTTCTTCCTAATCCGTAACATATTTGCCTCTATTTTGCACACACAGTGTTACATGTCCAGAAAATTGTTCAAATTGTTTTGCTTTAATAGGAAAGTTATGTGTGATTACAGCAGAATAATGTCTGCCTTTGTAGTGTTAATCATTTTACTATGTCAGATGTTTAACATCTTCATTTGGGTAGCACAATTTACAGATTTGTGTCTGATTGTAACATGGGATATGATAGGAGGCACTTGACTTGTGAAGTTAACTCACCTACAACTCTGCTAAATTGCATCAGCAGGTGCAAAAAGTATGGGATAATACATTGTAAAATGGTATTTTCCAGTTGTGGAGTCATATGCATGTGAGAATACAGGCCTGTGTAAACTGAAATTCAATTTGTTGAAATTTGATTTTCTATAAGTACATATTTCACATTATCTGGTTTATCATCTTCCTTTGTTATAAGATTGGAGGATTTTGAAGAAAGTGCTCAGACACATACAAAATCATCAGTCTACTGTTTAAATGTCTGAGAAGAAAATCTTTACCGTTTATTTTGTTATATCCATATCCTCTTGGCATCAGTCTGAACAGACACCTTTTTCTCAGATATTGTGACTATTTTGATTAAAGTTCCTATTTTCTTGATCTTAAATGAAAATTTGGAAATGACCCGATGTATTTTGAGAATTATAGTTTATGATTATAATTCAGATATATTAAAAATGGTGTCAGTTTAAACTGACACCAGTAAGATATGAGTTAAACTGCTGAAGCAAGCAATACTTAGCAAAGTCAAAAGTTGATGTCAAGGACACATACAAGACCAAACATCCAGCCCAAGTCATGATATGAGTGTTGCAATGAAAAAGATGGCCCAATTCTTATGCAGTCAGAGAGAAAATATGGATGCTGATGGCAGCTGTGAGTGGACTACTCAGAGCCAATGTGATGCCAAAGTTCTGCAAGCATAATCTTGCTTATTTCTGCTCAGCTGATCTCTGAGCCTGCTTAAGCATGAACCAAAAATTATTAGACCATGCCACATAGTGGTGGTTTTCCACAAAACACCCTATGTTCTCTCAAGCTAATTTTAATACCCTCAAATTTACCTTCAAGTAAAATAGGATCATGGTATTCAAGGATTTTATGGCTTAGAGTTGCAAAGTTTTTAAAGGTCATGTTGAGGTTGTAATAAAAAATAATGGAACTTCAATGGTTATCTGCAGAGAAAGTTAAAATTTTGATCTGGTCATATCTGTTTCTTGTTTCCTGCATCTTTCTTCCTTTAGCTATGGCTTAAATGGAATGGCAGACTGAAATTCCTTGCCCTTGGTAGCAGTGAGTTTAGCAGAAGGGAAATGCTAAATTAAAACCCGAGGAGGGTTGTTTTGTGCCATGATGTGTACCACTTCTCTGCTATCAGTTCTTTGAAAAATAGTGTCTGTTTCTATGCAAGCCCACACAATTATAATCAAATCATTTATACAGTTCAATTGTAAACTGAAACTGAAATGTTAGGCTTTGATACATTGACATCAACTGAAGAGTCCATATAGACATATACAGTAGATTATGTTAGCAGAAATAATTTTTCTTTTGATTATATCGCCAATGACACATTGACGTATTTCTTACTTTAAGCTGATCAGCATTTTGGGGAAGAATTTGATAAAGGTATCTCTTGAAATTGAAGTAAATCTAAAATAGAATACAGTATTTTGTGACTGGTCTAACATTTGAGGATGACTACAATGTAAAACTAAATATTTTCTTTCTGTTTTTTTTGTTTGTTTATTTATTCTGATAGTGTGGACTTAAACATGCAATTACTGATTTTCTGTGTGTCATTTGGCATTGTTTCTCAATATGTAGCATGGCTTATTTCTTTTGCAGTCAGTTGAACACCTTCCTGCAGTTTATTTTTTTATGAGTAAAGTGTTAACTCACTGAATTAATATAGATTTACATTTGTCTGGTTTTCACCCTTCTTTTTAATGGTTTATTTTCCTGGTTTTCACCCTTCTTTTTAAGGGTTTATTTTTCTGGTTTTCGCCCTTTTTAAGGGTTTATTTTTCTGGTTTTTGCCCTTCTTTTTAAGGGTTTATTTTTCTGTTTTTTGCCCTTCTTTTTAAGGGTTTATTTTTCTGGTTTTCACTCTTCTTTTTAAAGGTTTATTTTTCTTGTTATTCCTTGGCATCAGCTTCAATTGATGGGAGGCATAGAAAGATTTGCTGAGATGCAAGAGAAAAAAAAATCTATTAATATGTTGAATTTGCTTCCCTCTATAATGTATCTCCTGTAATTCATAAATGTGTAAGGAAATGAAATTCCTGCAAAAAAAGATACTCCGTCAGAGAGTAAACACTTAGCCTTGTACAAGAGAAAACAAATTCCAATCTGTTTTAATAGTAATAATGAATAAAATTAATTTTGGGGTGAAAATTTTTTATACTTTCCAAAACATTGTTTAACTGGTGGGCAAAAATTGCAATGTTTTATGTAATGTATGAAACAGTTATTAATTTCTCTCCCCCTTTAAAACAAATGCACATATTTTATGTCTGAGTGTTTCTATTAGGAAAATCAATGACAATGTGGAAACATTTTTTTTCCATGTAATACGTTTTGTCCTTTAGGACTTCATTAGATTAAAGTGACATGCATATGAAGAAGGGAGACTGAAATTTTTAAATTAAAGTTTTAGTTAAAAGTTTCAGTATCCCCTACATGTGTAGTTACGTCAACATAAACATCACTTAAGACCAATGAAGTTCTAAAGGATGAAACGCCTCACATGAAAATTATTTTCCACTTTGGCATTGATTTTCTTAGCATTATCCTGGTGTATAAAAATGTATATATGTCCTCTCACTATATATATATATATATATATATATATATATATATATGAAAGAGAGAAATAAATAGATAATATTTATTTATGGGTACAAAGAGGATTACTGAAAAGTTCCCAGCCTCATGCACTTCCTAAAATCTGACCAAACATAAAAAAAGACATTTTTTGAATCTCTTGATTGGACTGAAAAATTTTTGACCTTTTTCTTAGGTTAAACAGAACATTGTTTTCTTGTTGTTTTTTTAAACAGTGCTTAATATCTAAGATGGAGCCATTACAAAGCCAATTAAAATAAAATGCCTTCCACCTCATACATTTATCTATATCCTGATTTTTTTCAATATATTTTACCTTGTTTTCATGAACTGTGAACATGAACAGTCCTCTATTGTTAAACTGGATTTAATATTTAATATTCAAATTCTGCTAATAGGTACAAATTGACCTTGTTTTATAAAGTGCCCAATATTAAATATATAAAGTTCATTTAAAATTTTCAGTGTGTCTCCCTGTATTTCACTTTATATATATATATATATATATATATATATATATATATATAAAGACAGGAGGAAAAACTATTCTTACCTGACTCATTTCATCCTCTGGGGGACTTTTGCCTTGATAATTTTTTTTCATTAGTTAGAAAATAATTTCACACTGGATCATAAAAATCCTTTTCTCAAATTTGTAACAGTACTAAAGGAAGTTATTGTTATTATCTAAATGGTCTGATATTAACAAGTGTTAGGTCTACAACTATGTCTACCAAGTATTTTGGCAGTATTTACCCTAGTATCTATTTTTTATCAAACAAACCTTCTGATGGGATTTTATTGGTTGAAAAATATATAGACAATTTAATTCCTATAGATATGATATTATTTCTTCTTCTTATAAATGTTATTTTTAGTGGGCACATATGTTTGTGTGTTGCTATCCCTGTTTTTTATTTTCTCAAACAGTGAAATTAATACTAACTGGCCTAGTAGGACTTCTGAATCTAGTCAGGTTGTTGTTAATTACTTTGTTTAATAAAAATAAGGATAGCAACCAAAACATATGTACCCACTAAATATAACATTTATAGTAATTATATTATTTTTAACTGACTGTGTAGATTTTTATAAATGTTCCTGTAGTAATGGGAATCTTGCTTTATTTTCCAAACACGGTCAGCACATTGTGGCCATGTTCATAGTTGATGATACTGAGTGTTGGCTTTTTCTTTTTTTATTATTGGTGATTCCATTATTTTTAGTATTTTTTACATGTATGTTGTCGATGGAGTTTGGTAGGTTTCTGTGTATATTTAAATGAGTCCTAATTGAGCTGTGGTCAGAAAGGTGTAACATGAGTCTTTGTATAGGTATGTAGGGGTATATATAATATAATGATTCAGTTTTTGATGTGATCAGGAATGCAGTTCTTTAAGGGGCATGTGAATTCATGAAGAATGTTTGTTCTCTATAATTTAGATTTTTGCAGGTGAGTTGTTGATGATGAAGATATTTCTTTTAAATTTTTATAGTAGATAATTTAATTTTATTGTTCTGTGCAACTGGGTTTGCATTATTTCTAAGAGAAAATTCATCTTGCTTATAGTTAACATATTTTTGACTCTAATAGAAAATGTTAATGTTATTATCTGTATATCTGTTCAGTGTTACTGCTGGTTACCTTAGAAAGAAATAGACTATTTTGGTGATCTATATTTTTACATACTTTATGACCAGAAAAAAAAAACACTTATACAAACATAAGAAAAATAAAAAGCTCAATTGTAGTACCTTGTCACTCATCTTTAAAGAAACATAATTACATTAGTATCATTTAATAATAGTATTATATATATATATATATATTTGAAGCCTTGAATTGTATCAATAAAAGCATCTTTATACTAAAAAAGGCATCTGAGGAACCTTTCAGCCAACCTATCTTCAAAGATCAATCATTGGTAAAAACAGTTTTCTTTCTATTGATCCTAAAACAATCAAGAAAACATTTACAGGACTAATAGAGGGAGAGAGCAAACTGGCTCATGATTATATTATAAAAATTGTCTCCTAATAATTAAGAAACCAATTTAACTTGTATAAAAAAACAAATAAAATTGATCACCAACCTGAAGAAGCATCAGAAATGAACAGAGAAAATAAAAATGATTAGTTTTATTCCAGAAGAAGTGAATGGTTATGGGTCTCACTTTGCCTGCACAGGATAGGTCAATGATATTCACACATGGGATTATGTATATTGATAACACTCTTCTTCAGGATGTAATTGATGATGGCTCTCCACAGATTCCTTTCTTTTATTATCTACAAATTCTCATAACTTACCAGGCAGGTTTGTGTATTTTCCAGTGTATTTAATTCTTAGTATTTATTATACATTTTGAGTGGAGATGAAGAGGTCATTATATACTTGTAAAATATTTACTTATTTAATATGCTTCCAATTCTTATGTCTTTTTCCACCATTACATTTGTTCATATTTTATTGTGTATTGAGTCTTTAAAAAAAGGTATTTTTTTTTAATAACTGTTAATTTTATATTGAAATGCACCAACTCTATAAATTTAAAGTAAATATGAGCATCAGAAGTCTATTAAATATATATTTTACAAGTGTCCAAATACTTCTTTACTTCACTGTATATATCTGAATGGATATATGTTTATAAAACAGGGAATTTAAATAAATATGTATAAGCTTGCTTTTTTACTTACCATGTTTGATCTATGTTTGTTAGCAGTGAAGATATCTCTTTTCCAGTCAAATTCTAAACAAAAATTAATTTTATCAGTCAGACATGTAAATCTTATTTCATGTTGAAATTTTATTACATAGCACAGTTTTATTATTAGGTATGATTGAAATTATACCTAGGTATTTTCTGTCACTTTTTCTCTCTCTCTCTCTCTCTGTGTTGCTAACCTCTAGGAGAGTGACTTTTAGGCTAATGTTTTCCACTGACATGAAATTATTGAGATTATCTTGAATCAACTGCTAGTTCTGTTGCTAGGAAAGTTGGTTCACTGCATCATGCTAGACAATTTTTCTCTCTAGAATCTATCTTACATATTTATAAGTCTACCATGCATGGGATATTGCTGTCACATCTGGTCTGCTGCTTCTGCTATGTATTTAGAAATTCATAATAAAATACAAGGAAGAATCTGCAATGTTATTGGCTCTGACATGGCATCAGTCACTTTTCCAACACTGTAACAGTTTCACTATGCCTTTTCTATACATATTCTCATGATAATTGTTCTGATGAGCTTTTCTTTGTAATATTGATGGGGGTCTCTTTCCTAACCTTTTTTTTTAAGCAGTGTAGAATGTCAGCCTCTTGATTATATCATTATTTTCTCTTTGAGTTACATGTGCTATCTATTTTAGTTGTTGCTGCTATTAGTAGTCCTGAAGTGATGTTATTTTTTTTGTTTTTTGATAAGTTCTTTGTAATTCTATAGCACCAGTCCACAAAATTTAAAGAAGTGTAGTTTTCTCCAAGACCCACAGGCTTCACTCACTCTAAGCCATTTTTAATCTGCGAAAGTGGTTGTATACAACTGACAGTTCAGATATTTCTGAATGTGTTTGGTGTCATGTATGACATCCATATGAAAATCTCGATCTGACAAAGTTATTTAAGAACATGACTAGAGTTTTCAGGTTAATGTTTTGTTATTATAAATTGCAGTTAATTACATTTTGATGGTAAGTAATCAATACAACAAAATTTGATTGTGAACATTGTTTGAAAACAATTATTTGAACTGTAAACTGTTTGAATGAAAATTAATCAAAAGGACAACTATACTAAATAATAATTATTTGAAATGCAAAATTCTTTATTACAATAATGTAAAACTTAAAACTGGAAATACACAAATGATAATTATTCGAAATACAAATATTGTTAATAAAACAATTTAGTAAGAAAAATCCTTTATGAATTTAAGTAGTACTAATTTGGCAGCAAGCTCTCATCTTCTTACAGCTGAAATAGCTAGATGTGACCATAAGTTCTATTTTAACCGTTTATTCTCTCACACTTCTCACTTGTAGAAATCTCTTCCGAGTTTGATCTTCAAAAATTGAAATGCAATGTTAATCATTATTTTCTGTTTTCTTATTTCCTGTTCTTTTATTGTTCTCTCTCCTTAATGTTTTTGTTCTTATATTCTCTCACACTCAGTAACCCATTGTGTTTTTGTGGTTTTATTGCCTTGGTTGGGATGAAATGATTAAAATATATATTAAACGTTTCACCCCCACCCCCAAGCCAGATGATAATGTTACGGAGAATAAAAGAAAATGAGGAAATGCAAGTGAAGAGAAAGAGCAATAAAAGAAAAGCTTTTCAGGAAGAATGAAGATAGCAACTGACACTGCATTTAAATTTTTGAAGATTCTAAATGGCAGGGGCGCAAGAAACTGGAAGGGAGTTCCACAGGTGAGAAGTATGAGAGAAGGTATTAGAATAGAACTTACAGCTACATCTAGCTATTTCAGCAGTAAAACAATGTGGCTTAGTTACCAATCTGCTAGTTTGCTTAAATTAATGCAATTGAGGTGCCAGTGATGCAAGCTCATTAGAACAATTGCCATAAAAATATTTATAGAAACTGTAGAACTCTCTTCTGGTTTTCAGTCAATTTTGAGCTTCAAAAATTTAAATGCAATGTCAATCACCATCTTCTGTTTTTGTAATCCTGTTTTTATTGTCTTCTTTCTTTAATAAGGATTTTTCTCAAATTGTTTGTCTCTCAGCAAACCCTTGTGTCTTAGTAGCTTTATTGACTTGCTTGGAGTGAAATGATTAAAAAAAAAAAGATCCAATATTTTCAACTGAGCTTTCTCCAGAATGTGGGATTAATAAATTCTAAGCACTTCAAATACATCAGTGTATGGATCATTTAGAACAAATCTAGTATAGGAAATAAGGAAATGTAACAAAGCATAGATTATGCAAGGGAGAGATTTGTCCAACAAGATGCTACAAAACCAAAAACTCAAATCATGTTCTTAAATGTACCCAACTGATTCAGAAATGTCTAAATTATCATCTGTTTGAAATGATTTTCTCAGATCGATGATTAAAAATTGCTTCATATGAATGAATCCTGCAGATTTTAAAGAAGACATTATTTCATGAAACCCTATAGACAGCTCTTGTAGAATTTCAAACAAAGAGTTTTACTAAATAAAAAAAAACACATCATATGAGGACTTCCAAGAGCATTAACAACTTAAATGGATAGCACATGTTGACTTTCCACATTAATTTATAAAAAAACAAAATGGTTAAGAAAAAAACTTCCATCAGTATGAGAAAGGGTAATAACAGTGGACATTATATATATATATATATATATATATATATATATAAAGTGAAATACAGGGAGACACACTGAAAATTTTAAATGAACTTTATATATTTAATATTGGGCACTTTATAAAACAAGGTCAATTTGTACCTATTAGCAGAAGTCTATTTTCATGAAAAACTGTTCTAAGAGAAAGTATAGTGAAGAAAACAGCGAATTACCTTGTCAAACCAAGGGACAGTGTGTCCCGTGTATCCTAAGATGGAAACTGGATAAAAAGAAAGTTACTTGCTGAAACAAAGGGCATGTATTCTGCATGATATGCTGAAGACAGAATATTCAAATTAGAAACAAGTCAGTCACAGGAGTCACCATAAAAGTATTTTGATATGTTAATATTGTGTGTCCTCTCCCAGCTGTTGACAAATGAAAAAAATGCTTGGTCGAGAAAAACAGTTGGTGTTCTCTAATCGGAGATGAAAGACAAAATTCGGGTATTTTGGCTACAGTGTTCGTTGGTGAGTGAGTTATTGTTCTAACTGGTTATGTACATTGTGATTTGTGATATAGTACCTGAGAATCGAGATTTCAACATTTTTTTCTGCCCCTGATGTTCAAGTCTGAATTTACAGTGATTTGTTCTCTTCGTTGTGGAAGTAATCTGCGACAAATATTTCCTTTGCAATCCAAGAACTCTTACAGAAAGATTTTACAAATGATGACAGTAATGCTGAATGTTTCTTTTATGGAAATATCATTATTAACATTATTATATCACATGAAATTTTAATATCAAAATAATTATTACACTTATAATATATTCAACAAGTTTTTTTATTGAATATTATATTATTGATAGAGTTTTAAACTGCTTAAAAAATGTATATTTCTTGTATAAATAAGAAATTTATTTTGTAAAAATCTTTTTGTGCTGAATTGTGAGCTTAATAACTGTCAGCAAACCTCTTTAAACTTTTCTCTTTATTCATATTTATTATTCATTCTTCAAAAAGTTGTTAATATAAATTGACAAATCCTAATTAAACAAACATTTTTTTAAAGTAACTGTACTCAAATTTGACTAAATCAGAACTCTGTAAGCATCTCCACTTATGGCATCAGTGTGGCATAAGCAATTAGAGAAAAGAAAAAAAAAAAAAGAATACAGTAAAGTTCAGCAAAAAGAATTTCTAAATATATTATTTTATATTGTATTCAAGAAAGCTATCAATTTTAGTTATTTAGTTCCATTGAATATTTTTAATTTTTACTTATTAAACAAGAGCATAACAAAAATTGAAGTCACTATTTAAATAACTTGAGTACCAAATCATCATAATGATAGTACAACACTGATATGTTATACATTTGTAGTCATAGTCAACATTTGGGACTTTTTATCATTTTGTAGAAGAAAAGACTTTGGGTAGGATGCCATTAGGTTTGTCTTACAATAATGATTCTGTCTGGAGAACTGTGTGTGGCACAGATGTCACCATTGAAAAATTTGCATTCCAATTGTTGTACAGACAAATCTGTATAGGAAAGGAGGTACTTTCTCTGTGACCAATCATAGTGGATCTGTAATCACTACAATGAGTATATAAGTCACTCACTTTGAGAAGGCCACAGAAGCATTATCATTTTGATATTAAGAAGAAACATTTGTCAGTCAGTCTAGTATGAAACATCTATTGGACAATTGCAATTTGTTATTTGTACATTTTGAAAAGTAAAAAAGAAATAATTGTGTTAGAGAAAAATCTCATCAAAGTCTAAATCCTACATGAAATTTCATTGACTACTTTTCCAAAATTCTATATTTTCTCTTTTGTCATTTAATCTTAGAAAAAAATTATTTCAAAATATTCTAACCATGATCAGGTGTTGTCAGGTCAGTGTACAGCTGAGCACCTGACTAGTTCCCTCTGCTTGTGACATAAAAGCCAGACAGGTGTTCATTCATGCATAGTCCATATTGGGCAAGTAAACCTGCTCTCCAGGTTAATCTACAGCTGAATGTCCTCCACTTTGGTCATTGACTTCAGTCATCACTGCACTGGCTGTATACATAGCTATGGAGCCCAATCTACCTCATTGACCCTACCAGAAGATCCATCCACCTTTTTGACAGGTTTTTCTTTTAATCCTGCTGAGTTTCTTACCACTCTCCTCACCAAAAAAGCCTAGTGGAGAAACAGGTTTAATCAGCAATGACCTGACAATGTGGCAGGTAGTATTGGATTACATGGGAGCCATAGCACTTATTGAGAAACATGACATAATTCAAAATAATAAACATTTCAATAAGCACTTTTAAAAGGTTACATTATGTAAAACTAATAAATTTTGAAACCATTAACCAACAAAATGTCTTCTTTTATGTGCTGTGTCTTTTCAGTACTTAAGCAATCATGGCCCTTAACAGCTTCCTATTCCTTAAGCAATTTTTGACCTACAATTAACCAAGCTTTCACTGCCATCCAATTACACATTAATAACAAAGAAAAATAAAGTTACACTAGATTAGTAAAAAAAATGCCTTCCAAAAGCTAAACAGATATAGGAAGACTTTATTAAAATCAAAGAAAAAATGCTGAACAGCTATGTAATATCAATCCTCCTATATGGCAAGTTTATTACATTTTTAGGTGTAAAATTCTTTTGTGTATATTAGATGATGATTTACTAAATTCTCTTTTAGTCTTTAGTCTGAAGAGTCAGCCAGACCAATGTTTATTTTGATAATTAAATATTTATTTTTGTTTGTACAGATTTTATCTTTAAAAATGAGAAATGCTTAAAATCATTAAATAGATTTTTAGACAGAAGCAAATCACTATACAAAATGGTTTTTGTTTGAAAGTGTCATTACAGCCAGAAGAACAATGTAAGTCCATTCATGAGACCAGACTGTCCACTTTGGGATATAGAAACAACTGACACTCAACAAATACTTTGTCTGTTCAACTGTTACAATGTGTGTCAGCATAGATTCTGTCTGTTGCAAAAACTACTTGTGTCATTGAAAAGAAAGACTATAAGTTGAGCTTTGATTGTCAGTTTTAAACAAGAGGTATTTTTCTTCTTTTTCCTGATGTAAGAACTGGTTGTCTGCTGTTTGTTTGTAATATTCAGTTTCAAGCACTTGATCCACTGATTATTGGTATACTGATGGTAATCAGTGCACTCAAAGTTGAGAATTATGAATGTCTGGTTCACCGATGCCATCAGAGCACCTGGGGCACACCAAATCAGACTAATAAGTTTTTGCTTTAACTTAAACATAAGAAGATCGGAAAATGCCAGTCCTTATTCTTTCATGATTTATAAGTAACAAACTGCAGAAGCAAAAAAAGAAAATCTTTTTTATCTAACTGTTCAAGAAGTCTTTCAATACAAAGTATAGTGACAAATTGCAGGTCTCAAGACTGTTTACTCAGGCTGATGCAAACAATAAATAAAAGCAGATCATTAAAAAAGGGACAAAATTAGATTAATTCAGCCTTTATTTTAAATTTATTTTTTTAAGATGAGGATTAACACTTAAATGACAGGAGAAGGTTACACAAATATGCATGCCAAATTTTTTTAAAGGTTATGAATGGAGCATGTGAGCCAAAAAGTGGAAACAAAAAGGAAACACTTAGAGGATATTGAAAGCAAGAAGGTCAGAGTAAAACAGCAAGTAGCCTATCTAATGAGCTTGTATAAATGGAAAACAGAAGAAAAATTGAAAGGAGTAGTAAAATAACAAACATTTCTACAGAAGTTAAGAGATTTATGATCACCTAGGTCCTGAAACGTCCTGGGTACGGCGTTAAACTGCATCCAACAGCAAGGTCTCTGATCAGGAGGTTTTGAGGAAGTGTGGAACCACCTCTTAATTGCTGGTGTTCCCAGGTCCACCCAGACCCGGGGTGGTAGCACCTGTTGGGGTCCCAGCTATGTGAAAATAGTGAACTTCCAGGTCTTTTCCAGCACATTGAAACAATGATGTTGCCAACTACACTTTTTGAAACAATGATGTTGCCAGCTATACGTTTTTGAAACAATGATGTTGCCAGCTATACGTTTTTGATATATTTAGTAAATACTGGATCTGGCATTAAATAACCCATAGTGGTTGATATGCCATAAAACCCCAAACAACCAAACCTAGGTCATGAAGAGAGCAGATAAAAGAAGTTTTTATGCTCATTAACAAAAAAATATATAAAAATTATATTTTAATTCTTTTGCATTAAAAATATTTCTGCCACAGAAATATGTCTGGTGCTCTGTGATATATTTAGAGATAAAATCCAAGAAAGAATCAGCAATGTTATTTGTCCTGTCCTGGATTCAGTCACTTTTGCTGTGCCTTTTTCTATAAATACTTTCATGGTAAATGTTCAGATGAACTTAATGAATTTATGCACAGTACTAGATTGGCAACAAGTTCTCATCATTTTAAATTTGAATTGGCTAGGTGTATCCATAATTTCTTCTGTAAGTTTCTTTTCTTGCACTTCTCACCTGTGGAACTCTCTTCTGGATACTTGCTTTCTAGTTAACTTTGTTCTCCAGAAATTTAAATGTAATTTCAATCAATATCTACTGTCTTCTTGATCCTGATTCTTTTATTGTTATCGCTTCTTAATGTTTTTTATACACTCAGTAACTCCTTATGACTTACTAGATTTATTGCCTTGCATGAGCTGAAATGATTAAAAAAAGGTTCCTAAATTCAATATTTTTTAAATCATCATTTGGTGATATCTAGTCTCCAATGAAACTTCTGTTGCTGATACTTGCCATTTAAGGCTTAGTTTAGGGACAGAAAATGAGTTCAACAGATATACAAAAATAAAAAGAGATGTAACCTATACAGCAAGGCAATTCTGAGAGAATTAGAAGTCCTACCAGGATTCATTATTGGTGGCCACAGTCTTCACAATATAAGTTATGCAGATGACAGTGCTGATAGCAGATGTGGAAAGGAAACTACAAAACCTCCAACAGAAGGTACAAAGGAAAGTGAGAAGAAAGGACTAAGCATAAACTACAAGAAGACAGAATGCATGATTATCAGCAAAAGGATGAGCCCAAAGTAGAAATTACAGGTCGTGGATATTAAAATCATGCAGGGACAGAAATTTAAATATCTGGGAAGTGTTCTGACAAAGGATAGAATGTGCAACACTGAGATCTGAAGATGTATTGGGATGGCCAAAGATGCATTCCAATTACTAAGCAGAGTATTAACACACAGAAAAATTTCATTAGTGCTATGGGAACTTAACCATAATATTAATAGACTGTTCCATACCTCGTAAATACTGCACCTCAAGAGGGAGCAGCAGACACAGAGTGAGTGAGTGAGTGAGTCAGGCAGTCGGCCAGTCAGTCAGAGACAGTCATGTCAGACGATTACTGTAAGACATTGGAATAGTGATACTTCGAGACAACATAGTTCTCTCTAACCTAACCTGATTGTTATTACTAACACTTCTACTTCTTTTGTACATATTCTGTTTGTAATATATCTGTGTTATTCTATACCTGTGTTTGAGTTATTCTTCATTAGTTCTACCTTGGACCATCACTGTGGTACAAGGAACCTGGACCATCACAATTAGAAATGAAGAAAAGAGTACTGAATGTGATATCTGTCTTTCAGCAAATGCTGGATAATGTCCTCAAAGATGAGGAATAGACTTGAAGCAACAGGAATGTAGTTCTACACAAAGATGCTGAGGATATCATGGGCCAAACATATGAGCAACAGTTAGGTTTTGGAGAGAATGGAAACAAAGAGGAAACTTATGCTTAACATCAGGAAGAGGAAGTTGATATTTCTGGGGGTATGTAATGAGGAAGAAGGACTTAGAAAATCAGATACTCACAGGACAGATTGAGGGAAAGAGGGTCAAAGGAAAGCAGTGCTTAACATACTTGATGGGTTTGAGCAGATGGATTGCAGAACAGGGTTTGGGAGAAATAACAAAAAGACAAAACTTATTAAGAGCTACAAGGAACAAGAAAATGTGGAGAGTCATGATCGCCTACGTCCTGAAGGGGCACTGCACATAAATGAAAAGAAAATTGAAAAGCAGGAACAATGAACTAATCATCAATGTATGGCCATTTGCAAAAGGGACAGCCTAAGATGTGAGCTACAAATTAGAGATGTTAAAATCAAATAAGTACATGTTTAAATATCTGGTAAGAGTTTTAACAGATGTCTGAAAAAGTGACACTGAAATCCAAAGGCACATTGGAATAGCAAAAGATACTTCTTGGGTGGCAGTGAATGTTGGAATATTTTCTCAGAGATGAAGAGGAGACTTGAGGTAACAGAGATGTTGTTCTGTAGATGAATACTGAGAATACCATGGATGTAAATGTGAACAATGAGGAGGTTTTAAGGAAAACTGGAATAAAAAGGACACTTATACATAGAATCAGAAAGAAACAATTGAAATTTCATAGTGAGGAAAAAGGGCTTAGATAATTTGATGCTGACAGAATATATTGAGATGAAGAAGAAAGCAGCAAGTAATATTCCTAATAAGCTTGTATAAATGTATGGCAGAACATCAACAGAAGGAACAATAAGAGGTCAAATATTGCTTTGGGCTACAAGGAAAGATGTGGTGAGACATGACTGCCAACATCATGAAGGGACACATCCCATAAAAGAAGATTGAAGTTTTTATATTTCTGAAGTTCAAATATTAGTGGTAATTTTGAACCAAGGTGGAAGTTGGTTGGTGTAGAGAAACAAATTTAGACACTGGTTTGGAGAAATGACCAAAAATTTATTTTCATTCACAAGATATGAAAATGTCTCTGTTAAGTTGTATATTGTAGCATTTGAATGTGTGGTGTACAAGGTGGGAAGTCAACACATGAAAAAGGATGCTTAACCTGGGTGACTGTTTTCACAGGAGGTCATTTTCACTGCCTAATGGTCAGATGGGTAGTCAGCCATGCTCCAGGTAGCCTCTATGCTTAGTGTGCATGCATGAAGTCTCTCTCTCTCTGCTTTCTTTTCACTGTGTTACTGTCCAGCTTCTCTAAGCACAGACATAGTTGTAGACATCTGTGGCAAATGAGAGTAGAGTTGATAATGACTAGCAGTCTGGTATATTTGTGTATGTTTTAAAACTTGTTTGGAGTAGAGCATGGCCTATGTGACTTAGCTAGACGAAAATTGGTGTGTAGTTAGACATATATATTTTCTAATAATTGTACAAATGTGGCTTTAATTTGTTATCTCTTTGCGTAAAGTGTTTTTTTCCACTACATGTTAAAGAATGTTATTTCGATTTGCATATAAAAGATGACACCACTGATGATAAAGTGATATTAATTTTGGTTAGATATTTTGATCTCTGCTATTGATACATATGAAGCCCATTAAAGCATAAATTACAAATGCTTTGAACTGTGTGATAATTGGCTATGATTAAGTATAATTGACAAAGTTCTCAATAAACAATAAGAACTAGGAGAGAAAGAATGGAAAAAAATCGTACGAGACAATATATGCAAATCAAAATCAAAGCAAAGAAACAATAGTAAAGCAAAAGTTAAGAATTGTGTTCATATCAAAAAGGGATACAGTCAAGTTGTTATAGCATTCTGACTTCAAAGCAAGACAGAAAAAAATGTGAGCATGAGACCAAGAATTCTCCATTTTTATTGGTTAGGAAGAAATCCCAACATGCATCTGTAGGATTTGTTTATAAATTTAGGGGGGATATTTCTAACAGTCATTCCTATTCAATTGTATCCAACATGAAGTGTTTAATGAAATTTTATTTTATTAAAACTGGTTTCATCATATTTGCTGCTTTTATCGCAATTTTTCAACCTAGGAATTCTTTATCTCAAGGGCGCAGATGAAGTATTGTGAATACTCCATTATCTATTGTTTGATCACTAAACTTGAGTAACAACAAGCCTGATCAATAACGAGATGGGTGACTGCTTGGAAATACCAGATGCTGTAAACTTGCATATGCAGACAGTCTAATGGATAACAGCTCAGAATTGGAAATCAGACAGCTGTGTTTCAATTCTAGTTGGGTTCCTTACATTCACTTATGCATAAATACCAGGTGTGAATATTAGTCTAAATTATTCATGGAATACTTATATAAGAAAAATTGGACAACAGTATACCTTTACCACAGACCAGAGTATATAAGCAAGATTACATAAAGACAGGATCACATTACCACTGCCTACGGTATTTAAATAAGAGACCAGCAACAGATTCTTCATTTTATAAAGCTCTCCTTGAAATTTTCTAGAGAATAGAATGGTCAAAAAGTTATAAAGAATAAACCAATTCAGGTGAGGATATTAAAAACATCATTGAATATTATCAACAACTCATTTCATGATCTCAGATTAAAATGGAAATGTCTGATTGAAAAAAAAATCAATTTAAAACATTCTAAAGGAAACTACTCAGGGTATCCTAAACTCTTTAAGAGCTTTTTTTTTTTAAGTGAATCTGACTAACAGAGAAAACTGAACTGAAATCAAACTTAGCTTCAGTCTTCATTTCACAATATGCATTAAAAACAAAGCATGAATTATACATCAGATTAAATGATAATCTGACCAATCTTAAATCATTTGGATTAGTTTTATTCTTTTTTATTCAGTGAAAAGCTAAACTGTACTCTAAGAATAATGGTGAGATTAAAATCTATCAAAAGTAATACACTAGAAAATTTCTTCTTTCTTCAATTCATTAGGTTCAAATGATTTTCATACTGTGGAAGGAACTCTTTAGAATCAATATCATTATTATTTCATACAAATTTGGAAATTTCTTGAGATAAATGTAAAAAATCTCTTTATTTATATCTAACAGAATTCTGAATAATTTTTTTCTGTTAAAGACAACTAATAAATCATCTCAATCTCCTGAAGGGTTTCTAAGTAAGTGATGCATTACAATGAGGTTGCTAATCACCACAACAGGGACAACCTCTTGAGCAACAAACAATATGGGTTTCACTCTTCTAGGTCCACTGTTTATTTCTTAACTCTCATTATACACAGAATTGGTGAGGCATTAGAAAATAAATATATCACAAGGATGATTGCCTGAAATAAATCAAAGGATTGTGTCATGGTGTAGCATAGGGTTTTGCTACACGAACTGTCTAGCTATGGGCTCACTGAAAGAGCATTATCAATTATCAAGTCCATTCTAACAGGTAGATCCTTAATGGCCAGTCGTCTAAGGCTCATGAGATCAATGCAGATATCTCCTAATATTCACTTCTCCATCCTGCCCTCTTTCTGCTTTATATTGTTTGATTAAGAGCATACTCTATTCTTTAGTGAATATCTATACAGATGATACAACAGTATATGAGTGCAACTCCAAAAGCCTAGATGGATGAAGCCTGGCAACTGATCTCTTTGCTGATCTATCGCTAACAGTTCAAATGGGGAAAAATGGCTTGTCACATTCAATACCTTAAAAATCAAACCAGTAACATTCCATTATCACTGAACAGACACTGAATGTTTGCCTATTGTGATGAATGGATGTAAACAGTCTTGTGGGTGATGAATAATTTTCCACCCTACTACCCTTTTACCACAGACAACAAAGACACAATCCTCTCACTGTTCTATTGCAATTTCCATGAAAAATGTTTTGACTAGCTATTTTCCTAGTTCCACCACTTCATGTCATTACAGATAAGACCCACTATGCCTTGTACAGAGGGATGAACTGTTCCCATTCCTTTTGTATTCCATTAGTAAGAAGGAAGTTCCACTTAGACATCTTCTTTGCATGAACTGCTACTTTGTGGAACCAACTCCCGAGAGAGTGTTTTCCCAACCATTATAATCTTAACCTTTTTAAGTGTTGGGTTATCTTTTCCACATATCCTCATAAACTGCACTTCTTACCTCTTATTCTTACTAATACAACAACCTCCTTGTTTAACCTACTATCTTGAGTGGCTCTTAAGCCTTGTATAGCGTGAACATTAGAAAAATAATGGACAATGTATATTTCTTTGTTTCTGTGTCCATATCTTCTGTCATGATAAAGCAAACACACACACACACACACATATATATAAACTAATGAATCCTACCTTGACATGAACTTCCAATATGGAGGTTCACAGTCCAGTGACATAATCATTACACCAGTGTTCTGCTTGAATATCATGATAAAATTAACTTCCAAACATCAAGGTTAGTAGATTATGAAGATCAAGGCAGAGGACCAAGAAGTGACATTTTGATTCTTGGTAAATATGCTTGTCTATACATCAATAATTCTTTCTTGTTTTTTTTACGGTTACTTTTTGCCAAGTGATGTTAAAATGCATTTCAGTCATAGCATATGGATCCACATTCATTCAAGCTTTAACCTATCTTACACATTAATAAGTCTACCATTCATCCATGCATTGACTATTGCTTCCTGATCTGTTGCTTCTGCTATGTATTTAGAAATTCTTGATACAATACTGAATCTGCAATGTTATTAGTCCTAACCTGGCATTTCAGCTTCTGTCACTTTTTCATTTCCATAACATAGCATCCCTGTACCTTTTCTATAAATATTTTCAATGAAATTATTCTGAATAGCCTTCCTCTTTGAGAAGACTTTATGAATATATGACTAGTACTAGATTTTATGACTTTAAGTGCAGTACTACATTGGTGACGAGGTCTCATTATTTTACAGTTGAAATGGATAGATGCAACTGTAAGTTCTATGCTAACAATATCTTCTATTACACTTCTTGCTGATGGAACACTTTTCTGGCTTCTTGCTTTCCAGACAAATTTGATCTACAAAACTTGAAATGCAATGTCAATTGTTTTCTCCTGTTTTCTTAATTCATGTTCTTTTATTGTTCTCTCTCCTTATGTTTTATTTTTTATTATTCCAACAAACCCAGTAACCCTTTGCTTGTTAAATGATTAAATAAAAAAAAAAAACTGTTCGTAACACAAATGCTATATTGGCTATCTCTTGACATTCTAACTTCATTCCTTGAAAATGACCAATGATGCTACAGTACTCAGAACATAACACACAGTTATATCAAGTTCCTTTACGAGTTTCAACCTGACATTAACAGACTTATTTGACACCAGAAGAAACTTACCAAAAGGCACACTAGATATTCTTTCTCTATTATATTTAACAGAACATGTTTAAATGAAGGTTTTCTAGCTAAATATGCAGTTTAAAATATATCTGAACACAGACAAGGGCTTACAGCTACATCATGTTTAGCCAAAGGAAGTGATTCCTGTGGACTATAGTGGCAGCTCAGTACCAAGGAGATGAATGCAGCTTAACTTGGTATTTGCTTGTTGGAATGAACGCATTGATGCTGGCCTTCACCCAGGAGGAGACCTTAGATATGCATTTTTGAAAAGGGTGATTAAAAACTTCATTATTGTTTTTGTGAATAATGTTTATTATATTGGATCAGAACCTGCTGAAACTGTCTCTGGAAAAAACACTCAGCTTCCTGTTGCAGTACAAAGCAGGTTAAAATGGGTGCAAAAACTGTGTTTATAAAATAAAGTATGACACATTTCAACAACTTTGGATGGTTCCACTGGAGAGTGATTACCCATATTGCTTTTGATGCCAACAGAGATTGGGCCCAAAGAAATTAATGAAAAAACTGAGCCGTAAAAGTTTGCAGCATTTTTCAAGTAACTTTCAAAGTAAATATTTAGATATTTATACATAGATTTATTGAACCACATCTATATCATTTTGTTCTACTACTATTTGTCACCTGAAACAGCTTCATAATTCCAGCCTCCCACAACTTGGCATCTTTCTTAGCGATAAACTAACTAGCTTCCATAAAACTGAAGTTCCTCCTATGAAAAAAATTTTGTAGGGATCAAAATAAGTGGTACATGGTCAGATGAGTACAGTGTGTTTAGTATATATCCTAGCCAATCAGTACCAGTTTCTATAAAATCTGCAGAGACACTAAATTTGACATTTTTCTGATGGAAGATGACACCCTTCGTTTTGCCAATTCTGATTACATTTTTTCTGTTGTTAAATAGTCTAGTTAGGAACAGTAATTCTGTGAATTCAATGTCTGATTTTGCAAAAGGAGATATAATGTCATTCCATTCCTAGCAGATACACAGATCTCTTCTTTAGATACAGAATGGTTTTTGGAGGGATTAACAGTGGCACATTTTTTTTTTCCAGTACCTTTTTTGCTTCACATTGTTGTAAACAGTTCACTTTACATTACCGGAGATTATTCTTTTCAAAAATGGGTTGATTTTTATGTTTGAGCAGATAATTACAGATGAGAAATATAGTCTGTTAACTTTTTTCTGCTAAATCATAATGATTCACATATTGAAATGTTTTAAATGCAATAAAAAGTGCATATAAGAAACGTGGAATATATCTGTGATATCTTATGTCAGATGATCTGGATTTTTCATCCGTATTTCAATTTGTTTAGCATCAATGACTGCAGACCAACTGGAATATTCTTTGTCTTCCAGATCAAAATTTCAGAATTCTGAACCTAGCAAGCCACTTACAAACAGTACTTTAAGCTATAGTACCATCTCTACAAATGACATATCTTTTCTTCCTTGTTTGTACAACCTATTTTCTTTTCTAGAAATAAAAGACCATAAAATGATGAAAATGCATTTCATTTTCCTGCATTTTCACATTAATCAAATAGAATGACTCATTAAAATGTCACCTTTCAAAATAAGTATATATGCCATAAATTTCAGTCATATGTGAAATAAAGTTCACATGTTTAAATGGTGCCTATTAAAAATGCTATGAACATTTGATCCAACTAAAATATATGTATGTATGTATGTATGTATTTTTTAATAGACATAAACTTACATCCCATGGATGTGTATATCTACTTTCATGAGTTACATTTATTATTAATTAATGGACAGTTTTTAGATAAATATTTGAAAGAATTCATGTTCACAGTTCATAAGAGACACCAATAATAAAGAAATTATTCATTTTATCAGCCTTGTTCTTTTTTATAATGTTCACACAGAAACCCAGTGAAATAACATTTTGAGTATGAATTAAATATACCTAACTGAAATGGTTCTTTTCCAAGTCTTCCTTGACTTCTTTTTATGGAATCTTGGAATTATTCCAAGTGCAACAATAGTTTTGTCTAAAAACCAACATTTCCTTATCAGTTTATGAATTCACCGAGCAAATACAGGTGTGCCTTGTTATTTCAGCTATTTATGATATAGCATTGCTTTTAGACAAGACAAAATTACAAATAAAGCATTTAAATTTTCTAGAATCACCAGATTAGTTGACATGATAACTAGAAACTTTGCTGATAATCTCATTTTATTATAAGTTGTTATTTTTGGTTTAATATCTTTACATTTAACTTTAGCTATGAATTTTTAAAGCTGTAAGATGTATCTACCAGACTTTATCAGTCCAATAACGATGAAAATTTGGATATGAGATATATTTTTATTAGAATATTTACTTGTCTTGGTTGGTCAGGTAAAATCATGAGTCTGGGTAAATGTTAAAACTATAGATAGTTAAAAAAGGAAAATAATTGATGTAATGTTACTTTAGAAATAAATAGTTTTTATTTGTTCCCTTCTAATGAAAATGGTTTCAAAGAAACATCTATCAGTGGTTTGTCTACTCATTTTAATTCTTATTTTCCTACTTGAGTTTAGTGTCTGTTTTGAAAGATTGTAGCTATCAGGGAAAAAAGAAAATGGAAGGGAGTTCCACAGGTGGGAAGTGTGAGAAAAGAAACTGTTGGAGTAGAAGTGGTGGTTGCATTTAGCTTTTTAAACAGCAACTGTATGGGACCAAGATGCCAATTTAGTAGCACACAAATTCATGTAGACAAGGCACCAGGAAAAAAAGCCTGTCAGAGCAGGCTCCATAAAAATATTTGTAGAAAAGACAGAAGGAAGCCACATCACGTTGGTGAGAAAGTGACTGAAGTCAAGATACCTGGTCATGATTGATTACATTACAGATCCCTCTTTGGATTTTGTCAAGAATTTCAAGATTGCATATTTATTAATATCATACCAATATTCTTCTTTTATGTGCTGTGTCCTCTCATATCATTGGCAATCATGGCTCTCCACAACTTCATATCCTTTATAGGTTTGAGTAATATTAATCTTTTTACTAACCATCTATGTTCCTGTTCTGCTGTCCATTTGCCCAAGCTTGCAAAGTAGATTACTTGCTACTTTACTGTCTCTTTTGTGTTCGATATATCCTGCAAATGCCAAAATTTCCAGGCCTTTTTTCTCATCATAAGAACAATGTTATTAAATATCTAAAATCTAATTTGATGTTTAATAACTTTTGATGTACATATGTATTATAAGTAGACTTTACTACTTGTCAGTTTTTCAGACTATTTCTGAATATACAATCTGTTTCTAAAGTGGCTGCTATTTAAGTGACGATTCCTCTATTGCTGAAAACCTCAAAGCTTTCAACCAATTTTTCTAACTACTTTTAAACTGGTTCCAGTATCTCAGTTATTAATGGTTGAATCTCAGTATTCATTCAGAATATCTGCCTGGCTTAAAATGTTCATTCCTGACAACCTTCTGTATTTTATCACTTAATTTAGTTTCAATGCTAAAGTTACCAAGCATTTCTCTATCTTATATCACCTGGTTTTGTTCCCTACTAAAACTAATATTTTTTTAATGTTCTTGTCAATTCATCCTCTACCTTTCCTGATAGAATGAGCCAGAATAGTGAGAATTAAATTTAGAACTTTGAATTGGCCAAGAGAAAAGTGGAAAATGGTATGTCTCTTTTAATAAAGATGTATTTCTTCTATCAGGTATATTGCTTGCGTAGACTTTATTTAAGATGAAATATTGATGTCTTCTGTTATCTGTAGTTGAGTCATGATAAGTGCTAAACTTGTTTTAATGGATGGGACATAAGAAGTTTGCATTAATATTATTAAATACAGAATCTGACTTCATGTTAATTAAATAACACTGTAAACAAATAGACTGTAAAAGAAGAAATATCTATAAATATAAGGTCACCTAAAAGCTGCAGGCATTTATATTAAAGAAAAATTTTTTTACAGCAATTATCAATGGTAGAAGCACTAAACACTAAACTGTTGGCTTTTTTATGAAAGTGTTAGCATTGTTCTATATATCCTTTTATTAAGTTATCTTGTAAATTGATCATAACGTGACTAAAAAGTAATTAATTTATATTTGTTGGATAGAATCCAACAAGTGTTTTTCCGAAAATTGAACCATGAGCCGAACATACAAGCAACAACAAGGTTTTGGAGAGAATGGAAACATAAAGGAAACTTATACTTAATATCTAGAAAAGGCAGTTGAGGTTTCTGGGGTATCTAAATAGGAAAGAGGGCTTGGAAAATCTGATACTCATGGGACAGATAAAGGGAAAGAGGGACAGTGGAGAAGAGTGCATAACATACTTGATGGATTTGAGCAAATGTATGGTAAAACAGGGCTAGGAGAAATAACAAAAAGACAAAACATTAAGAACTACAAGGGAAAGGAAGATGTGGACAGCCATGATCACCTATGTCCTGAAGGGACACAGCACATAAAAGAAGAAACAATAAATTAACAAACACTATACATTTACTAACTTAAAAAAATACTGTGTCTTTTCAGAATATAGACGATCGTGACTCTCCACAGATTCCTTTTCTTTATTATCTGTAAAGTGCCATGCATAATCAACACAAAGGTATATGATATAATGAACAACTGGTAAGCTGTGTTATTTTAATTTGATTCAAGAATTTACATATGTATATATCACAAGAGTTGAGACTATATACCAGCATTTACATAGCATAAAAAAAAATATTCATTAAAGAAATAGGCACCATAAATTTTTATGAATAAAACAAAGTTACCAAAGTGATACAGACTCTTTTTCTATCAATAGATATTTGTGTCAGTAGATCTTTACTAAACCTTGTAAAGCCTGAGATATTGTAGGGTCACAATTAGAAGTGATGGCTTGCAAGAGAAAAAGTTTTTAATTGTTCTGCATCAAACATTGAGAAATTGTGATTCTGTAAACATTTGGTACAAAACATTTGGATATGGATTTTTATTTATAAATTGTCATTACACCTTAATAGTCAAATGATATGCTTCATACAGATAATAAAAGGTTTCACTGATAAGTAATTTAAAAATAAAATTCTATATATGTATGTAGATATTTACAATGTTAATTTTAACCTGATACAAGATGATAAAAGTGTGCTGCCCAACAAAGAATGGACATCAACATATTACATTGTTTTATTGATGAAAGCACTAAACACCTATTTTTGCCTTTGTTTATTAAAGTGTTCAACTTCTTCTCGATACTCTCTTACATAAGTTGATCATGTAGTTGGTCAAGACTTGTCTTGTGGCTTAGAAATCATTAATTTATATGTCTCATATAGAGTTGACCACCAGTTTTATCAGACAAATAAAACAATAAATTAGGTTTACAAAGTACAATAGATTTGAATTGTTTTGATTTTTAAATTGTATATTGTTTTGATTGTTTGGGTAGACATCAACATGTTCATTTTATGGCATAAAGCTACTCAAGAGTGTTAATAATACATGAAAAATGAAATATTAGTTTATTCCTGCAAGGAGCATAGGGAAGTCTGCAACCACACCAATAATGATGTTGCATTTTCAGTAGCAACTGAAATCTTACTAGCCTGAAGCTCAAGATGAATTGTCTTACAGAGTTAAAGGACTTCAGCTTCCCTAGTATGTATCCATAGCTGGTGGTGAGAATTGGTTTCATGCCTGCTGCAAGATTATTCATGCTAAATGAAAGCAAACTGTCCCTGTTGGTATTTGAATGTTTGCTGATTCCATTTTCTATGCTTATTAACCATTATACCGCATTTGCCATTATACTTTATGCTCAGTACCCTCTGTAAGATGACTGTATATCCACCTAAAATGACTCAAACAAAAAAAGGCAGTGGGAAGTATGTGTTAGGGTAAGTAAGCTTTTAATTACCCCAGAACCTAGTTCATAATTTTTATCTATATATGTACAAGGTAATATTAATGCTGCCTATTGGTATAAGTAAAATTATATAATGGTAGAAATAATGAAACAAACTGGAAAATCTTGTTCAGAAAACACATTTTGCCTATTTATGGCAGGTGTCTTCAGGTTGTAATGAAAGAAAAACCTGTATGTAATGAAAATGTATTGCCCAGAAAGGTAGTCCATCTAGAAGTGAAACCATGATTTTAAACCCCTGCTGCCTTGCAGTCATATCCAACCAAAAACGGAAAAGGCTATGGAAGTAAATTCAGACAGAAACCCTGGAGTGGAGCCCTGAAGGCAATTGGCTGTCAACACTGGCAACTCCTGCAGCCAAGCCGGCCCCAAATGTAATGTTGGATTTTCTTGGCACAATTCAGATTGGTGTGTGTATGTAGTCAGGGCAGTACCTGGCCTCCATATACCAACACCCAAGCCTATGCCATGGAGAATTCCCTCCAGTTTCACCACCAAAGGACTAAATCCTGACTAAGCAGAGTGGTACCATTATCTTGTGAGATAAACAGATGCTTACAATATATGTTATAAGATGGATATGTGATTTTTCTTCATCTTCCACTTGATGATCTACTTAGGTAGAATGACAGTTGTGGTGAAATTTAAGTAATGTAAAAGATTAATTTCTTTTATAATTGTTCAATTATTTACCAAATGTTCCTTCTGAGGACATACAATTTCATAAGGGACTTAATGAAGCTGTTTCCCTGCTTGTCAAAATCTGCTACTTTAATCTTTCCAAGTCTTTTGAGAGCATCAAGAACATCTATTTTTATGATTCTTTTCCCCACTTTCTCTATCTTAGCCTCTTAAAGAGCCATTGAAAATGCTTATCTAGTATAATATTTCAGAAGCATAAGTGCAAAATAGCCATGAGCTGGTTGGTTCCAAAGATCAAGAATGCCAAGCCAAACAAGAAATAAAGATGATGATGATTAAAATAAAATTAAGAATAATGGATGAAAATTTTCATGGAATTATTGAAAGAAAGGATCTACTTTAATGTTTGTGTTTCCCATTCACTGAACAAAATCTTTAAAGCACCCAGCAATTTATCACAAGTTCTCATTATTGATTAATATACACAGGTGTGAGATAGAAATTTGCTTTTGGAGAAGTTATTAACTAATATAAACTCCATCTTTGAATTATTATTTGCTTTTTCCAGTTTATGCTATGTCTAAAATTTAGCAAAATATCTCATATGTCCATGAACCAAATTTGCTTTGATTTATATGAGCAGAACATTTATTAAATTATTCATTGCATCAACTTTTACGTGAGATAATTGTGTACACTTCACAAGTTTATTACTTTTTCAATATATCTGATTAAGCATTCTTATAAATCTTAGAGCTAAAAAGCTAATATTTATTAAGATTTTGATAAGAAGTCTATCTTTTCTCTCACTCTCTTTTTAAATTTAAATATGCTTAAGGTTAAATCATATTGAAGGTATGGACTTCCATTCTGTTAAAGAAGTGAAGAAGCATTCAGTCTGATCAGTACTTAGAAGGGGACTACCTGTGAACTCCTAGTACTATATGTCATGACAAAAGTCATTTATTTCAATATGATTTGAGTATTAATGCCCACAACAGTGTTTTACTATGCAATTTGTATGCAGCGTAGATAGTTTCCAATTACCTGGAACGAATCTTGTTATTTGATCAAAGCTGTATGATACTGGGAGTCTACATAGTGATGCACAAGCTATGAATTGTGGGAGTGCCATGCAGCTTTCAGAGGTTGAAGAGGAACCATTGCAACCACAGTGGCCTCTTTGGTGGCTTTCCTCAGGTAAATGGGCAACTGTTATACCTGTAATAATATATATATAATATTGACAAGTTTTGTTAAAACTAATTAAATTCTTTTTGTAAGGAATTTAAAAATTTTCTTTTTACATTTCAGACCAGTATTCTGGTTTCCAGTGAGAGTTAGTGCTACCTAGACATTATAAATTTAATGGTGGCAAGGTATCATTATTTTACAATTGAAATGACTAAATGTAACTGTACATTCTATGTTAGCAGTTTCTTCTGTTGCACTTCTCGCTAGTGAAACTCTTTTCCTTTTGCTTGCTTTCAATAATTTTAATTCAATGTTAATCATTACATTCTGTCTTCTTAATTCTTGTTCTTTAATAACATTTTTTTTTCATATTCTCTAATACTCAGTAACACCTTGTATCTTATTAGTTGTATTGCTTTGCTTGAGATGCAATGATTAAAAAAAAAGTTTAAACATATAAGTATAAGTGTTTGGTTTTCATAGGCCATTATCAAAGAGTATTTGTTTTTTGTTCTCTGTCATTTTTTAAATATTCCATCGTCACACTTTGTGTTACTTTTTTAAAAAAATTGTATTCTTATCAGATAAATGGTATCATGATTAATCAGCATGGTAATGTAGTGCTGTTTGAATTATATATCATGGTCATTGCAAAAGGAGGATGTATCACTTATATGAATGGCAACAATGAAATTTTTAAATAGTAAATATCTAAAATGAAATAGATGGCTGTACCAATCTCCTTAACAAATGTAGCATAATAAATCGTAATGTTAATATTAGCCATTTCCTTATGGGGAAACATTTTACATTTATTGACCAAGCAGCCAACCAAAATTTAGAAAATCGTTCTATGAAAACAATTTTTCAGGAAAATAGCTTTCTAAAGTTCAGTAGCTCTAATTGCTCTTTCCATTATTGATAAGGATTTCCTTCCTAAATTTTCATTTAAAATAAAATGAATGTCAACATCTTGATTATGAAAAATGGAATTTCACAGTATATTTGGAATATGATCTTATCCTTCCACTGGAGATCATGTTGATTTGGTTGTTAAAACAAAAAGGTATCTCACATGATTTAATTCTTCTTCTTTATTTGCTGTGTCCCCTCAGGATGTAGACAATCATGGCTCTCCATAATTTCCTGTCCATTGTAGCTTTTAATAATTTTTTTCTTTTTACTATTTCTCCTAAACCATCTTACTTAAGCTCATTAAGTATGTTATGCATTCTTTTCCTCAATCTCTCCTGTGAGTATCAGATTTTCCAATCCTTCCTTCCTTAATATGTGCCCCACAAATTTCATCTATCTCTTTCTGATGTTAAGTATAAATTTCCTTTTTGCTTCCATTTTCTCTAAAACCTCATTGTTGCTCATTGTTATCCTGTAGAATTTCTATTGCTTCAAGTTTGTTATTCATCTTTGAGATCATCCAAGATTCACTGCCATATAAGAGGACATATATCACATAACAGTTTAATACTGTTATTTGTTTAGCTTTAGGAATGTGCTTTTGGATTTCAGTGTCATACTTTTCGTCCTCTGTTAGAACACTTTGCTGAGATTTAAATTTTTGTACTTGTTTGTTTTTGGTATCTTCGATTTATAATTTTCATTTTGGGATTATCCTTTTTGCTAAAAACCATGCATTGTGTTCTTGCAGTTTATGTTTAATCCTTTCTTCTCGCCTTCCTTCACTACCTTCTGTAGGAGCTTTTAGTTCCCTTTTCATGTCTGCTATCAATACGGTATCATTTGTACATTTTATATTGTTAAGATTGTGGCCACCAATAATGAATGCAGGTATAGCTTCTAGTTCTCTCAGAATTAACTTGCTGTATGGGTTGAATAAGTTTGGTAAGAAGATACATCCTCATCTTACACCCCTTCTTATTTCTTATTATCTGCTGACGTCATTTTCTATCTGTATGCAGGCAGTTTTCTGCTAGTATAGGGTTTTCATTGTTCTAATATCATTTCCAAATGTGTCAAGAATGATGAGCAATTCTAACAGATCTTTGTGGTGTACTTTATTGGACATATTTGTGCAATCTATAAAACATGTCCTTCTGAATTTGTATTGCTCTTTCTGATAACACTCTGAGCATAAATATTGCATTCCTTGTTCTAGTGTCTTTAATGAACAGATCATCTTAAATAAAGTCCACAGAAGCAATTATGATTCCTATCCTATATTTGGCCTGTTTCATCAGAATTCAGATGATGAGTTTTGTGATATGGCTCATTAGACTGATCGTTCACCTGGCTTCTTAGGCAGTGCTATGAAAATAAATCTACTTAGGTTTTCCAGTATATAACCACTGTTGTAGAATTCATTTATTATTTCTGTAATCTTGTCGATGCTGAAATCATCTAAGGATGTTATCATCTCTATTACATTTTTATCTGACTCTGCTGCTTTGTTTCTATTCAATTTTAGTCTGTGCAGATTCCACTTCAGATTTTGATATTTCTGGTCTGTTGATATTCCTGTGTATTGCCAGCTGTTCTCTTCCTTCATAGAAGAGTTCTGTGATATATTCATTCCATCTCTGAAGTATTTTCCTTTCTCTTATATCAGTATTTCATCCTTGGATTTTATGCATTCTGTTGATTAGCATGTTTTGTGTCCTGTCAGTTCTCTTATTTTTTTTTATGCATATCTGCTCTATCTGTGATGCTGATTTTTCATTGAGCCATTCCTCTTTAGCCTGCCTGCATTTGTTCCTTATTTCTTTGTGTAGTGTCTTATATTGTTTTCCATGTCTTGGCATTGATTTACATCTGTCATCCATTCATTTTTTTCCTTCATCTGTTTTCCTTTAGGATGATGTTTATTGCTGATGTTACTAAAGCTTCTCTTAATGTGTCCCACTTGCAGTTTTTATTTTCATTTTGTTCCTTGTATCTGCTTTTCACACTGTTCATATATTTCTCCTTCAGATTCATATAATTCAAGAGTCTGTTGTATTGCAATTTAGGAGCTTCCTTAGACCTCTTCAATTTCTGTAGTTTCACTTTAAGTTTACATATCATTGGGAGATGATCACTTCCACAGTCAGCGCTTGGATATGTTTTGCAGTGTACAACTGCATTCCTGAATCTCTTGTTGATAGTTATGTAGTCAATTTGTTTTTATTTTGTTTCTCTTCCTAGGCTTCTCAGTGTCCATATTGATCTTGGGTGTTCTTGAAAACAGGTGCTGGCTATGACTTGGTCATTTTGCCACACACTATTCGAATCATTTTTCTCCACATACTGGTTCTTAGTCCAAAGTTACCAACTATTTCTCCATCCCTCTTGTTGCTTACTTTGGCATTCAGGTCTCCCATGACAATTATAATTTCTTGTGATTTGCATTGAGACTTGAAATTGTCTAGCATAGAGAACTTTTCAGTTTCTATTGGTGCACACACAACTATGATGGATATGTTGAAAGGCTTTCAGTTTAATGACAAGAATTCTTTCAGATAACTGACAGTACCTTAAAATGCATTTCTTCATGTCTTGATCTAGTATCAATTCTACTCCTCCTTTTTTTCTCTTTGCTTGCATATATAATTCTATATTTATCATTGATAAAATCTCCATTGCTTGGACACCTCTTTTCACATCCAACTAAAATATTGAAATTTCATCTGCTCATTTCCTGTTTTATATTTTCCAACTGGATGCAGTGGTTTAATTTTCTAATATTCCATGTCCCAAGTATTATTTTTTGTTTGATGCAAAACTCTCAATTGGCCTCATCAAGGCAAACTAGAAAAGTACAAAGATTTCTGAGGGCAATGTGCAAGAAATATCAGAATGACCAATATATTTCATTGAAGTTGGATGCTGAGATTTTGTAGCCAATATGACCTTGGCATGTGTGACAAGACTCGGATTGTTATCAACAGAAAAGAAGAAATAATTTAAGGAGCTCCAAGATTGAGCAAAGATTACATCTGCATTTATTAATTCTTCCTATACAGTAATGGGAAAAAACAACAAATTTCACATGTATTGAAACATTCTATGTAGATGAATAAAATCAAAATTCATATCAGTTGATGATCAGCCATTATAAAACTAGTTTTTCTGCATGATTTGTTTACTAATTATTTTCTTTCTGATTCTCATACTTTTTTATTTTGACAAGATGACTTGGATTCAGTCAACACTTTAAAAACATAAATTATTTTTAGCTAAATTGTTAAAATAAGATGGACATTAAATATATATATATATATAATTATATTTTTTTAAATATGATTTCATTGTGACACAGGACATCGTATGCTTCAAAATGGAAAACTCCAAATCTAGATTAATTTTAAAATTTAATCTACAATACAGAGCATCATTCCATTATGAAGCGATTTTAAGAATAATGTTCTGAGAAATTATAATGTTTTGCTCTACAGATCATATTGAGCACTGTTTTTAAATAAAAATAAAAGCTAAGAACTCTGAATTATAAATATCACTCTTCTTTCTCATTATTTTAAATTTATATATATATATATATATATATATATATATATATATATATATAAAGTTTCTATATAATTTATTTCCAGAAAAAGAGAAAATTATAAGAACACAAGAAAAATTAAATAAAAAAAACTTAACCACAGTACTGTGTCATTCATTTTTAACAAAACTTTTTTAAAAGAGAGATTGCTGCCCAAATACACAATTATATAAAATATATATATTTCCAAAGAAGTAATGCATTTTTTATTTATTAATCCAACAGATTTTTTACACTTTCAACATTATTTTTAGTGGATATTCATATTTGTGTAGACATACCCTTTATGTTAAAATAAACAGACCATCTACTCAAATATGGCTATCCACTAAAAATAATATTTAAAGTTTTAAAATATAACTTATAGCCAACTTGACCTTGGTATCTGTAACTAAACTCAGATTGTCATGAATAGAAAAGAAAAAATATATTTAGAAGCTTGAAGATCAAGCTGCATCTGCATGGATCTGGCATTCTCACACCCTGATAGAACAATGACAATCTTATAATCTCATGGGGTAGTGCTGCAGATATCTAGGTTAGTAGTAATGATTCATTGGCTCCCATCAAAACCAAATCTGAGCCCATCATTAATGAAAGAATTGTTGGAGCCATACTGTGGTCTTTACAGTAGTAATTGTAAGAATTCATTTTAAGATGTAGGTGATCATCCCTCTCCACAGACTCCTTTTCATTATTATATATGGATTTCCAAAATTTCTTGGCAAAGTTAGCCAAGTAGTTTTCTGTTGCCTTCTTCATGGTTTGAAATTCCAATTTTTCCATCTTATAGACTGGTTATCTCCTAAAACTAGACAGTAGAGTCTACCCTGCTATTTAGCCCATAGTGGGTGGTGTTGGAGTCATGTCTTTCCCAATGGCATTTGCACGAAAGGGAATACAACAGACTAGGCTGGAATTTGAACTTGGATCATCAATTTCCATTTTTGCACTTATAACTAATACAATACCTATACATCCTGATAATTTATTAAATAACAAATAAATAGGAAAATCTTTATAAATTTAATGTTTTGCTATTTAGTTTCAGCAGTGAAATAATGTGAAGTTATTTCATTTTAAAATTCAACATTGGTTTGTTTTCATTGGTTGTGTTGTTGTCACTTGTATATTTGATGGAATTTGTGTTTATATACGTATCACTTTTTAATTTTGTATTTGTTTTGTTTTCTTTGGTTTGTGTACATGTCAACCTCATTTTGCATTTATTAGTGTATTTTAATTGTGTGATAAGTATAATATATGTAGGAAGTAAGTGTTTAATACTAGGTTGTATCATCTGCAAATATATGGACTGTACATTCTTTAAGCATTGGTTTTACTATCATTAGTAATATTAGATGTGCTTGGTTGTTATTTTCAGCACATATGCACACAAAGGTACATGCATGCATATGTACATACATATATAACGATACATTTAGAACAATGTACTTCCTAAAATGCATTTGATTTTGTTTTTCTTTCTCACATGCCTTGATGATGAGTCAAAAGATTGGACACAATTAATTTTGACTATTTTACATGAAATCAATATTTGCGAAATGTTATAAGAAAAAATGACCAATAAATTTAATAAGCATAAATTTTCTATTCTTTTTAATAAGATTTATTCTTGCTGCCAAAATATGCTGAATATATGATAAAATATCGTTTTAAGGCATGCTATATTCATGGATTAAAGTGCTCGATATCAGGGATAACAAGTATGTAAATATAAAAGTGGACATTGAAGTCAAAGCCCAATGGTGACAGTGTGTTTCATGCTTATATGTGTTGTGTTTTATGAGCATGTGTGTATGTGATTTTCTGTCATAGACCAATGTTTAGTGAGATAGTCTTGCAGATGATTGCTCCAAGTACTGGATGCTTTACAGTTGTGTCCTTGTGCTTGACTGTACAAAGTGTAGTAATATCTATCTTTATTTTAAATTAATAACTATCTTAAATGGAAAATAATACATAATGTCCTTGTATATTATTGACAAACAATAATGATAAGCTTTTTTGTTCATATGGACCAGAAATATTAAAGTCTGAAGAGAAATCAGCACTGGCCAAATTAAATGAGAAAAAAGCGGCAATAGATGGAATGATAATCGAGGTTCTGGCAGTTTTAGATGATTTCAGCATTGAAAAAATTAGAGACATAATAGATGAAATATACAACAGTAGTGCTACTATTGGAATTAAATCCTATATATATATTTCAGTCAATAAAATCCCATCAGAAGGTTTGTTTGATAAACAATCATTCAGTCAGTTATGTGCCATATGTGATAAATGCTTAGGCGATCATGTATCCTTTGATACTTGCCCGCAGTAGGTTGCCATTTCTTTCTGCAGTAGACCAGTTGCCATCCAAGGCTATACAACCCGGTCTGTCCTGCTACTTATCCATAGCTGGGGGAAGAAGAAGAGGATTCATACCTTTCCCAAGGGTACTAGCACGTAAGCAAATGTAATGGATTCAAATGAAATATGAACTCGGCTCTCCGATTCCTGAATCCGAGCCACTATCCATTACTCCACTGTAACCATTTTGGACCATTTTGAAAATAACAATAATAACACATTCACTACTACTGCAAATTCAAGAAAAAGCATGTATTCTTTATGCTGTTGCATCTCCAGTATACACACATATTAACAAATGCACACATCCAAAATTTATTGCTCAAGCATAATAGCATGCTGAAATATTCTCAACTTTGACCCATTCCTAAAATCTGATTAAATTAACAAATATCAGAATTTTCTGTGGAATCCTTTCTTCACAAGAATTTTTCAGCACCTCCTCCTATTTTGTAAGCTAAAAAAATTAGATTATGAATAAAATATTTTTGCAAAAATATAAAACTTCATTTTACATATCAAGATAATAAGTTATACATGAAATAATAAAACATTTAAAAATATTTATAAGCTTCTATGAATTTGATATAATTTAGCTTATATATCATATGTAAAATATTTTAAAAATGTAAAATGATGCAAAGTGTCAGGTATTTTCATTAATATGTAATTAAGTTTTGTTTTTGTTTTTTTTCAAAACATATCAAGGTATAATGAGATTTTTCAAGAAAGGATAATCATAAAAACATTACTTCTCTCTCTGAAGGTCAATATTTGTTAGGAGCTCATTAAAAGGATCTGCCTGCAGGATAAGCTCATTTTTTCTTGCCAATATTAAAAAGTAAATGAATTGATATAATGTCAATTTTGTTGTAGGGGAAAAAAATTAAAATTTCATTTTTTTTTTTTACCTTTTCTTAAATTATTTTTTTTTATCATATGATTTTAAAATAGGAAAAATTTTCTGTGAGCTTATTAAATATAATTATAATGACCTATGGTTCATGATAGTGGGCCGACAATGGAATCAGTTTGTTTTGATTGTGTTTCTATTCTTGCCACTTGTTTATTTAATAATACAGTGAGTTCACTAAATCAGTCAATGATTTTATTGACCAATCCTTTCCAAAGAAATACTCAGAAGAACAATCTGTAAAGAAAGAGAAGTTTCTTATCTTATTAAAATAATAATGGTGGTTGATTATCTCAGCTCGTTCCTAGGAAGCAAGCTATACAGACACTTATTCTAAGCAATACCAAAGTAACACAGATGATTTCATATTTATTCATAGGGTTCTTACCAATATCTTTCTCTGATGGGCAAAGAAATTCACAGTTTACTGAAATCTACATTAACATGACATATAATTGTCTTTTTCAGATTAATGTATCCAAGCTCCATGAATCTTCTTAGTCTTGTAGGGAAGTTATAACTCTGGGTAAATAATTATAAACCCCTAACATTTATATATAAAAAGTAATCATAAAAATGAGAAACTGCAAGATGTGGAAACAACAAAATGAGTATTATTTATTGTCTGGTTGTATTGTGGTTTTGGAGACATGAGAGACACTAATACTAAGTAAAATTGTGTGTTTGGAGTCAAATTTAGATCAAATATGGATTGGAATATGGCAGAAAGATAAAATAAAGAATAAGTAAAGGATTGGAATATGACAGAATAATAAAATAAAAAAAATGGAAAAAAGTGTCTGGGGGTTTCTTACCTCAAATTTTTGTTTAGTACTAAAAGATAAATGTTACTATTATGTCTGGAAAAGGAACCAAAATTCTCATTGGTGCAGGTGTTGACAACATTTCCATGTGAAATGCTTGTCTGATAGTGAGTGTCATGTGTTTGTGTCTGTGTGTAGTGGAAAAAAGTGGGATCAATTCTCATTGGTTTAGAATGAGTGAATTAATGATAATTATAATAATTTTTGGCACTATAATTAATTCTTATTTGTTTTTTATGGACGTAACACTGTGACAGTGCAATTAATTTTTATTTATGTATTTCTTTATGAGCATGACAGTCTCCAGTAATAGTATTTATATACTATTTTTGGCAGCATATTTGATACTTTAAAAAATAGGTCAAAAATTGTATGGTGTCTATTTTATGACCACTATTTTCTACAATAAGTTATAATTCATGCTTATTGTTTTGAGTGGAGGGGGAATTCTTTAAATCAAGGTGGCTACAAGTAAGAATTTATATACAAAAATTAGTTGATATCATTTTCATAGGGCAGGGCAAAATGACATTTTGGGGGTGGGTAGATAACAAGCCTGCTTTAAATTTACTTCAGACAGCCACTTCTACCTAGACCAACAATTAATAATTCAAATGACATTATTAGTATTATTGTTATTACTATTATCACTAGTATTGTTTTGGTTTATGTTCAACTGTAACAATAGTATGCTTTTTATAAAATGTTTTCTGCTTTGTTTTTCCTGTTATTTTGCTATTGTAACCATATCGGATGCTTTCATTATAGTGATTTCTTGTTTTGTGTTAACTGTATTACTAGCTTGCTTTTTATATACAGTAATGCTTCTGATAAAATATTATTGCAATGTTTTAATATACCGATAGCTAGCTTTAATTATTATATATCTAAAGACATTAAAAATCTTTTTTCCTGAATATGTACTGCTGAAACAGGTATGTGTGTAATTTACCTGTGCCTCTTTTATGTCATCAAATATGGCATTATCTGGACTTCATCATCCAAAAGAGGATAATATAAGTTCCCAAAAAAGTAATTTTTATATTTCCTTCTATTAATGGACATGCAAAATATTAATGGAAGGAATTTTCAATGTGAAATTTTTAATATATACTGGCAATCAACTCTTTCTAGAAAATCAGGAAACATAATTTGCTCCCATTTCAAGCAAAATTATTGAAGTCAACAATTTAGAGGCAACCAAAATGAACCATGTCTTCAGTGCAATTTTATGTCACTGTAAAGTAAAATTTTATATATATATATATATATATATATATATATATATATATATATATGTATATATACACACAAACATTTCATCCAACCATAACCAAAAAGATGCATTTGCTTTTTCTTCATTTCAGAGGCTTTAAATCTTCAGTTAGTTAAAGCCTATTTTAATGATGTTACTTTTTAGATATTTATTTTTTTCCTAAGACAAACAGAAATTCTTGACTTCCTGGGTTTATTGGCACCAGTAGAGACAGGTTTCAATTCTTTTAAGCTAATAGCTTAAATTTTATAAGGTTTTTTCTTCAAAATACAAAAAGGGAAAGAAAAATCAACAAAATGCATTTATTTTTGTTACTGACCATTTTTTGAATAACTTCAGAATTACATCCCTTTAGGGATCAATATGCTGACATACCAAAAATCTTTCATGTATAAAATTAATGCAGTAGAGCTTACTGATTACATATCTGTTTGATAGCATTACAAAACTAAAAAAAAAATGTCACTTGTTATTTTGAATAAGTTTATTTTACCCATAGTATTTTAGTAACCGTTATTTGGCTGTTCAAAATATTTAATTTGATTAAATTTATTTCTAAATTCATTTTATCCAGCATTTAAAAAACAACAAAAAACAAAGAAGCAAAAACACAGGTATAGTACTTTCCGTCATATGGGTGAATTAAAATTTAAATGACCTTATCCACATCTTGTGTAGTTTGTGGACTGTCAAATAGATGAGTTTTCAAAATCTGGCCAGGTTGGATACTTTCATTTTTGTACTAACTCACTTAGTATTTTCTCCCCCAGCTATGGGTTAAATAGTAGGATAGACAAGGCTCTTTATTCTAGTTGAAGAAGAGTTCTAAATTCCAGAATCAGAAACAATGTCTTTCAGTACCACTTTAGGGTTCTTCAAATTTTACAGTTCTCTTCATGTTTTAATATATAAGTAGTTTGAATTTTATTTTTTGCCATTATAATGGTTTTGAAATATTAATGTAATTATATGGTTATTTATAAAAGTAATAAATTCGAAAAATTTTAATTCTTTGCTTAAATCGATATACATTGATTTGTGTCTTTTAGTTAAGAATGTTTCTCCTTGACTGTATACAACCATGTCAAAACATTTAGGAATATAGTCCTGCCATGTGAAAGCAAATAAGATTACTTCCCAAAGTAAGAAGTACCTTATGGGACCTCTTACTTGGGGAAGTGCTCACCTATTTTATTATGGTGATTCTGTTGGATAAGCAAAGTAATTAGATGATAATTTGGTATTTTATATAATCATGTATTTCACTTATTCCTTAATTATGGTAGTGTGTAATATACAAAGTGCAGCAGAAATACATCGCACATATACCTCCCATATAATGGTAAGACATTAGTGGCAATAATGTCTTCATCTAGCTAATGGTTTATCATATGTGGGAGGTATTTCTGCTATGCCCTGTACAATAATCTGCATGTTGGTTCACTGTTTCATGCTACAAAATTTTTCTCTCCAGAATTGATCCTACATATGTAGGAGTCTATGACACGCCCACGCTTATAATATTGCTACCACATATAGTCCAATGCTCCTGCTATGTATTCAGAGATTCTTGATAAAATCCAAAGGAGAATCAGCAATATTACTGGTTCCTACCTAGTTTCTCAGCTTCAGTGACTTTCTCATCACTATAAAATTGCTTCCTTGTGGCTTTTCTATAAATATTTTCATGGTAATTATTTGGATGAGCTCTTTGTGATGGTACCTAGACTTTATGAATTGAATTGGATAGATGTAACCATAAGTTCTATGCTAACAGTTTCTTTTCTCACACTTTTCACTTGTGAAATTCTCTTTCAGCTCCATGCTTTCTGGCCAATTTTTATCTTCAAAACTTTAAATGTAATGTTAATCATTATGTAATGTCTTCCTGATTACTCTTCTATTGTTCTTGCTCCTTCATGTTTTCTTTTTCTAATTTCTTTCCACCCAGTACTCCTGCTTTCTGATGCCACATTGGGAAGTAATGGTGAACTAACTCATCTTATGGAACATTATGATCCTAGTGGGTCCAATCTTTTTCAAGAGACTTTTACTAAATGCCTGCACTCATCTATGTATGTCCATCCATCCACAGTTATCTACCCCATTGTTTCAATATCTATCTAATCATCTATCTGAAGTGTCATATCAAAATAGAATTTGCACTTAATATCACACCAGATTATCAAGAAAGCCAATTGCAGAGTTGGCTAGAAATTACTTCCTACCTACCACATGCAGAATCATGTGACATCACAGCTGCAACATGGCTTGAGAGCCTGAGTTTTGATTGATTTGTTTGTTTTCTATGGCTTATCGATCCTTTGTGCATTAATTAAAACCAAAGCTTATTTTGGATTGTAAGAATAAGTATTTGTTGTGAGTGAATGCTGTGTTAACAATTATAATAATTTTTTCAGAAAATGTCCTACTTTTTAACCCATAGCTGTGGGGAGGAGATGGATTCATCTCTTTTCCAAGGGTACTTGCATATAAGTGAATGTAACAATTCTGACTGGAATTCGAATACTTTCATTTCTCATTCTGAGCTGCTATCCATTACAGCAACCACTCATTCTTGCAAACACATGAATGAATTGTATGACATATATATATATACACATACATACATACATACATTATACACTGTTACATTAGATGATGTAAGTTACGACAAAATTGTACATTGTTTTGATGTTTAATAAACATCGCATTAGATAGTAGTGTACAAATTACTTACCTAATGTAGTAATTACTTACATGTTCTAGTGTAACAGTGTATAATAAATATTTATTGTTCTACTCTTGTATTTAATCCTTGTCTTAAATTAATGTTTTGAACATTGGAATTTTATTCATTCTTTTACATTTGGAGATTATAATATATATATATATATATATATATAAATGCCAAAAACAACAGTAAGTCTCACAGACTTGGCAAAAGGATATGAGGTTTATATTTCAGATGAAGCATAGGGCCAGCATGTATACTGGCTGATGCTAACTTGAATGAAATAACATGTAAGTCATTGGTCTGCAACTCATTACACTTCTAATCAGTTCTACAGCAACTTTCTTCAATGGGAAGTGACAAAGTATCTGAGTGAATTAAATGTAATGCTAAATATGAGTGATCAAGTCTTGTGTTATCATTGGTTTACAACTCTATTTCATTACACATCTGTCAATAATAACCTAAGTATTCTCATGTATATTTACTTATCTAACTCACTTTGTTCTTTATTATATATTTAATTCTGCCCACAATTATATCTCTGTGAGATGCCTCATTGCAAAGTCTTTGTCAAGCTTGTCTTTATGATATTATGAGTCTACTAAGTTCAATTCTTGCTAGGTGCCCCACTAAAAAGGCTTTTTGATAGACTAAGTAAAACTTAGTAAATGCCTTTACTTATCCATGTATGTCCATCCACTAGTATTTACTCCAATCTTTCAATATCTATCTATTCATCTATGTTAGTCTGTTAAAAATAATCTAAATCTGTTCATACAAGTCTATTTCAATCTTTCCTTGTATTTATACTATCTATTCCAAATTCTAAATATCTATCTGCTGTCTCTGGCCTCTATAAGATGATGTTGTCAATATAATATAAGTAAGTCAGGGCATTTGATGGGAAGCAATAGCCATTTTAACCTCTTCAATGTCCAGTATTTTGAGTTCCCTGAATTCCATTAACTTTAGCCTCAGGATACACTTTACTTTGCCTTTCACCTGATAGAAGTTAATAACAATTATCAAACTCTGTCATCAAAATGCAAGGCAAGTTTACAGTATTGGGAAGAGTTTTGTGCACAAGAATATGTGTTCAATTTCCATATACCAGATGCAACAGAGTAAGCTGTAAATTCTCAAATACATTTCACAATATCTTGCTAGAACTTTGCCATGCATGCAGATTTTGTTTGTTTGCTTAGGAGCATATCAACTCTTTATGGGTCATTTCATGGTGAAATTTAATTTTCTTGAGATCATTAGTAATTTCTTTTCCAAGAATGCAAATACACTAATATCAGATTTCATTATGCAAGTCAACTTGGTTCAAATTAAATTGCTATTAACCAACTAATACTGGTAACATCTGGTCAAAGGAAGTTAGCAACTCTGTTATTTTGGACGTAATTTCAGATTGAGCATTTCTTCCCTCTACACTGGTTTCTTGGTATCTATCACTGTTCTCTTCCTTGTATCTGCTTCATCGTTCGTTCCTCCTATCACAACTGTATATATAATATGATGTACCCCAACAGAAGACCTCTCTCATCTCCACAATGAGCTACTTACAATGTGGAATCACCATTCACTTGCCCAGATGATAGACATACTAGACATATGGGCACTTCAGAATGGAGCACTAACACACCCGGATGTCCCTCCTCAATTCTATCGAACCACGCTAATATTATACACAGTTGCTAATTAACCAAATGGGACAACAAAGAAGAAGGGTCTCTTTTGATGGAATTACATATTCGCCTTCTCTCAAAAATATAATCCTACGTGCCAGACAAAGATGAACTCTCTTTCGTTGAGAATAAGGCAAGTCCTGTTCACAATTTCTGCCATTCGACTCAGCTTCTGGTTCACTCTGCCTGTCACATAACATTTTCAGAATATACTTATATTGTGATTTTCAACATAATAGTCATGCTTATTAAAAGTATTAATAATAATCTTTTTAGTTGGAGTGCTAGATTTTATTATGCAAACTATATTAAATATCAATTTTTATTTATAAATAAATCCTAAAGGTATAGAACATAGAAAGATATTTGGTTAACAAAATATCTCATATAATTGATTAAATTATTATTTCATTATTTTCCATGTTAATATGGTTTGTTGATATTCTATAACTTTTATTAGTGTTTACATCATTGATTCTCTTACAGTGGGGCAAAAGTATTTCATCCCCTGTGATTTTCTGAGTTTGCTACCTTATAAAAATAGGAATGATCTATAATTTTCAGGGTAGGTCTGTCTTGAAAGTGAGATAGAATATTAAAAAAATTCTAGAAAATCACATTATATTAATTCTTGAACATTTATTTATTTTTTATTGAAAAAATAAATATTTCACCCCATAGCAAAACATAACTCAGTATTTGGTGAAGAAACCTTTGTTAGCAAGCACAGCGGCTGGACATTTCCTGTAGTCGGTTACCAAGTTTTTACAGATCACATGGGGGATTTTGGCCCACTCCGCTTTGCAGATCCTCTCCAAATCCTTAAGGTTTGTAGGTTGTCTTTGAGCAACTTGTTGCTTCAGCTTCCTCCACAGATTCTCTAAAAGATTAAGATTTGGAGACTGACTAGGCCACTCCATTACCTTAATGTGCTTCTTCTTGAGTCACTCCTTTGTTGCCTTAGCCTGGGCCATTGTCATGCTGGCACATCCATCCATGACCCATCTTCAGTCTCCTGGCTGAAGCAAGGAGGTATTCACTCAAGAGTTCCCTGTACTTGACCCCATCCATCTTTCCCTCAACCCAGTGTAGTTGTCTTTTCCCCTTAGCAGAGAAATAGCCCCAAAGCGTAATATTTCCACCCCAATGCTTAATGGTTGGGATGGTGTTAGGGTCCAAGTCTGTTTTTTTTTTTCTCCAAACACAGCAATTCGAGTTGATGCCAAAAAGTTCAATTTTAGTCTCGTCTGACCACAGCACTTTCTCTCAACCCTCCTTTGAATCATCCAGGTGCTCATTTGCAAACTTCTGACAGGCCTGGACATGTGCCTTCCTTAGTAGGGGGACCTTGCAGGTGCTATATTATTTCAGTCTACTATTACAACAAGCTCTTGCCATGTAGTTCTGGGTTGTCTCTTCAAGTTCCTCATCATCAGGTTCACTCTATGTTGGTAGATCTTGTCTGGAGCCCCAGACAAAGGGAGATTGATAGTCAATTGGTGATTCTTCCAATTTCCTATTATCACATCAACAGTTGACTCCTTCTCACCTAGTTGCTTGCCAATCATCTTGTAGCCCATTCCAATCTTTTGGAGGTATACAATTTTGTCCCAGATGTTCTTAGACAATTCTTTTGTCTTGCCTATTGTGGAGAGATTAGATTCTGATTCATTGAAAGATTCTGTGAACTAGTGTTTTTTTATACAGGTAATGAGAAAGTGATTAAGTGTGATAATTGAGTAAGTCTATATACCTCCTGGTCACATAACCAGTCCGTGGGGCCTGAATCATTGCTGGTTGGTAGGGGGTGAAATATTTATTTTTTCAATAAAAAAGAAATAAATGTTCAAAAATTAATATAATGTGATTTTCTAGAAATTTTTTATATTCTATCTCTCACTTTCAAGACGAACCTACTCTGAAAATTTTAGACCGTTTCCATTTTTGTAAGGTGGCAAACTCGGAAAATCAGCAGAGGGTGAAATACTTATTTTCCCAACTGTAAATATCGTGTTGTTTCAACTTTAACATTAATGGGAGCCGTATTATTTGGTTCGTAGGAATGATCTTTAAATGAATATTGTTTTCTATTCCTCTATAGATCTATTTTAATGATGGACTATGGGTTTTCTATTAGATTCTAATCTAGAGAGACCAGGAGATATTTAGTTAATTCTGTTTCATTGAAAGCTTTTTAGAAATGTCAACAATGGTCAGCTTTTCAGAAAATAAAGGTACATTATCTTGCCTGAACACACTCTTAAGCATAATATTTCTTGGTTGTGACCTGAATCAATGAATAAATGTCTTGTTCATAAACTTTATTTATCTTTATAAAATCTTTAATTTAAAATGGCTTAGGATATCATCAACTACAATACAAGCCTATTACTCCTCGTACACTCGTTTTCTAAACTCTCTTAGTTGATTATTTCCTTGAGGAACCTAAACTCTAGCAAAGACATCAAATGTAACTCTACCTTCATTTCTAAACTACTGTTGAGAAATCAGTCTTCATGTACTTCTTCACTCAAATTTCTCTTTCTGATGTTTACTTAAATGCAGATGTTGAATTTTATTTGTATCTTTCACCAGTTTTATTATCATTGCTGATCAAATCACTTTTCTTACTTATTACTTATTTTTTCTCAGATTTTTTAATGACATTTTTTTGGTTTTAAATTTCTTGACACACAAACATGCACACACACACACACACACATATATATATATATATATGTATATTTTATAGTAAAAAAAGGAAGAACAGTAAGATATGTAATCTGGTGTTCTTATTGATATTTTTATTTTTACAAAACTGTGCTCAATGTAAATTTACAGAGCATAAATATTATAAATTAAATGATTTAAAAATATGGTTTCATAGCTACACAGGAATTACCATGTTTAAAAAACAGAAAACAAAAAATTCAAATTCAATTATATTAAATTAAAAACATTAGTTCTGTTTCATCTTTCAATAATTCCTGTATAGTGATGAAACCATATTTTTAAATCAGTTAATTTATAATATATATATATATATATATATATATATATTATATATATATATATATCAGAGTTTGGCAGCATAGGGAAATCTCTGAAAACCATATCACAGGTATAGCCAAGTCTTGTGAGTGAAACTGGACGAAAACTGTTGAAGTTTTTGCTAGCAGAAAGACATATGTCATCATGATTGGGCTTTTGAACATACCTCCCCTAGAAACTGTAACTAAGGTCTGCTCAGAATTGTGGCACACAGGTTGACTCTGTGGATACTCAAAAACAAAAATTAGTTGGGACCTGCAACTGAGATTAACTAACCTCCTTAGCAAATAGATTAGAACTCAGAAATGAGAAGTCATTATTTCATATAATTATATATATATATATATATATACACACACAGGATATGATGCGTAAATTGTCGCCATTTTATATTTTTAATTTCATGCATGCATGTAGTTTGTTTTTGATTTTTCTTCTGTCAAGGAAGATGCAAGTTCGAATCCTGCCAGAGAATGCATATTTTTCTTTAATAAGATTTCTCAAATATTCAGGCTGGCAGATGAAAATAAATAAATTTACTGTTTAATAAATAAATGTAGCATTTATCCAAATACGGGTATCCACTAAAAATAACTTTTGAGTAATAATTTGCATGTATGTGTGCATTACAGATATATATATACTTGTTTTAAATGTCTTCCCCAGAAGCAAAGACTTTATATAACTTTCAACGACTTTGGAACTGAGTTTCCAATCTCTTGGCTGATATTAATATTTTGAAAATATTTCTTTATTACTATCTTGAATCACAGATGATGCTTATTCAATTTCCTTTTTACCAAATTCTGTTTCAAAATTCTTCAGTCGTTGAACCAGTGTTAAGGCCAAATGTGGCAAACTCAAGAGGTGTTCATGACAGAGGACATAGATCATTGTTTGGATGGCACTTGATATAAGATGGAAGTAATCTTCATCTGCCAAGTAGCATTCTGTATTCTGCAATACTAACCGAAATTATATTATCATGTTATTTCAAAACTGACAATATATATATCAGCTTTACTGGAATTTTAAAGAATCTGTAAAAAAAATATTTGTGTGCTGTGTCCCTAAATTTTCCATTTCCTTCTCTATGCTTATGATATATGTTTAATGAAGATATGTTGACTAAAGTATAAAACAAGACTTATTGTTTCATTCAACTCCATATTTGTCAGTTTCCATTGACCACTTGTGTGCAGTCCACAGACACCTCATCAGGAATATGGACCTTTCATTTTTGCCTGCACTGTCTGAGAGACTGCCCATTAAGCACAATCTTTGCTATCTGGCTTGTTCTTAAGTTTGCAACCCTTTGCAACTTGTCTGGTCATGTGTTTCTACACTCAGGTCACCTCTGATCAACTCTGCAACTTGGCTCCCTTGTTAGTTTTGTGTGATACTGAGTGTAATGTCTATTCTGGCATGGGGAAAAACACATGCTACATACGGTGACAAACCTTGTTCCCTTTTAAAATGACTGGCAATAAATTAAAGTTTAGCGTGTCATACCTGATGTAGCATCAATACATTTATTATTATTTTCATCTTTTGCTTTCTTTTCAGTACAATACCTTTCTGGATCATTACACAAATTCTAAGATCAGGTAGAAAATATATACTTTCTGTTTAAGTGATGCTTAACATGCACACTGTTTATATTTTTTGCTTTAATAATACTCTCCTGGGATTTTGTGAATATTTTTGTCTGTACCTTTTTTGGATCATAACTGGTGCTCCAATTATTATTTGTATAACAGTAGATTTAAGATGCTAAACTTTTTCAGTTCAGCTCACACACCACCCCAATCTTTTGAACAAAAACAGAGGTTTATCCCTTGTTTCCAGTTCCTTCTAAAATATTTTCCTTGTCTTTCACTTCCAGTGGCCACTTGCATCTTGGTGGAATTATTACTTTGCTTAGGGTGCTGCCTTTTACTCTGTAACCCTCTACCTTAAATGGCTCTTGGGCCTTGTAAATTGTGAACATTGGAAACAATTTCAAGATCTTGATATTTACTTATTTTAGGATATTCTTTAACAGATACAACATTTTTTATCTGATTACATTGCCATTAATCTATTATTAATATTATTATTATTATTATTGTAGTAGTAGTAGTAGTTGTTCCCTTCCTTCTTTATTTCCAACTATGCTGGACATATTACCTTCAAGTTTCAAGTTCTTTTAATAGTCAACTTAGTTCAAGTCAAGAAACTTTGATTACAATTGTGTCTTTAGAAAGTCTGAGAAGCCTTTCAGATTCCTTTTAAAAGGTGTTAGCCTTTGCAACTTCCTGTATTGTGAAGTATATTGCTACTAGTGAAAATAATAATACTAATTTGAATAGCAGGCTAAGAATCTTCCCTGTTATTCATCTCAAAGACTTCTTCCCAGCATGTGGAGATCTTATGAATTTAAAAGCAGCTGGACTAGATGAGTTTGACATGAACATCCTCTGTTATTCTTCCATTGTCAAAGATGAGAAAGTGTGAGCTTTGAGTTGTCCCTCGAGGAGACCTTGGCAGCACAAGTTGCTAAACAATGTACTGTTATTGTTCAGATTTGTACCACCATGATTCTATGTCAATTGTTTTTGGTAAGACTTCTTTTTCCCTTTGATAAAAGCAATTGACATGATTATGTAACAATGATCAGAGGAAAACAGTTCCAATAATAAATATTGTAATTTTTATACCCATTTTTGGTGGAATTTTAGAATAGGTACTAAAAACAGAAATTATCATTTTTTTTATATTACTATAGATTAAGCACTCTATATTCTAAATTTCCCCCAAAATTTTTATTACATTTTTTAAAAAGTTAATAGGCGGTCTTTTTGGCTACATAAATTAATTGTAAATTGATCCACCATGGAAGTCAATACTGGGATTTAAATCATAGCCACCAGATAAGCTGGATATAGTTAACCTTTGCTTCTATCTATGAAGCTATTATCCATTATCATGGCCAATTGAATGAAAATATTCTCTCTCTCAAATGAATAAAATGTTCAGTTTAAAATTCTGAAATTGTTACTGGATACAATAGACAGCAAAGTTAACAATGGCATAAAAGTTGTAACAATAAAGATGAGAACAACAGTTTGAATAAATCAGTTTAGAATATGACTAATATAACACTAATTTCTGCTTTAAAAGACCAAGGAGCAACTTCAGCAGACAGTTTCCAGCATTTAAAAACATTTCAATGAAAACATTTTCCAAGAACATTTTGGTATATTTTCATACAGTAACTCAGCCACAGAATACTTTTTTTTTCTAAAATTCCATATATAAAAGTTTTCTTCTTTTATATGACATGTCCCTTCAGCACATGGGTGATACTTACTCTGTGTAATTTTCTATCCTTTGTAGCTCTTAGCAATGTTTGTCCTTTTACTATCTCACCTAGTCTCTCTTCTGTCATCCATTTACAGATCCCTGTTAGCTAGGTTACTTGCTGTTTCCTTTTTGCCTTCAACATGTCTTCAGTTAATTGAATAAAGTTTTCAGCTTGAAATCCTGAGACTCTGTTCCAGGATAAAACAGAGAGCAAAGATTACCATGGCTGAAAGGTCGTGATTATAACAGCAAAGATGAGGACATCAGTTTGAATAACTCGGTGTATGATAAAACACTAATTTCTCATATTTCAAATTGCCATAGTGCTTCCAGCACTGTGATCACTTTTGATTAGAGTATTAAAAAATTTAAATGACAACATTTTTCCCAAAGCATTTTGGCATATGTTCACAGAGTATAGACTAATGAATTACTATATTTACCATGTTATAAAATCGAAATAAGCACCATTTTCCTTCAGGGCGTGGGTGATCATAACTCTCCACGACATCCTATCCTTGAAACTCTTAGAAATATTTATTTCCTTACTATCCTCCCACTCCCTGTTCTGATATGCATTTGCACAAACTCTTCAGATAAGTTATTCAATGTTTCTCTTTATCATTCTTGCCTTCACTATGTCCTGTGGATATAAGATTTTACAAGCCTTGTTTATGCATTATGCAACTTGGAAAGTTTTAACTGTCTCTTTCCAATTCTAAGTAACAGTGTCCTTTTCATTTTCCTTAAAACCTTCTTGTTGCTCACATGTTCATGGTATTCTCAGCATCTTTCTGTAGAACCACATCTCTGTGAACTCAATTCTCCAGAGTTCTCTAGTATATAAAAGGTTTCATATTACATAGCAGTTGGGCACTCTTTTCTTTATTTCTAACAAAATTTTCCTTTTTCTTAATATTTTATCTTCTGGAAGGTGTTATGGATTAGAATGATGATGATATTTCATATTATAAAAGGAGGCTATTTCATCACCCTAAGCCTCATCATTATAAAAATGACCCTTCTACCACAAGAGAATCAGCAGAGTAGAGAACAGTAGAGTAGACTAGAGCATCTGTAGCAGTACAGAGACAGATATATAGCCAGTTCTCCATGAAGATCGAAAACAAAAAAATTATAAAAGCCATCCTCACAAATGTAATTCTTGGAACCAAACCAAGTAAGCACTGACTTTTAAACAAGAGACACTGAAAACATTTTTACACACACCCTACCAATATTCACTAATTCACATCACAAAAAGAAAATACAAATTCTTGTTATTTATGTCAATATGCATCTCACGTTTTTATTGTTGTTATTGTTCTATGTTTTATGCATTTTAATGTCTATCATTAATATCATCCCCATTGCAGTAAAAAATAATAACAATGGGGAAAATAATACATCAACACCAATAACTACTCCAATACAAAGGCATTGTTTGCTATTCTGATGCATTTTAAGATTTCAGTGTAACAATTTTCATTAGCTAAATTTTTGTACTTGTTTGATATTAACATTACATTCTGAAGTGTTCCTCTTGCTGACAAACATTCTATCTTGTTACAATTAACGGTTAATATTTTTGGTGATGGCCAATTTGTAAAATATTTTTTCTTCAAGATATGGACAAATATTCTAGAAAATCTTATTTCTTATGTCTTGAAACTTGATTAAATTTTCAATATTTTAATTATGAAACTGATCACATTGGAAAATTGAAGACTGTTCCCAAAGTTTAAATATAAGTTCTTTATTTGGAATTCAAATCAGTGAGAAAAAGAAAGGACATATGTACAAGATAATCCATGATCATCACTTCTCAAGACTATTATTCCTGCGTTTTTCTCTTTTCTTTTGGTTTCCTTTCCTTGCTTCTAAAAATGAAATACTTATCACAAATGAGCAGTGTTATGTTCAATGGCCTTACAACTAAAATAAAGAAGATATATTATCTTGCACAGAAGAATCGGCACTCTGTCTACTTCTGATTTTTTTGTACTCTGTCTAAAAGTAAGGACTTCTCCTTCCTACTTTTCAAATTTAGAAATACCAGATGAGAACTGGTTCATAGCAGACAAATGGATCACATTGACAATATTCATTGCAGAAAAAAATTTCCTATTTTTCACTATGATTTATAGAGCTATAAAGAGAATCATTTGTCATGGTTGCTTGGTAAATAGCTTTTGTTAATGCTGAAAGAAAACATAAAAGATTGTATCAGTGGCTATTTGAGAATAGATTAGCAGCAAACAAAATTACAGTTGTTTGAAGAAAAGACCTATGGACATGTTACTGGACAAAGAGTAGTCAAAAGATAATTTTAAAACAAAGATAATACTGGACAGTTCCTTAAACTATTTTGATCAGTTTGGTACAAAATTTTCTTTGTACATTAATATTACAAATATCAATAACAACTGCAAATTGCCTTAAAAATTATTCAGCATAGCCAAATGAAAGTGTTGAAAGAAATATTGCTTGAAGCTTGTCTGGTTAAATTTATTAGGATTTAGCAAATGCTAGAATCAAGTAAATATTAGTTGGTTTACATTTATTTGAATTTGGCAAATGCTAGAAAATATTGTTAGAATAGAGATAAGCTATATGATTAAATTTGTTAGGAGAGAAAATATTAATAACTGTGACTTTATTATATTTATTTCTATAAAATCATTTTGAAGTAAGAATCCTGAAGTTTTATTTAATTTTCTTCCGAAAATGTGGCACATGATAAAGTATGTTTAAAAATGATTTGCCATATATGTACAATAACAGATACAAGAAAAGACATTCACAGATGAGAGAATGTTGAAAAGTTCTTAATTGGTCCAAGAAGCCCTGCTTCTAACCTCAAAAAGTCCAGCGCTTTCATATATATATATATATATATATATATATATATATACACACACACACACATCGAGTGTAAAAGTATAATTATCCATCACACAAAACATTTAATATCTAAAAACCCACTAAACTAATTGAGTTTCTTTTTCCTACGTTTTCAGATTATCTGTTTAGCCATCTTCACACTGTTTATCATAAAAATCACTGAAAAACCCTTTGAGTTATTCAGCTCGAAAGAGAAAAGGTTAAAATCATTTTGTATCAAAGTCACTGTCTTTCCAAATGAGCAATGGTGAGAGGAAAAATTATTCAGTCTTCAGTAATGGTAGCAACATTCATACTGTGGCTTTCATCTTCAAAGTCCATTCAAGAACCATCAAGAGAACAGTGAATAAGTTTAAAAAAGAGGAAACAGTAGAAAAGAAAATTGGATCAGGAGGTCACAACAGGAAGAGGGATCATCGGTTCAACTTATTTTCTAATTAATCTGTTTAGTTCTATCCAACTAAATTCATAAGATATTGGGCATGTGAGAGAGATGTTTCAGCTATGACAGTCCAAAGAGCAGTAAAAAAAAGACTTGAAAATGAAATCATACGTGAAACCTGTGAGACAACTTGATACTCCAGGTTAGAATGTTTAGACAGGGTGAAGATCATTTTGAATAAATTTGAAAATGATCCTGGAATTATATATATATATACACACACAAACTTTATTTCACTCCTTCATGAGTTTCCAATTCTTAGCTATGATTAATGATGAACATGACATTTTCATTTGTGATCAATTTCATCACAATACTTCTGTTAAAATTAGAGAGTAATTATACATTCTTATTACTCAAAGTAGAGTCCACTACTGTTATAAAAACCTTGGAGAATTCCAGTAAGATATCTTTAATCATTTCTAAGATATGAATGGTTCAGATCTTAATCTAACAATTGGATAATTTGCTGTTACCCTCAGTATATATATATATATATATATATATATATATATATATATATATATATATATATATATGGGATAGCGATAAATAATTTTAGGCGAAAAGAAGTATGACAAATTGGGAAAAGTTTTTGTCTGATGCATTTTGAATATGTATATAACCTGAATATTGTTTTAGGTATGAAACTGACAGTCATAGTGCAGTGTGGATTTCTGTCAATATCTAAAAAACATTCTCTCTCCAATATGGAGCATTCTTCCATCTTAAATATAGGAACATTTATAGATAAATATATTGCTTGAAAGTTTCTACATTTAAAAAGAAAGATTGCACAATATCAAAGATTGTGTTTATAGGTAGTGCGGACATAGGAATCGACATAGGACAGTGTCGGTCAGTTTCATGCCTAAAGCAATCTGCTGACCATATATTTCATTATATATATACGAGTAGATGAGTTTGTCTGTTATCCTGTTCACACTCCTCCCTGGTCTTTTAAACAGGTGTAGGAGTTTATTCCTTCTTTCCTGTTTAGAATTGGGTTTCTAGTTCCTTCTAAAGTTTATTCAACTCTATACTTCTAACATCCTTGCCTAAACTCTGAAATTTTATTTACTATTTATTTACTCTTTTTCCTAAATATGAGATCAAATTCACTATTGTCTGGTTCACACTCATTCTTGTTTTTTTTAAACAGTAATAAAGGTTTATGCCTTGTTTGGGTTTCTGGTTCCTTCTAAAGTTTTTCTTTTTCATTCCCTCTTACTCACAGTAGCCTTGTATCTTAGTGGCATTCTTGCCTTGCCTGGCATGAATTTATTAAAAAAATTTAAAATGAAAAAAAAAAAAAAAAATTTGTCATGTAGTTGATTGATGTTATATTCAGCACTTCGACTCCAGAGTTTCATAGGCAAAGCATCTTTGTAATTGTTCAGTTCACTCCTCAAGAACTTTTATTTATTGACTGTTTCACAAACACATCCACATATGTGCGTGTGTGTGTGTGTGTGTGTGAGAGAGAGAGGAACAGTCAATAAGCAATAATTCTTTTTTTTCCATGAAAACTACAACAAATATGAAGAAGCACAATAATGTTGACCATTGTTTGCCATAGTCTATGAATATAGAATCCAGCACAGTACGTAATCTGTTCAATGAAACAACGTTAAAGATTAACACTCACGAGTCAGACACTCTACTGAATCTGACTATATCACCAATAGAAGCAGCAGCTGTTCCATAATTCTTCAGTCTTTAATATCAGAAGTCGGCAGTGAATATTCGGGAAAAACATGGCTGCCTTTATACACATCGTATTGAATATTTTGAGCCTTCTGATTGGTGACTCTTCTATTAGTGAACTATAAAATGAGTCAGCTCATTTTGGTTGGCTCACTAGTATATTGAGTACCCAAAAACTGTAACAAATAACACTTGAGTATAGAAATATTTTTCAGTTGCAACACACTAAATTTGCACATTGTTATCACCATTGGCCATGCATTTACATTAGCAATGACTAAGTGCCTGCATGAAATGTTCATAAAAATCTGTAGCAGCGACCCATTTTTTCACAGTAAATATGATGGCCTTATTGTCAAGAAAATCCTGAACCTGTTGTCCATCTTTCATCAGACCAAACAGATGTGTTTTAATGGAATGTCCCACTCTCCCTATCACCTATTGTGGACCGACTATATTAGTAGATATATATAATAAGCACATAATATACCTGATGAACTTGCTTTGGGAATTGCTAACCTGCTAACCAATTCCCTGTCTTTCAGTAGTGTATTCTCTTTTACCATAAACCTCTCTTTCTTTCATCTACACCTATGTTGCTGTTCCTTTCACTCAAGTACCACCTTTGTCTGTTTGTAACTTCTTTAAGGATACAAGAAGATGAAAGTTGGAAAACACCAGATTTTGACCACACACTTTTGGTATCAGATAGTTCAGTCAAAATTCACAGCATGATCTTGAAAGTGGCATATGATTGATTCATTATTTTCTACGACTTTGCATTATCAAATTGTATACAAAAATTTTGTCTTCTTGAATCTGGAAATTTAGCTCTTCAGTTAAGCTTTGCAATGTTAATAATCAAAATCTCTGGGAATTAAACCTTTTCTATTGTCCCCAAATAGTACACATCATTTGGTCCACTTGAACATCTGCTTTAATAGGTAATATGTCAACACTGAACTTTTGTAGGGAGTTTGATGACAATGGTTGCTCACAGGTCTTTAAAATCAACATTTGTCTATTGGTTAATGTGACAAATTTTATATTAAGTTTGTATAAGGAGGAATTTACTCAGTCACCTGTAATACAAGAAATACTTAGGAGAAACCTCAAGGAATTTAAATAAAAGATAATATAAACACAAAAGGGACTTTTACAAAACAAACACACTAAATGAATTAGTTGTTCTTTATAATGAGTCTGACTAATTTTGATTTAAAAAATGTTATTCTAATTAAAAGAGAAAGCAATTTACTAAGATGGAAATATAGAAAGTGCTTTAATCGCTAGACCATCCAAAGTAAATTCATATCTAGCTTCTTACAAGATTTCACCTTTCTTAGCAGATCTTCTATTATCACAATGTGGGATATCTAATAAGAGAAGTGATGGAAACATAAACTAAAAGAAAAAGAAACTTTCTTTTTAATTGGTATCATCCCAACCAAGGCAGTAATGCCTCTAAAACACAAGGCGTTACAGGATGTGGAAGAATTAGGAACAGAAACAATAATGATGAGCAGAAAGCAAGAGAATAACCAAGAGGACAGTAGATAGCAATTGACATTGCATTTAAATTTTTGCAGATTAAAGTTGGTTGGAAAGCATAGAGCCAGAAGGGAGTGCCACTAGTGAGAAGTGTGAGATCAGAAACTGTTAACATATAATTCATGGCTACATCTAGTGAGCTTAAATGTAAATTGATGAAATCTTGACAACAGTCTAGTGCTGTGCTTAAATTAAAAAAAAAACTCTAGGTACCATAGAAAAGAGCTCATCCAAACAATTACCATGAAAATATTTATAGAAAAGACATACAGAGGCAACCTTATAGCAGCGAAAAAGTGACTGGAGCTGAGCTGCCAGATCAGAACCAATAATATTACTGATTATTCTTTGGATTTTATCAAGGACCTCAAAGTAAATAGTAGTGGCACTGGGCCATATGTGACAGCAATATTCTAAGGATGGGTGAATGGTAGACTAATAGATAGATTCTGGGGAGAAAAATTGTTTTGCCCAACATAGTGAAGTGACTTTCTTAGCAGCTGACCTACCAATGGATTCAATATAGCCTTTCCATTTCATATCAGCAGAGAACATGAGCCCAAGAAGGTGCAATGAATCACTTTCCTGGAGGTAAACTATATGAAGTTGGTTAGACTATATGCACAAAACATATTAAAAAAAAAATTAAATTTAATATTCTCAGCTTCCCCTCTCTTTTGTGAAAATGTTTACTTGCAGCAGTGTAAACATGACTTTAGTTTGATTAAATCCTAAAAGGTGATAAACATCACATGCAAACTTTTTCCACTTTGTCACAGTATATTTCTATAAATTGTTTTAAATTTTAGTCATTCTTGAGTTGGTTGGTATTATAAAATACATAGTTGTATAAAAGTTATGTTTTTGTTAATTTTGTAATCTAAATGATTTCTATTTTATCATTCACTTGCACACTATTATTCTGATATATATTCCATATCATATATTAAACACACACACACATTTATTTATTTTAGGCTATTTAAACATGTTAGAAATCGCTACATAATGGTAATTATGTTTTTACACCATAAATGTGTCTCCTTGGGTGATGTTAAACTGCTGGTAATTCAAGTATTTTAACATCATCCGAAGAGACACATTTACGGTATTGAAACATAACTGTCTTTAAATAGCATATTTTAACATGTTTTAATATCCTAAAATAAATAATATTTAGCTCTATTCTTTACTGAGCCCTCTTTTTAATTGTTATGTACAGTGGAATTATACTCCATTTCTTCTCATTTTACCTGGATATATATATATATATATATATATATATATATATAAAGAGAGAGAGAGAGAGAAATTCTCAGCTATGTTTTAAATAGCAAGACAGACTGGCCTCTCTAGCATTAGCTAGCAACTGCTCTTGGAAGAAGACTTTGAATTCAGAACTATATATAGCCATGGCTTTGTACATAGTATACAGCCATTGATAAGATCACAGTGTTCAAAATGATTCTGTAATATTTAATGTGGTAAACCTACAACTATGTTGATTTATTATTATTATTATATAAATAAAAAAAAGAGGTATACATAAAAGTAAATTTTAAATGTTCCAGATATTGAATGTTCTTAAACTGTTTGATTCATGGTGTATGTTGAGCAGCTCTCAGTGTACACAGTCCAAAGTTTTACTTATATCAAAGCAATCTGAATGTTAGAAAGAATTTGATTTCAAGCCAGAAAATTAGATAGTGTCATCTACTTGATTTCAAAGTGGGTTTCACTTCAGCCAAATGAATGCACCAGTTGAACTTGATGTTCAGAGAAGGAATGATTAACAACTTATAATTCATTAAATCATGGTAGAGTGGAGATATTGGCCAAAGCTTAAGGTGGACAAGCAGTGGATGAATTGTAACCAGGTGAAAAATAGCTTCATAGTTTAATTGTACCCACCACTTCAAACTAAATCCTTTATTGCCATAAGTGATAAAATGTATAAACTCAGAAATTTTGTGCACAATCACTTCAAAATGATGCATCTTTGATTTTTTTTTTTTTTTTTTTTTAAATAGATGGACACCATGAACACGGGTGAAAATAGGTATTATGTCTATAATAACATAATATAGAAATTAAAGTGCAATGACCAGGTCACCCTGCTGTTGCAAACTTCCTGTTCCCAAAAATGTCATGTTGTCAAGTGTTTAAAAACAATTTGATCCCAAAAAAGATTAATAATACTGAAGAGCCTCGGTGTATGGATCAGTTATAACAAATTTAGTATACGAAATAAGGAAATGGAACAGAGATCAGGCTACCCAACACTGCAAATTACTTCTTCTATGTACTGTGTCACTTCAGAATGTTGGTCATAATGGCCCTCCACAACTTCCTGTCCGTTGTAGCTCTTAATAAATTTTCTCTGTTATCTCTCCTAAACCTTGCACTATCATCCATTTATTCAAGCTCGCTAGATAGGTTATGCATCATTCCAAACCCATTCAGAAATATCTAAGCTGTCAGCTGTACACAGCTGCTTTCTCAGATCAATGATTAAAAATGGCTTCAAGCAGATGAAGTTTGTCTTAGCAAAGGTTATTCATCTTCAAATCTTGTGGATTGGCATTACAGAATCATAAAATGTATCAAAATAAGAGAAAGCACATTTCTTGAGGACTGGGAACAGCAACATCTAAAACGGATAGGACATGTAAATCAAAAAGAAAATAATGACATAATCACGATGTTGATATGTTCCCTCCTTTTCAAACAAAAGGCTAAGAAGGAAGCCCTCCCTCCATCAATACTGGAAAGTGTGAAGAGAATCATTGAGAGTAAAAGCTTGAGAATATATTTAAAAAACTAAATAAAATGGATCTATCTTAGAATACCTAATCATTATTTTCTCTTTGGTTTAATATGACTCTCTCAAAGAGTCCACATTTTACTGAAATGTCTGCTGTATATAACCACTTACTAAGAGCAATGGTTAAAATGGCTTTGGGAGTTTAAAGCCAGTAGGTCTTGATAAAGACTACACTTTTTCAAACCTTGCGAATTGTTGCTAATCACAAAGAAAGAACTGTACCAAATAATAGAAACCACATCACTTGAGGACTTTCAATAACAGCAACAACTAAAATGGATATCACATGTAACTTGAAGAGAAAATAATGACAGTCAAGATATTGCCATTCCACACAACTTCAAATAAAATGTTAGTGGGGAAGTCCCCCATCAGTATTGGAAAGATTGATAATGTTTAGTAGACTTTGGGAACTTAATTCCTGAAAAATTGCCTTAATAGAAAGATTTTATAAATTTCAAGTGTCCGTAGTCTTAACTTGCTTAGACAATAACCAGAAAAGCTGTGTTTTCACTGAAGAATTCCTTTTATGGAAATACTTCAAGAAAGATAACTGATATCCATAGTGCAGGTCTCTTCATTTAGTATGCTTTTTTCCTTCTTCAAAATTAAGATGTACCAAGTACTTCTAACAATTTAAGTGTAGAAGCACCTGTTTTTGTCAAGGAATCTACCAAATAGAATTTCACATCCAAAACACCTTTATTTCCTCTCCTGACACCATCTCTCTCAATCTTGCCATGTCCGCCCTTAATTTTCTGTCACTAATAATGTTTGTATTTCCCAAAGCACTCTTCAATTGTCTGTATAGCATTGTACTGGTGGCAATACAGCCATACCAAAGTTTCTTGCAACAAAGAAGAGACAAAGAATGCTGCATTTGCTGCCTCACATAATGCCAAACTTTTAGATGCTAATGGACTCTTTATTACTCTGTCCAACTAACTGGTGCTACTTTCTTGTTCTCACCTTGAATAAAAACAATAATACCACCCTGGGAAGATCCATCTTCCAGGCTAGCATATATAGCATCTGAATATGCTAAGATTCTCATGTTTTTAGGATCAACCAAATTAGGAAATTTTAGTGCAATCTTCTTAGCATTCAATTTAGACAGTGCTTTATTTGCCTCTTGTAGCATTTTCAAATTTGGATGCTTTCCTGTTTTGCTCATAACACACATTTAATGGTTTATATCTGGTCTTGTTTTCAAAGCAAATTCTGAAGCATTTGTCCACTTAAGTGTTTTTAAGTCAGTTTTCTCTTCTGCAGTCAATTCATCTGTCTTTGTTGTGGTTTGACTTTGATCCATTTTTATGTGTGCTAACCTTAAACATTCACTTTAGTTTTTCTATGATCTGTTCCTGAAAAAATCATTCCCACAGAAGACAAAATCATCCATATGACTAACCAAAATTCCTACAAGTGATCCACTTTTATACCACTTGGATAAGGCACTGTTGTATGAAATAATTATACCCTCTAGCTCCTTTAACTCTTTTGTACCAAGATCAGGGTGCATCATTCAATCCATAGATGCCTCTTTTAAGATGCCAGACTTCAGTTTTTGGACAGACATCATGGGGTGGATATAGAAATACCTCTTTCCAAAGGATCCCCTTGTAGAAATGCTACTGTTATATCAATAGATTGCAACTTCCAGGACATAAAGACTGCTGTAAAAAATATCAAGTGTAGACACTCTCTAATTCTGGTGGGAGAATCTTTTCTATGATTGTTCGTGTCATCTTCAAAGCCATTGACCACTAATCTTGCTTTAGTTTTCTTTTTGCCATCTTTATATTTTTCAGATATTATCCCTTGAGAAGATAGTGTAGAGTCTGTTTTCCGAAAGAAACAACTTCAAATACATTATTAGCAATCAAGTTATTCAGCTCTCTCTCTCCTTAGCATGCACAACATCCTAGGACATTAACAGTACAGCATTTTATGGATAATGTAGTTTCTTCCAGTCGTCAATATGAACCTTATTAACACATCTTGGTTCTTCATCCCCCTCCACATGAATATTCAACAATTCCTTATATTTTTGCAGTTTTTTTTAGGCTGTATGCTTGATACTTTGGCTTGCCTCCATACCTTTTCATTCCTCATTTTGTATGTGTAAAAATAATTTCTTAGTTTTACTATATTACTTCAATCCAGAGGTGAGTTTTCACATCTACCATCAGACATATCTTCCTTCTGGGAGTCAGTTTCATCCTGGCATAGAATATTTATGAGTATCATCATCCTCATCTACATCAATAGTATTCATATGTAGTTCTTCATCTCTTGCCTTATATTCTGATCTCTTTTTGGCCTGGTACATATTACTACAATCTTTTACTTTCATTAATTGACATAAATGAACATGATAGTAAGCTCCTCCATGGTGTACCAATACAGTTTGTCCTCCTTCAAGGACAACTGCAGGACCTTTCCAACTTTTAAAATTTTTTCTGTGATAATAAACTTTATCATCATTATCAGACACCACATCTAAATATGTGTTCCCCTTTTTGTCTGAGTACTCTCCTGATCTTTTCACTTGACTCTGCTTCAATACAGTTTTATCTGGCACTGTGTAAAGCTTCCATGTTCTGACATATAATATCACTAGAGAAACACTCCATCACTGGAAGTTCATCCTCTAATACTGACAGAAGGTTATGGTTAACTCCAAATACTAATTGGTTTGGACTAAAACCACCATTATTTTGTAATATGTTCTTGGCACTTACTGCCGATTCAAGTATAATTTTTGGTTCATATTTCACATCTACAATAGTCTTAGAAAATGCCTCTGCCAATATTTGATTATGCCATTCCACAATCCTGCTGCTAAATGGTTAGTCACCTGCTGTTGTTGCAGTTTCTCTATTTACTTACTCATTCATTTTCTTGTATCTTTTATTTGAAAATTCTCCTCCGTTATCACTGAAGAATTTTCTAGGTGCACCAAAATAAGCTATCCACATTTGGTAAATGTTTTGCACAATTTTATCTTGTTGTTTAGAAAACACTATATAAGCTGCAAAATATCTTGTGGCAGAATCGGTCATATGTAAAATGCAAGTTTTATTGTGAATATGTTCCTTTAATTCAATACACACAACTTGGTTAAGTTTATCAACCATGAGCAAAGCAACAATTAGGCATAAAGGTACATGTTTGTATCTCATGCATACTTTGCATGTATCGCAACATTTTTCAGTTGTCTTGAAGAATTCATTAAAATCCTTACTTCCCTTCATTAGTTTACACACCTTTTCTTTTGAGGCATATGAAAATTGTCTGTGTAGCTTCACTGCTTTTTTTGCTTTTTTTCTCTTCTGGTGCTAATGTTTTTACAGAAGTGGTGTGCCACACCACTGACACTTTCAATTCACCCTGCTTGTCAAATAACAAATTTGTAAGTGGAATGGATTAATGGACTGATTAGGTGCAAACCAAACCTATCGTATCACCCAGAGCTTTTGCTGTATCATTCACAAAATTTAAAATAATTCCAGCTTTCTTCCCCAAGGCTTTACTCAATAACAATGGAATTTCATTATTCACTATACAGGACTCAATCATAACCCTTTTTCTGTCAATAACTACCAGAAATTTCACTTTCCTAGTTGCAGTAACCTCAGCTTCATCTCCAAATTTGAACATTGTCTCAGTCAAAAAATAGTCAACTAAATATTTGTCTCTATTAGACAAAGCATCAATAAAAATGTCCAGACATGTTTTACCAGTGGCAGTTTTTGTACATGCATTGTCCAATATACCCATTCCGAAAAACTCTATAACTAAACTGTAAGCATGGACTTCTGTGTTATAGGAATCTCTTGCATGCTTCTTGTATTTTCTCAACAATATTTACAATCTCCTGAGAAATGTTTTGTAGAGTTGCAATTAAAGCATCACACAATTTTCCATCCTTGCTGTACTGATTACATTGGTACCCTTTCATTTGTCCTTGTTTTAATAACTAAACTATCTATTTTACATTATATATATATATATATATATACACACATGTATGTTTTATTGAAAGACTTAATTACAAACGGTTTCCTGTAGATTCAGGCTTCATTTTCAATGTTAATTCATTTAGTGAAGCATTACAAGAAATTTAAAAAGAAGAAAGAAAACCACCCCCACAACATGATGCAGCCATAACTACACTTGACTGTTAGAATGTTATTCAACCCTGCACTGCACATTTTGAGCCACTTTAATATTTTACTGATATATAAAATAAATACTTACAGGAATCTAAAGATTTATTCACTGAATGATCATAACAGAATGAAAGCTGATTCATTCCGTACATATATAAACAAATGGCAGACATTTGTATGAAATGCTCTGAATTTTAAAGTCTCAAATTAATAGCCATATTGTAAACTTGAAGCTTTAAAATATGTTGTAAAGATAATTTGACAAATAAAGAGAAAAGTTGAATAATTTTCACAACTTGTAAAACAATGATGGAAATTTTAAAAATGATCTACAGATCTACTATGAAGAAGTTCATTAAAAATCCAGGACAACTCTGATAAACAGAAGTTGGTGACTTTATTAAATTGACCTTTGTCCTGCATCAAGAGAGAAGTTACTAAAAAAATGTGTCTTAAGCAGTGAAATTTTTAGTCCTTTTCAAATAGATTTTTTAATCCAACATTATTTCTTATTACTACAAATGTTTGAGTGAATTTGTTTTTGTTTAATAAGCGTTTTTCAGTCTAAGCTGTTTGTCATTAATTTCACTGTTTAAGAAAATAATAAATAGATATATCAACTCAAGCACATGTGCCCACTAAAAATGTTGTGGAGATGAACACACCCCTGCAGAAGAAGACTTGGACTCATCCAAATATATAGAGACTGACACTGAGAATCGTCAGCAGAAGAAAGAGTAGAGAGTCAGAGTAATCTAGTAGAGATCTAGCTTATCTACTTACTACCAATTTTAGCAAGACTATGTTGGCTCAAAGTGACATTCTACTTCTTGATTGTATTATCGTCATTCAATGCAATGAAGACATAACAAAAAAATTGTTTTTAGTCACAAGAAATAATGTAGGATAAAAATATTGATTTATATATATATATATATTATAAATTAATAGATTTAAAATATGGTTTTACCGCTACACAGTGATAACCATGTTTCAGAAATGGAAGCTAAAGCCCCTGAATTTAATTTTGTTATTAAACCAGAGACATTAGTTCCATTTCCTCATCAAGCGAATTTTGGAGTAACTTACTTTTTAAAATTTACGGTTGTTAACGGCACTGGAAAGATTCATAATTTTAAAAAGTAAGTTACTCCAAAATTCGCTTGATGAGGAAATGGAACTAATGTCTTTGGTTTAATAACAAAATTAAATTCAGGGGCTTTAGCTTCCATTTCTGAAACATGGTTATCACTGTGTAGCGGTAAAACCATATTTTAAATCTATTAATTTATAATATTAATGCTCTGTAAATTTAAATTTACATTGAGCACAATTGTGTAAAAATAAAAATATCTATAAGAACACTGGATTTTATATCTTACTTTTTAAAATTTACGGTTGTTAACGGCACTGGAAAGATTCATAATTTTAAAAAGTAAGTTACTCCAAAATTCGCTTGATGAGGAAATGGAACTAATGTCTTTGGTTTAATAACAAAATTAAATTCAGGGGCTTTAGCTTCCATTTCTGAAACATGGTTATCACTGTGTAGCGGTAAAACCATATTTTAAATCTATTAATTTATAATATTAATGCTCTGTAAATTTAAATTTACATTGAGCACTATTGTGTAAAAATAAAAATATCTATAAGAACACTGGATTTTATATCTTACTGTTCTTTCCTTTTTATTTATATATACATATATATATATATATATATATATATATATATATATGGAAATTGTAGATGATGTAAACTCATCTTCTTATTTAATTTCCAACATTCATCATATTTATCAAACAATTAAAATAGATTAATAAACAGAAATTTTAGTACATCCCTAAATTATGCTAACATTTCAAAACAAACACAAAAACAAACACCATAATGTATATGTATGATGTTCACATAGCAAATTTAGTTAAGTTTTTGGTTCACACACTTTCCCAATCTTTTGAACAAGAGTAGAGGTTTATCCATTGTTTCTTGTTTAGGTTTGGTTTTCCAGTTCCTTCTAAATTTTTCTCATTCTCTTTCGCTCCCAGTAAACCTCTTGTGTCTTAGTGACATTATTGCCTTGATTGGGTAAAAAAGGAAATGATTACAAAAAAGAATTTAAAAGTGAAACATAACTATATAATTTCACTTGTGAAAATTTCAGTTGATGAAACTAAAATAAATAGCAAAACATGTTAAATTTATAAATATTTTCTTACTTTTTCCACATTTAATCATATATTAACTCTTTGGATGAATGGCTAGTGTAATAGTTAACTGTCCAAAGATGGCAGCTGGTGATTCAAGTTCAAATTTTGGCCTCGTCTATTGCATTGAATTTCATGCAAATGACATTGGGAAAGGCATGGGTTCATCTATATTCTTCTACTCCTCTCTATGGGTGAAATATCAGGGCACACAATGCTCCCTAACTCAAACAACATATAATTTTAAAAGTGAAATATAATAATGCATTAATTATTTCAATACCAGAAATTTCTGATGAAGGAAAAAAAAATGTTGAAACACTAGATTTATGAAGATTTTCCTATTTGTCCCTCATTTAATGGCTTACAACCATATGTTGAAACACCGGTACCTGTATAATCACCAAAGTTAAGCAACATTAAGCCTGGTCAGTACCTAGATGGGTGACCACTTGGGAATACTAAATTTTGTAAGCTTGGATTTGCAAGAGGTTTAATGGATAATGGCTCATAATTTTTAATTGGAGAGACAATTTCCAATTCTTGCTGGCTTAGTTATATTCACTTATACACAAATACACTTGGGGGAAAGTATGAATCTACCTCTTCTCCCCCCTGCTATGGGTTAATTAGTAAGAACTGTATCATGAAAAATTATTATATCGAAAGAATTCTTACAATCTAAATATATTTTCTGGTTTTAAATAACCTGCAAAGCGTTGATAATCTGTAGAAAATGAATGAATCTCTCAAAACCTTATTTAATCATATAGAAGGTACAGAAAAGTTAATTTCTTTGTGAGTTCTTCTTTAAGATCTTCTCACTGGCTGTGTTTATCTCTAATCTCTTGCAGAAACTGTCCACCAAATAGAATTACTTTGTTTTTACTAGGTTGGTCTGTATTGAAAAAATCATTCATGAAAAGTCCCTGAAGCAATGTACAAGATAGACTTGATAAGTGTCTGCAACTGGCAAAGCTGACATATATGTGCTCTTACCCAACATTTGTACAACAATTCCCAGCAATAATATTTTCTCTTCGGCCTTTTCTATAAACCAACTAGCATAAGATGAACAAAATTATTCCTCACTTGCCCTGTTCTCATAAAGTCCATCTTCTGCAGAATCATTGGAGTAAAACTCAGCATAATAGAGAGAGAAAGAGCGGCAATGCAAAATTTATAAGTTGAAGAGGGGCGAGAAAAAGAAAAAGACAGATTAAGAAAAAATGTTCACACAAGCAGAAAATACTCCATTTCAGCCATACTGTCTTGACAGATTAAATCATCAGTTATTTCAATGAGACCACAAAACTGAGAAGATAATATATTCAAGAACATGTACCCTTTTTCTGTTTCTTTGATTTTTGCTTATTCACCATTGAATATATTTTCTGCTCCAGTGAGTCAGATTCTGAAAATCCTTTGCATAAGAATAGCTTTTGTAATTCCTTCTTGTTTCTCCCATTCCCCCCACAAGAAAGAAACACAACTAAGAGGTGCATGAAAAGAGGGTGAAAATGTGTGGGAAAATGGTTGACTTTTGTCTGGCAGGAAATTTGATGGATGGCTTATCAAGGCTTCTTCGTCTTAATGCAAAATAATCAATATTCTTCCTACAGGTACAAATTCAAGGCTCAGCTTTGAAACTCAATTCAATTATTATTTATAAATCAGTAAACAGCAGAGATGAAAATGTTTAATTTCCATGTAAAATAGAAAATGGTATTATCTATTTACAAAGTAGTGTATTCTTGCTTATCCTTTAGACAAGATTTTAAGTACAAAGGCTGTTATATATATATATATATATATATATATATATATATAAAAACAAACCAAAGTATTGGTAAAACCTACAATTTTGACTCCACCAAAACAAAGCCTACCAAGTGACACTAACAAAATAAAAATACAAAAACAAGTTTAAAAAGCAAACAAAATGTAAAGAGAAGATTAAAAGACAACTACCTATGTTATAATATATGGTGCTCAATGTCTAATTGACCAAGACAGAGTAAACATGGTAACCTGCAATACCACTCAAAAAGTTCAGATCACTATTCAAGTTTCCTGCTAATGTGACCATTATGTAACCTCAACTATATATATAAATATTATGAATAATGTGATTGTTGAGAAACTTACAATAATTATTAAATTATATATATATATATATATATATATATATATATATATATATATGGTGATATTAAAAAGAGAATATTATAACTAAATTTAAATGTTAAATTTTTAACAATAATCTGCAATGGTCAAAATTTCAAATTTGAAATTGATGATTAGCATACATTCCAAGGTGTATAACTATGATATCTGGTTAGAATTTTAATAGATTTATTGAACATCTGACTGAGTATTTTGATTTAATACAATGGCGTCGGTAAAAATGATGTCCATTGAACTTTTACTGAATGTTATTGAATATATTATATATATAAAATATTATAGATATATATATATATAAAGTGTGAAAAAAGAAAGTGCATGTTAAAACTGACAGTTTCATGCCTTAGGCAATCATTAGATTATCATCTGATGACCAGTGTTGATTTTTATTCCAATACTGTTTATACTTCAAAACATTTCAATAATGAGCACACTTTTTATGTACATATAACAAATTTATTTATATATATATATATATATATATATATATATATATATATAGAACAGTGTGGACATAGAAATCAACACTGCATTGCGACAGGTTGTTTCATGCAATACAGTGTTGATTTCTATGTTCACAATTTTATTAAAATTTTAATGGTCATATATGTAGAACTTGGATAGGAATATTTCCTTTTAAGAAAGGAGATATTTGAAAAACTTCAGGATATGTTAACATTTTGATGAGTATCGATAATTGTTCTCCCAAGAACTTTTCTTTTTAGTCAGTTATTTTCTTTCTTAATAATTGTAGTATTCTTGAAATAAAACTGTGGCTGAAATTATTTCTGTTTATAACTAATGCACTGGGTAAATTGTTATATAAGAGATTCTTCTTGTGTTTATAAATATGTTCTTTAAATTTCTGCAAGCTTCACCAATATATGATAAGGAACAGCTGCAATAGTTTCTTTTATCTATACCTGCTTCAGAGTTATTGTTATTATGGACATTTTCGGTTCTGATCATATCCTTAATAGTTTTAGATATGGTTGTAGGTATTTTGATATTGTTAAGGTTGGAAATATTGTTTTGAATAGTAGATAGTAAGGAGTTGGTAGATAATATTAGGAATCTATTTTTAACTAGGTGACTGTTGTTTTTATATGCCCACAGAGTGAGGCTTATGGGCACACCATGTTGAAACACCAGTTCTTGTACGATCACACAAGTTAAAGTAATGTCGAGCCTGGGTGACTACTTGGGAATACCAGGGGCTTTAAGCATGGATACACAGGTGGTGCAATGGATAATGGCTTGGAATTTTGAATCAAAGAGCAGATTTGCCATTAGGGTCATTATGTTCCATTACATGCAAATACCCTTGAATCTACCTTCTCTCCCCCAGCTATGGGTTAATTAGTAAAACGTTTGCACTAAATCATTACCTCAAAAAAAAAAAAGAAATTCTTACAATCTAAAAATATTTTCTGGCTTTAAATAACCTTCAAAAATTCAATGAATCAATCAAAAACACAGAGTGAATTACAAAAGTATTTCTATCCCCTGGAAAATATAGTTTTATTGACAAAGTTAATTTTTTTATGTAATAATGTGATAATTGCAATTGGAATGTCATTAGAATTATAAACTTTAACCTACAGTTAAATTTTATGAAATGATAAAATATTACTTTTACAGTGTTGCAAATATATTCATACCTAATATATACAATGCATTTAGTACTTTGTAGTGGGTCTTTTAGCAACAATAACTGCTGCAATCACTTTGGATTGCCTGTGACAAGTTTAGTGCAATGTTCTCTGGACAGTTTCATTCACTGCTTTTTACAATACTGCTCCACCCAAGTGTGTTTGTTGGGTAGCGATATTCAGATGCCACCAGAGGTTTTCTTTGTGATTATTGTACAGACTCTGACTTGACCAAAACCAGATGAATGATAGAGATGCATGTTTGAGTTGTTATCCTACTGAAATGTAAACTTATTCCTAAGATTCAGGCTTCTTGCTGACTTGAAGAAATTTTCCCTCAGAATTTCTATGTATTTAACACTGTCCATAGTACTTTGTACAAAGACAAGCAACCAAGGACCAGAGTAAGAGAAACAGGCCCAAAGAATATTTACATACTATTTCCCCAATAATTTATAGCTGGTAATGTATATATGGGTCAAATCATAAGCCATGTTGGGTCTTCACCAAGCATGTTGAAATCCAGAGCAATATGTTCTATTTTGGTTTCATCTCATCAAATAAATCTTTCCAATATAGCTGGAGAGTTTTTTTTAGATGTTTGGTAACATATTCTAGATGGGCTTTGAAGTAGTTTATCTTTAAAAGTGGCTTATTTCTTACCTCATGCTCATAAAGACCTTCTGTAAAGTGTATGATTGCATTGTACAATGGACGTATTTTTTCAGGTCTTCAAGAATGATGGAAAAAATTTGGATTGCCTGACCAGTTTGGGTTGGTTCTTGTTATCTTAAAGGAATGCCTTGTTATTCTGATATTTACAGTGATGTCACAAACCTTTCAATTCTTTAACATTGTTTTGTACATTTAATGAACTGACTATTAGTTTATAACATTCTTTCTCGGGTCTTCTGATAAATTTTGGACTTCATGATTGCCACAGTTGTTGTTTAACTAAGAAGCACAGTGTGATTGTAGACAAAAGAATATTGCCTGGTATTTACAGGAAGAATTTATGTTAAATATGTTACTCACCATTTCCTCCTGCTTCTTTGGCCTTCAGATAGATGATTTAACATTCACAAGAATGTTAAATTCTCTATTAATTAGATTAAAGACTATAGGCAATAAAAGTTTTCAATCTTTCTTTAAGTTTTTGTTGAGTTCATTCTAAATCAAATGCATCATAACACAATTTTCCATCTTACTCTCTCTCTCTAACACACACACACACATATATATATATATATATATATATATATATATATATATATATATATATGGGTGTAATTAGTGTAACTATATATATTTAAAGTTACCTCCACAGATTCACTTAAAATGAGCGAGGCATGATGAAAAAATGTTTCTCAAAATATTTGTTATTATTGAAAGGAAAGACCAAAGGATATTTTGATTATTAAATTATACTTTTTTTAGAAGGTTCAAAATTTTGGTTAAATATCTTGTTTTTCTTGTGTTAGTGGGAGACCAAAGATTAGTATAGGAAATTTTAGCATATTTTTTTTTTACATTTGTTACACACCACTTATTTAATTCTGAGAAATTCATTTTTATACTGCATAATGTTTATGTTAGTTATATGCAGAACTCTCCTTGAAGAATTTAAATCATCAATTTGTTTTTGCAAACAGGAGTCCCTGAAAAAATGGAATAAAAATAAGACATTATTTAATTACAAAAACTTTTAATTGCTTTTATAAATAAGATATATTATGGACAATATTGTCTTATGAAAGATTTTTTTTTGATGAATATTGAATTTTTACAAGAATTATTTTAATTTTTACTGGTTAGGGGATATTGTTAGTTAGTAAAAACTATATTTACTAATTATAAATGGAAATGCTTACTACAATTCAGTGACCCAGAATATCTTAAAGAGTTTTGGATTGTTTTTGTGTGTATAAACATGCCAATCTTTGTAAATACATACATGACATTATCAGACAATAAGAGCCAAAATATTTTAAACTAAAAGTAATATTTATTTCAAATCAAATTAATTAATCTTTCAATCAGCTAATATTCCTTAGATAAAGTTTCTGAACAGTACATTTTATTTTTGAAAGATTTTTTAATAAAGAGTATTAATTACACTGTGCTGATAAATGGTGATTTTAGTGATTTCAAAATAAAATTCCTTCCAGTCAATTGAAATTAGTTTTGAAATACAGCAAAGTATTTTCTTTTTGAAAATATTAAATTTAATCTATTAGCTTGGAATTAAAACTAAAATAACAGCTTCAAGAAAAAATTTAAAACTATAGGTATAACATTTCTGTGGAGGTATATATATATATATATATATATATATATATATATATATATATATATATAGGATAGTGGATCAATAAATTTATAAACCTGACATCTACTTATTAGTTAACTTTGATCTGAAATTTCACTGTATAATTTTCAATGTATATGATGAATATTCAGAACTGAATTAAGCTTGTTAAAAATGAATGTTTTTTCATCATTAGGCTACAGACTTACTGATGCACCGAAATATATATGAGCTGAAATTTATATTTTGTATATAACACATATACATAAGCATAGCCCAGTGGCTGTTGGTGTGTAAAGTTCACATGCCAGCTGAGACCACTGTGTTTGTTTTCACACAAATACCCTTGAGAAGGTATGAATACAGGTTAGTGGCAGGGTAAACTGAGTTTTCTACATTTGGTTGGTAGCTATCAAGGAGAAACAGAACACTGAATCCAAACCAGTTGGTTGTGGGGCTAGCAGTTCCACACTGTAAAAACTTCCTTACTATATTAACCACTGCAGCAACACCTAGTGTGCTGTGGCTGTATACTCTACTGGCAGATATCAATGCTAACACACATACGCACACACACATATATATATGAATTATATTTACACTGTCCTATGTTGTTATATGTATTTTGTTGGAAACTAAGAAAAGAGAGTGCTGAACTGCTATATAATATCAATTCTCTGATGTGGCAGTGAATGCTGGATAGTTCTCACAGATGAAGAGGAGCCTTGAGATAACAGTGATGTGGTTGTACAGAAGGATGTTGAGAATATCATAGATGGAAAATATAAGCAATAAGGCAGTTTTAAGGAAAAGGGGAACAGCAAGTACACTTGTAATTAGAATCAAAAAGTGCTAGTTAAAATTTCTGGCATACATAAGAGAATTGGAGAATTTGACACTAATAAGACATAATAAAAGCAAGAAAGATGGTGGAAAACAGTGAATTGTCTACCAAAAAAGTTAGTGTAAATGAATGATAGAATAGTAATTGGGAGGAGTAGTAAAGGGAAACATCGCTTAGTGCTACAAGGAATAGGAAGTTGTGCAGAGCCATGATCATTCATCTGCATAACACAGAACATGAAAGAAGAGTATATGATTATATTCATGCATTGACTTTAATAAACTTAATAAGTCAGTAAAAATAGATGGAGACAAGTACTGTATGATTCATGCCACAAAATACCAGATGTCTGAATTAAATTTAATGTCCATCATATGGTGACCCCAATATGAGGTACCAAAGTAACTGTTCTATTTGGTGTCACATCAGAAAGTACCTAGGAACCATTGGGTTGAAGGAGAAGGTGTATTATAGCGACCAAGCGCAGAATGGGGCTTTGAAAAAGGCTGAAGGAAGTGAGCACAACTGAACTTAGGATATGTACACATAAGACAACAAGACAGCAAAAAGTTACATAAAGGTCTGACCTATGATGAAACAAAGAATCCCTCATAAGAAGCAGACGAAACATTGAGGAAAGACCTGGAACTACATACCCATGGTTAACAATGTTAAAGTCCAGTAATGATTAAACCATTATTTCACATATGAACAATTTAGTCTTGTATTCTTATCAGATGTTACTAATAAAAATTATGCAAGAATCTGTTCAAAATTATTTTCTCAAATGCACAATATACAGAAACATCCAAATGATTACATACATTGATGTACTGAAATTTCAGTAGATTCTGAAAAACCAAACAATAAGAATTGTGTATAAATCAGTACTGAAGGTATCAGCATTATGTGTCACGAAAACTCAGTCAATAAGAAAAGTAATATTTAGAATAAAAGCAAATTGGTCAAAAGCAAATGCTTCCCATTAACAATCTCAGAAGAAATTGCAATTCTTTTTTGTTTGAAAATTCAGAAAGTTACAAACCTTTTAGTTTATTAAAAAGAGAAAAAATTACGAGATATTTTTATGTCATCTTTTACATGAAAAACGTGTATACAAAACATTGGCATACACTTCTATGTATGTTTTATGCATTAAATCAGTTCTCATTTTAAAACACCATGCTTGGAACACAGTTGATTAAAAAGCAATACTGAAATCTAAAGGTGCATCAGAATAGCACAAGAAAAGATGCTCCCAAAGGCTAATCAAAGTATTGAGAAACAGGAAAATGTTTTGAGAAACCACAAGAACAAATGATAGGCAATCTTCTCAGAGATGAATAAGAGATTTGAAGTGACAGAATGATGCTGAGATACTATGGACTGATTGATATAGTTTTAAGGAAAATAAAAAGGACACTTCTAGAATGAGAAACAGACAATTGAAATTTGTAGGTTACATAATGAGGAAAGAGGATTTGGAGAATTTGACACACAGTATATAATGAAAGCAAGAGAGATAGAGAAAAGCAGTGAATACCCTACTTTGTGTAAATGTTTATCAGAACAGGAGCAAAAGACAACTTAATAAGAGACAAGTGACAAGAAATTGTGGAAAGATATGACTGGCTATATCCTGAAGGAACATGATGTATAGAAAATAATGTCGCTTGGGCTGGAAATAAATGTATGCAATATATGAATATTGTTTGTGGGGGAAATAAAAACCATTTGAAATAACCCAAAAATTAGTTAATATTATATGATTGGAGATAATGAGTTGTATTTTCATCTTTGTATTTTACATCTCATATCACTAAGGTGATAAATTTTGTCCTTTAAAAACATAAGACCTCATTCTGATGAGAGCATTTAATCCATTACACCAAACCTTAGGAAAAGGATTATACTGCAGGTGTTTACAAACTTATGAACTTATAGTTACCTGATTTATTCTGTTATTTAAAATGCAGTATTTTACAAAAATAACATTACAAACTGAAAAAGATGCAAAAAAATCTTTCTTTCTCTCATTTAAAATTCCTGATCTCTATCAAGTCAAGAGTCTGAGAAGAAAAAAAGGTGTACTGAAAATCTTTTTTACCTCTTGCAAAGAATTTTCAGGGAATGACTTGAGGAATCAAAGATTTTTGCAGCAAGGTAAAATGAATTCATTTTTTATTTTCATTTTTTAAAACCTTCATAACTGATTGCCATATCATATGTAAATAGTACAAATATTTGCTTTCACTGCATCAAAATTTATATGGATGCATATTTATTATTAGAGGAAACAACTGATAATAAATATATATCATAAATATACATATGTATATGTTTATGTTTATAATATAAATAAACATATTATAAATATATATATATATGTATAAATATATTATAAATACGTATAATATATATATGCATAATTATATATATATATATATATATATATATATATATATATATATATATTATAAATATATATTTATATGCATAATATAAATATATAAATATATTATAAATATATGTATGTATGATATATATATCTTATAAATTTTTAATATATATATCATAAATATATCTTATAAATTTATAATATATATATATTATATCTATAATATATATATATATATATATATATTAAAAATAGATATAAATATATTTATATTATAAATTTATAATATATATATATTAGAAATATATATGTACAGTATTTACATTAGTCGCGGACTATTGTCCTCATCTTTGTCGCCATATTTGTCACAACGTTTTGGCCGTTGTACGCTCCGGCCTTCTTCAGGTGGTTCAGCTGCGGAAAGGAATATAAAGGAGAGACAGGCCGCCCCCTCAAGGTAAGGCTTCAAGAACACCAGAAAGCTGTAACGCGAGGGGAAGTAGAAAAATCAGGCGTGGCTGACCACATATGGAGAGAGAAGGGAGATCACCGTCACCTGTGCGATCATGTTGAGATCATAGACAGGGAACGCCATTGGAAAATTCGTAAACTTAAGGAATCAGCACATATGCTAGGCCACAAAAATTTCCTGAGTCGACCAAGCATAGAAATAAATACAATATGGGAACCAGTAATAAAGAGTGCCAGAGAAAAGCAATGATAACAAAGTTGCAATATGAGCTCTGGTAAAAATATGATTTGATAACAGCAAAATTGCAATATGAGCACTGTTAAAATATGGTTGCTGAAAACATTAGGTTTATAATACCCAGAAATTCATACCCTCAAGAACACATGGCACAGTGGATAAAGGTGTTGGTTAGATCCCGTGACAAACCCAAAGAGTGTGAGTTCAATACCCGGTTAAGGCAGTGTACAACGGCTGAAACGTTGCGACAAAGATGAGGACAATAGTCCGAATAATGTAAATACTGTAGACATATATATATTAGAAATTTATAATATATATATTAGAAATATATATATTAGAAATTTATAATAAATATATATATATTAGAAATATAGATATAATATAAATTTATGATATATAAATTATAAATATATATTATAAATACATATATATATATTATAAATATATATATATTATAAATATATATTATAAATACATATATATATATTATAAATATATATATATTATAAATATATATTATAAATACATATATATATATTATAAATACATATATATATATTATAAATATATATTATAAATACATATATATATATTATAAATATATATTATAAATACATATATATATATATATATATATATATATATATATATATTATAAATATATATATATTATAAATATATATATATTATAAATATATATATATTATAAATATATATATATTATAATATAAATATATATATATATCTTTATAATATATATTATAAATATATATCTATATATTATATATATATATCTTATAAATTTATAATATGGATATTATAAATATATATATATATATATATATATATATATATATATATATATAATATATATTATAAATATATAATATATAATACGTATATATATTATAAATATATAATATATATATAATATTTGCATGGTCGTTTACAACGGTTTTTACGAGCGCGTCAATAACAGCACAATGCATTCAGGAACTTTCATTATGGATAGAAGCTGCAACGAAGAACAATCGTTTATTTATTTTATTACACGAATATACAAATAGGAACGATTAATTACTTATCTTCATACCCTGCCTGGTGGCAAACGCTGCTGGTGGCGCTAGGGGTGGTGGTCCCGCCATAGCCACCGAAACCGTGATATCACACCTGGTCGGCTCCTGATGAAGACAGGGTATCGCACGTGTCATTACACGTCGTATGTTAAAAAACAAAAATATATATATATTATAAATATATGATATATATATTATAAATATATGATATATATATTATAAATATGAAAAGCATCTGTTCATCTGCACTGCGCAAGTGACTCTGGACCCAGTGAGTCAGGCTATACACTGCTTTGACTGCTTCATAGAAGCCTCTGTAGACACCTAGATCTGTGCATATTTGAGTTGTCTTTGCAAGGATGGTGCACCTCCCATTTTGTGTCTCTTGAAGTTTTCTCTGAAGGTTGCTGCAAATGAGACCGAAGGCAGCCCTCCTCACAGAACATGATTGCTAAGCCAGATGTGCCTGGTGTTTGATCTCTTCTTTATTAGCAGTTCCTAAATCTCTTGGTTGTTCTCCTTGAACCAGTCTTTGTTCTTCCTGATGGTAAATTCCATAACTTCTTCAGATGTTTGCATGATGGTAGTCTTCAGTTGATCCCAATGTTTTTCAGGAGAAGGGTCTACTGGGAAATCACTGTTTTCAAGCTTGTACTGTAGGCCTGCCTGAAAGTCAGCTTTCACTTCAGCTGACTGAAGCTTGGTCAGACTGAACTTTTTCTTGGGGGCCCTCGCTTCCTTGGTTTGGGTTTGAAGTGCAGTTTAATTTTGCAGTGCATTAGGCAATAGTCAGTGTGCTTTTCTGCACTGGGCATCACTTTGGTGTGAAGGACATCATTCAGGTCTCACTGGTATACAATAATGTAGTCTATGATGTAGCAATGTTTGGACCGAAGATGTATCCAGGTTGTTTTAAGACTGTTCTTTTGCTGGAAGATGGTGTTGGTAATGACAAGTTGCTGCTCAGTGCAAGGCTCCAGCAGCAAGCATCTGTCGTCATTGCAGTAACGAGCACCATGTCTGTCAAGTACTCCTTTCCAGGCATCTGCATCTTGGCCCACTCTGGCATTGAAATTGCCATGGATTATCACCCTGTCATCTGCAGGGGTGCAATGGAGGTGGATGCGGTGCTCTGAGTAGAACTTGTCTTTTTCTGAAGGTTCAGCTTGTAGAGTTGGAGCATACACGCTGAAAAGTGTGACATACTGGTTGTTTATCAGAGGGAGGCTAATGGACATCATGCAGTCAGAATGACTGGTTGGCAGATTTTCCAGCCTGGCAGCGATGGTGGTGCTGACCAGGAAGCCATCACTTGAAAGACATCCCTCTGTTGCAGGTTTCTCTGACCAGAAGAAGGGATCAGTGCTGAGCAACTTTCAGGTTGGTTGCTCTGGACTGCGTCAACCATTGTTTTAACATTCCAGCATGCAAGTTTCAGAATTTTTGCACACTTTAAGGTGGGTGCATACCTTTCTTGTTTTAGTGTTGTTTGTTCGCTTGATGAGATGTCCGTTGACTACAGCAACAGACTGTTTCATGCTAGACGCAGTCATCAGGCCAATGATTGCGTCTAGCATAAAACAACTTGTTGCCTCTGAGTGTTGACTTCAATGATTACTTTTATATATATATATATATATATATATATATATATATATATATATATACACACACACACACATATATATATATATATATATATATATATATTTAAATATATATATATATATATATATAAATTTAAATATATATATACTCTTGGTTTGGCCATCATCACAATCGCTAGGGAGGAGTAGAGGCGATAGGCATCAATAATCTACAGAAGAACTCAAAACTGAAAAGTATTGAATTAAGGTTTATTTCAGCAGTTGCGCTGGCATTGGTGCAAGCACCGATCCATCTCTGTGGTGCAATGAGTGGGCATGGCCACAGACAGCTATTCCACAAGGCTGGACACCTCTCAGTATAACTTTCCTCAGTTGCAAATCTGTCCTTTGACAGTGCTGCACCTTAGCACACTCTGCCTAAAGACGAAGTGTCTCTTTGTCTTTGCATATTGAATTTAAAAAAGTTTATTTCATTAATTAACTGTCCTTCATTACTGTTCTTATATTCGAGCATTGTTTTGATTTTCATATCAAAAATAGTTCTGTTTAGTTTCTGTCTTATATAGTGCAGAAAAGCATTTGAAATTTGCATTTTACTTGGCCTTCAACAAGTTGGTATCTATTTGTAAAACTTTCCTTAATTATAACAAGCCAATTTATGAATGAAATATTCATTTAAAATTTTTGTTTCAAAGATTTCAAGTAGTAAATCTATCTTTCTTTGCAAAGCGATAGTGAGCAGGCATAGCTTGCTAGTATATATATATATATATATATATATATTATACGTACATATATTTCTTTTAAATAAAATTTCTTACACACTTTGTCTTAGAGAGAAATAGAATTCCGATAAATTGCAATTTGTTAAACCTTTTTAAGCAATAAATGAAAAACTATCTGTATTCATGCTCTTATGTATTCAAATATCTGCATCTATATAAATTTGCTAGATGTACAGTAACAAATATCAAGAAAAATAAAAAAATTATAACAGTGAAATTGCTGATTAATTTGATACTTGTATAAATAGATATATTTAAACTGTGTAACTAATATATATACTTTCCCGCTGACATGATACAGTTTCCCTCTGTCATTTCGACAAATATTTGTTTTAAAATATATATAATATAACGATGTACATTTTTATATATCATGAACAATATTGGAAAATTTTATGACAAAGTGGAAAAAGTTACCCTCCATAATGAGACTAACCACAACTTTGACATAATAAATGCTACCATGATGAAAATGGGAAATTATTCACTATAACATAGATGTCTTGAGACTCTTAATTGCAAGGCCATCTACAGTAAATTTACGCTCTGGCTCTTACAATATTTCACCATTCCTTACAGATCATCTAATATCACAATGTGAAATACCTACTTACAAAAGTGATAGAAAGTAAAAGAAAAATTACACTAAATGAATTTGCCTGAAAAAAAGCAAAAAATTCTAAAATTCCCAGCATCCTTCTGCTATGTGCATGTGTAGTCTTACCACCATAACATTCTGCAGGAATAGTGTTTGATGTAAAGTATAAAAAATCTACAAACAGATCCAATAAATATAAGAAAAACAATACTCAGATATTAATGCCTTTCCTTGACTTAGTTTGATATGAATGTATATTATAAGAGTAGAATTTATTAAAACTTTTTAAGATCTCAAACATGAAACTTTTTTAACAAGTTTTTCTTGTTATTTCAAACAATATTTATTTTTGGACAGCCTTTATTTCTAAAGATTATTTTTTAAAAAATATTTCTTGTTGCTAATTATTCCCTGAAAGTATTGATTATTTACTGATTGATATTTAGCCCCAGCAGAGACTAGGCTGAATGGGGTGTCTACAAAGCAGACGCTTGATAACCCTTGCAATAATAATGACTGCAAAAACAATTTCCTTGTTCATAATTGGGACTGACCTTTTAATCAAAGGATCTTCCAGCTTTTCTTACTGTTTGAAGAAATACTGAAGTCATCTTGGAATAAGTTGGAAAAAAGCTAATTACAAACATATTTTTAAATTTTTAGGAAACAACTGCTTTGTCCGGTCTTGTTTGTTTTTAAACAAGCACTAAAGATATGTTTGATCTGACAAGTTAAAATCCACTGGCATTATACCAAAAATTAATCATGAAAATCAATAAATTTAATGGCTATCAAAATAAACCTTCTGTTGGCTAGAGGATTTTTGAAGGTGACAGTTCACATAAATTTTATCCTATACAAGACTTGAGAACCACTCAATGTAGAGGGTTACTGTGAAAAAGAAGCTGCAGAGTAGAGAATGAATCTTCTCTCACAAGAATACAAAGTGAGGATTGCAAAGCTCCAGCCAAGATTTAGAAGTAAGACTCCATTTTGGGTGTAATCGAACTTTTGTAAAAATAAAACATAGCTAAAAGAGTAATAGAATGGGCCAACAATTTTCTTAGCATCTTTAGCAATGGATTGTATATATTTTTCATTGAAATCTGCAGTGAACTGAACACCCAGTAGACATTCAAAACATGGAGCCACATTTGACTGGAGAAAACTCCGAGTTTGAATAGTAATGATGAAATAATACACACTTGGACTTTGAGGTATTCAAATTTACAACCCATTTTTCCCTCCATTCAGATGTTAGAGCTCACTCAGAGGAGCAATCAGCATCTGCAAGCTGTTGTATCTTCTGCATAAATGTTTGCTAATGTTCTCAGATTGGTAGGGACTTAATAAAAAGCATAAAGAAAGCAGGACCCAAGAAAGAGCCTTGGGGGAAGCAAGCAGTGCTTTCATTAGCTAGCCATTCACAGCAACCTTCATGGATTGCTTGAGAGAAAGGACTTCTGTTATTATGTAAACTCTTTCAGAGATTCCTTAGCTAGAGAGGCGATGCAGCAAATCTCTATGGTACACCTTTTCAAAAGCCATTATGATATCTCAGACAACTGCACTGGTGACAAAGCTGCCATCAAGTGCTTCATTGATTCTGCATCCAATTTTATAGATAGTTAAGCAGGTCATTTGTATGTAAATTTCCTCTTGGATATAAAACTATTTTTTTATTATTTGATAGTTTCACTGTTTCATTATTTTTGGCTATTAAACCGTAAGACTTAAAACAGAACATAAGGGTAGCTCAGTAGAAGTTGCTTGAAAAGTGTTTGTCTGATTTTTTGAACAAGGAGTTATCATTTTTTATCTTCAAACTCATGACCATATATTTCCTGTGATTATCACAGTATTTTAGCTGTTATACCCTTACACCTTTCTTCAGTTGTCTCTTAATGTTTCCCAAATTAACAAAGAAAGAGAAATGCCAGCAAACACAGTCAAGCTTGATAGCAAAGACTTCAGCAACAGCAGTAAGAAAGTAGCAGGCAAATGAGGTCAAGCATAACAGCAAAGGCAGCAGGCAGGCAGGCAGGTAAAAGAATATTAGGTTTAGGGCCCCACTTTTAGATTCAGGATTGTACCTTGTGACAATAGCCTTGTGTATTTAAATATTTTTTGTGAAATTGGGCACAGTAATTAGGAGTTCAATCCCTGGAAATAAGAGAGCAGTTCAAAAAAAGAGAACAAAACGAAACCGTCCTATAAGAAAAATTAAGGGTTCACTTTCAAATTAGCTTAATGTTACTTTAACTGACAGACACCTGAAGAAGGTTGGATCATAAAACAGATGAAATGTTCTGATAACAAAAAAAGGATGATGAAATTAGTGCAAGTGTAAATAATAAAATTTGTCATAATATTCAATTAATAATAATAATCATTATTCAGAAATAATTAATTTAAATCAATCAATTCTGAATTTGAGCTTAGCAAGTCAAAATAATTTTCTTCTTGCTATTTTGACACTTTGAAGAAAATTCTCTACTGCTATTTCTGAGCTAATTTGGATATATTCTCCTATAACCATTATTCAGCAACAAGGATTTTTCCAAGTATAAATTCCTTTCTGATCGCCAAGATTGACCTGATTTTTTCTTCTTTACTCTTTCTTCAGTCCTGCATTTCATAGTTGATAGATGATGTCCCAGTACCAATGCTCCTTGATAGTAGCTTACTTGAGATTTATCTGAATGTAGTGCTTGACAAATTTCAATCAATGCTTAATTTCCAAACGAACTGAAATTAAACACAAGGCATTACAAAGAGTATAAAAGTATTCCATTTCCAGAACAAAATCCGTAGGAGTTTTCAAAAAGACATATAAGAAACATTTAAGGAAACCTGGCTACACTAAATATTTGCCACTATATGCATATAACATAAAAGATCTATAAAACAAACTAGACTAATAAAAAAAATTTAGAAAGAAAAAATAGAATTGATTTAGAGATAAACCAATGGAATTTGAAAAGCAGAACAATCAGCATGCAAATCAGTATCTAATAATCCAAGGAAGATGAAAATGTGGCCCGAGATGGAAATTGGTTGGAGTAAAGAAAACAATTAGACACCAATTTGGAGAAATGATCAAAGATTTATTTTGATATGATACGAAAATGTCTCTGGTATGTCATATAGTGTTGCATTCAAATATACAGTGTATGAGGGGTGAAACGAGAGTGTGAAAAAGGAGTATGCTTAATCTGCTTGAAAGCTTGTTGGCTATTGGTTTGGGCTTGTCATGTTGATAGTGGAGTCTGTTCTCTTTTTGTGTTCACAGGAGGTTGTTTTCACATCCTAATGGTCAGCACTTAGTCAGCTGGGCTCTCAGATAGCCTCTATCGTTAGCATGAGTTTGTAAAGTCTCTCTCTTTTCTCTTATAGCCTATATAAGGGAAACACACGGATGTAGTTGTAGATATCTGTAGCAAGCGAGAGTCACCATGTTGATAATGGCCAGGACTCTGGTATATTTTTGTTTGTTTTAAAATTGGTTTTTAGTAGAGTGTGGTGTGTGTGTGTGACTTAGAGAAAAATTGGTGTGTAGTTAGACTTATATATTTTCTAATAATTGTATAAATTTGGCTTTCATTTGTTATTTCTAACTATGTGTAAATCTTGTTTTTTCTGCTACAGATGTTGTACAATAAATGACTGTAGGCACATATGTTATGGCTAAGACCAAAATCGGATGTACAAATACTGTTGCATATAAGACAAGGAAACCCAATAGTGCAATTGCAGATGGCTTGCTATGCCTTTTTCTTGGCTTGCCTTACAATGACGAGCCAGTTGGATTGAAAGCTGTTTGCTGTTTTGGGGCATAGATTTTGCCACTTGGACCTATAAGTAGCAGTGTGTTGGAGATCTCAAGTATGGAGTTTGGGCAAATCAGCTTTAAATTGTCTTTGTACCTCTTCTTTGGGTGACCTTAGACATATATGCTTTGCTCCAGTTCTCAGAACAATTAATCTAACATTCTAGACTCACTCCATCTGAATCATATGACCAGTCTGTCTGAGCTGAGCCTTCAAACATTTACATCCACACTTGTAGAATTGGCTTGGTTCAGGAAAGTCAATCTGAAGATATACTCTGATAGCAGATTTACAAGGTCGATCTCAAAATGTAATTTAATTGTCTGAGCTATTTAACATATCTGCAATACAATATTTATTTCAGAGCTATTTAACATGTTCACATTTCACAGCCATATAAAAGTGATGATAGCAGAACAGCATTGTAGACTTAGTTTTGTGGAGAGGTGAATGTCTTTATACTACAGAACTATGAACTGGAGCCTTTCAAATGCTTGGCTTGCTTCCTGGGTCCTTCAAATAATTTCTTTATCAAAGGCACAATCACTAGAAATTTTATGCCTCAGGCATTTAAATTTTTCAAATTTTTTTAATTATGGATCATCAAAAGTGAAAAATGGCAGTGATTAGGATGTGTTTCAGTGCAAAATGAAGGAGGACCTCTATGTAATTCAGTCTGATTGAGAAGTTAACAGCATTTACATTCAATCTGTTGTTCTCATCTTTGTTGCTATTATCACAATGTTTGGCTGCTGTTCCTGCCAACCATTATCAGGTACTTGTTGATCAGGATGATCTTAGAATTTCATTCTTATTCCACTGTCAATCTATAGGGAAGTATTGTCTTGTTTTTTTTGTACTAACCAGTTATTGCTCATGCTGTTTTTACTGTGACTAAGTCTGCACTCCACAGACCCCTGGTATTGATCTCACAATTACAATGTCATCAAATTCATGCACCAACACTTTAATCCATAAGGTATTGTCTAGAACTTAGAGGCTTAAACCTCAGCTGGCTGCTGCTGCTTGTCATACTTCATTACATTCATCAAGGATTCTTTTTTTTACTGCTGCTACAGGTTTGCTGTCATTTCTCTTTATTTATTATGGCTTCCATATTGTATTTATTTCTATGCTAGGACAACTGAGGAGGCCCTCATAGCCAAACATATCACTGATTTATTTAGCAGAGCAAGACCAAACTACTCTCATATATTTAAAAAAGGGCTCAGTTTGAAATTCCCTGATCAGAAAGCACAGATAAAAGATGTCTAAGGTATGATGGTGAAAACACTGGTAATAACAGCAAAGATGAGAATAATAGTTTGACTGTAAATAATATTACAATCAAGGCTACAAGGGCCTCAAAATTTTAATACTCACTGCACTGATAGGAAGCAAGAGAAAATAGCTAATAACCATGAATCAATGGCAGAACAAGGATAAGTATGGAAAGTAAAGAGTGAGGGTTACTTAGAACAATAAAAATAGGAAGATGTCCTGAAATAGAATGGTATATAAACTTAAGTTACTAAGATGTAGATCCAAATTTGAATGAATCCTTGTATAATAATTTAACTCTAGTGTTAGTAATATTTTATAGTCCATAAAAATTTGCTTATAGAGAACTTAGTGTTATGATGATCTGGTAATGGAATCTAGATTTCTATCCTGTAAATGGCAGGTCATTTTGCAATGGCTATATTATTGATTTTTCATTCTATCTTTGAGTACATGTCTCATGTCAGCTGGGAAATTTTCCACTATGAATTGCTAATTCCAGTTTATATTTACATCACCACTAATTATACACTATTCATTGAAAAGCAATGACAGGATGGAATGTGAACAAAAAGCTATTTACATAGAAAAAACTCATAAAGAAGATTGGGAACAAGAGAGAGATCAAACACATATCATGCTATTGGATATCTATCATGAAGATATCTATACCATCTATAAAAAGTTTTCAATCAAATGATATCTGAGGCATCTGTGAGTCTTGACATATTATGGAGTTGAGTTCTGGATGATGTTTCTGGCACAGCTTCCATTCTGTCCTCTGCTGCTTCCCATTTCTCCAGAGTATAATGCCTGGATCAGCAGGTATAAAGCACAGACTATTATCTATGCATTGTGCCCTGTCACCACATTGTTCAAATGATTCAATTGAAAGGTACATGCTGACACACATTGTTTAAAAGCCTTTCCCATTAATGGGTATAAATGAAACAGAAGTAGAGATTTTAATTTCAGAGTTTTCTTTCTCTTAGACTGGTTGATAACCAAGGCAAGAGAAACCAGTTTGCCCTACTGTTTAACCCACAGCTGGTGGGAGAAGAGATGGAATTATAGTTTTTCCAAGGGTATTTGTGTCATAGTGAATGCAACAGCCTTGGTTGGGATTGGAAATTGCCTCACCAATATGACTTTCTCTGGCTTTGCTACATGTACATTAAAACAACTCTGTAGAAAGAAAGCATGATTAGTTGAAATTTTATGAAATATTTATTCCATGAAGCAAAAATAAAATTTTGTTTATGGAAAAAATATATATTTGTTAACAACATAGTCCAAATGTATAAATTCTTAGAACTTATTAATCAGTTGAAGAGGGGCACTTCTCCATTAGGGTATGTGTTTCGACTCAAAGAAAAAGAAAAAGGCAACAGTGTTTCCTTTAGTAGCTACTACAGCCAGTTGTTTGCATGTGACGCTGTTGTTGTAGCATAAAATTTACTATACTATAAATAAATGAAGTCATATAAATCATCTTTCATTTGATATGCCTACATCCAACAAAACTGCTTGTCTTTAATGTTCCTGCTGTACAGATTTAGATACAGGAGGCATGGTGGATTAATGGAAAGCAGCTCGGATTGAGGAAACAGAAAGCCAAGTTCAAATTCCAGTCAAATCCATTATATTCACTTGCGTACTAATACCCTTGGGAAAGGTATGAATCTTCTTCTCCACCCCCACCCCCTAGCTATGGGTAAGTAGCAGGACAGACCAGGTTCTATAGCCTGGATGGCAACTGATCTACCGCAGAAAGAAATGCCAACCTACTGCAGAAAAAATCTGCCTCATCAGTCATGTATCGAAATATGTGTGTATCACACATGGCACACAACTGACTGTACAGATTTAGGAATATTTTTGCAACATATAAATATGATTTATAATTAAATTATTTTAATGAGTTTAACTAAACTCATTACAAAAGAGTAATTTTAAATATAAATCAAATAGAAAAGAACACTTGGAATATGACTGTGTATACCAACAAATATACACACAAACACAATAATCCTGCATTTGTTTCCCCTCTTTGTTGCTTTTCAATTTAGAATGAACACAGATGTTTTACCTATCATGGAGTGATGTGCATGTTACAAAGAAATTTACTAAAATTAATTTTATATAAACTTGTTTCTTATTAAATTTAACATTGTTTGCTTCTGATATTTTTCTAGTAATCTACTTAAACAAATATATAAAAACAGTGTTCAAACTAAATCTGGAATGCAAATGTCTTTACCAACAAATCTATTGACTGTTAGATGAATTTTAAACTGCTTTCTATGCCAGTAAAGAAAATTATATATAAATGTTTTTTTTTTACTGTAATTCAGTACACTTGAATGTTTTTGTAAATTTAACTTTCGAAAAGATTTTGTTTTTTCATCAAAAGTTTTATCCTGATTGGGCTAACAGTTTAAAATAACTCTTTGCTATCTGAAAATAAGTCAACATAATTAAATATTATATAAAATGAACACTGCTCAGTAGCCTTTTCATGATATACTCTTATTTTTAAAGTCCTAGAAAATAAAAAAGCAACCCAATTCTTATGTAACTAAAAGAATATAATTATTTAATATGAATTATGCTTAACTGAATTTGAATTAATTTTACATTAGTTTATGTAAAACACAAAAAACCAATGCCTGAGATCATTTTCGTGACAATGTTAAGGAAGGTAAAAGTGTTTCAAAGCAATAGTGAAAATAACATGGATGGAGCATGTGAGCAACAAGGAAGATTTACAGAAAAGGGATCAAAATGGACAGTTGTCCCTGGGTTAGAAAAAGGCAAGATTTCTGGGATACATAATGAAGTAGCATGGAGAATTTGTCAATCACGGTATATATAGAGAGGCAGAGAGAAATAGGGAGCAACCTACCTAATGAGTTTGTGTAAATATATAGCAGAAAAGGGCATAGAAAGGATATTAAGGTGACAAAGATTACTTTTAACTTCAAATGATAGGAAGTAGTGGAGGACCATGACCACCTATGTCCCCAATGTGACATGTCATATAAAAGAAGAATGTCAGTTTTGGAATAAAATACTGTTTTCTTTTTTATTCATCTTGAAATTGTAATGAATAAATGGTCAAATCACTTTTTGTTCACTTATTTGAAAGGGGGACATCATTTTCTTCATCTTTACACACTCACGTGTACACATATTTAAAAAATATGTATGTACACTACAATTCAAAAGTTTGAAGACACCTTCAGAATTAGCATTGGATGAACTTGACAGAAGGGTAACAAAAAAAAATGAGAAAACCACTTAAAGTCATTGAAAACATGGAATCATTTATCAAGCTTATACTTTAAGAAACTTTTGCAACAAATTCCAAAAATTTGTGTTGCACTAATCAAGGCTAAATAAGGATATTTTGATGAGTGAAAAATTGAATTATAAAATGCTTTTTTCTTTTTATAATAATAAAAATTTCTAATAAAAAATCATGTCTCAGTTCTTTTTAATTATGTATAATGATTTTGTCTTATTTAAGGTAAAAAAACAAACACTTTTGGGGTCAATTTAAACAATTACCAGGCATTTCCTCAAACTTTTGAATTGTAGAGTATGTATGTATATTTCTTAAGAATTAATAGGTTTTATTTTTTTAATCTAATATACTTTTATTACTTTAAACATTATTGGATTTGAGTAGATTCTCTGTTTATTTAAAACATTTGTTTTTGGTCTGTGTATCAAAGAAAACGTTGCAGGAGTAACCACCATCTGCTCAGCTATGAATGAAAACTTTTATAATAAAGCAAGGTTTTATTTTACCTTGCTTTATTGTGGAGTACTTCATAGCCAAACAGTAAAGTTTAAATCAAAATAATGTCTGAAATAATATATAAAATGAAGGATGGTTCATGTATGCTTCTCATAATATGTAGATTTAATCGGCTGGTTAATGAATTTCAAGCAATAAAAAGACAAGAAAATGGTGAAAATATTGTCAATAAGACTGATGATATTTATTTTTATTAGTAGGTCTTTTGACTAAACTGAAGCACAAAGAGAAAGATTTTAAAGTCAAAATTTTCAGACATTTCTTACAATAATACAACACATGGTGGGGGGGAGAACAACAACAACAACAGAATTCCCCAGAAGTGTGACTCCTTCTTCATTTCTCACCTCATTCATAAAGGACACAGTTTTGTTCCAAAAATCTTTCTGTTCATTCTTCAGTTTAGTCAAAAGGCCTACTAATATAAAATAAATATCATGTCTTACTGACAATATTTTTATCCCTCACATTTCATTAACAGGCTGATTTTTATATATAATTTTTTTTGTAAGTAAATTATCTACTATGGGTTGGAAATATAATGTTTTCACTTAAATTTGTCAAGGTAGTCAAACACTTATGTGCTTGGGTTGGTGTTCTTTTTATGTGTTTTAGTTACATTCATTTTTATTTGTTGATACCATGTTTGTGCTTGTATGGTCATTATTGATAAATAAAAATAAAATATAACATAATAAAAATGAATACTATAAATAAAATAAAATAAAAATAATAAAGCATTAAAACGTTGTTTAAAATGAATTAAATGAAGAATAAAAATAAAAGTGCCCCAGAATGCAATAGTAATATTTCTTGCCTGAAAATGGACTTTGCGCCAAAAGACGCTGAATTCACTCTCTTTGCCACTGACTGTTGCAATGTTGAGATGTCCAACTCTTCTCTCCAAGACACTGCTTGTCATAATATGGAGTGACATCTTCCTTTTATCACATGCAACCTTAAAACACTTATCACCAAAAATACACACACAAAGTAAATAAATTGTATGATTTTAATTTACAATGTTTTCTGTGCTATTTCTGTGTATGTAAGAACAAAGCTATTTCTGCTTTTATTATGTGAGTGACCCAACATGATCAAGAATGACATTTATCAGCTATTTCTGTACTCACCATGATGATTTTAATCAATATGATGACAACCCAAGTTTTTACATGTATGTATATATAACTGATGATACAGCAAACAATGCCAGCAACCTGAAGATTGCATATTGGCATGAAACTAAGAGTAGTACCTGGCCAGTAAAGACACTATGTTGCTTAACACACCCTATTACAGATGCCTTCTCAATCCACAGACAGACCTGTGGTTTATACTGCAATTATACTGAATAGGCTTTAGTTAACAGTTTCTGTGAGAGTGTATATAATCCGACATGATCAATTTCTTGAACAATGCCAGTACACTTCAACCCTTGGTCATGATGCACAACCATTGAAGGCTTCCAAATGGCTGTGTCCACCCAATTTCATTCACAAAGCTGGAGTCAACTCAAGGGGTGGTTTTCAAGTACTTTCCAAAGGTGCCGTCCACTGGTTGATAATATCAAGAAGTCATATCTATGAACAAATCAGCAATGATGAGATTTCAAACCTGGGTATCATGGTCAGCAAGCGAATGTTCTAACCCTGCAATCACTTAATGTATATTGTGTGGACATAAGAATCACCAATGACTGAATCAGTGCTTCTTTGATTGTCTGACCAAGTTGGAAACAGTGTCCAGTCCAAAGCTGTAACAATTGTGATACAACATACTGAGTAATTATTAAACAAGAAATCAGTGGACAGTGTAACAAAGATTCTTAAGACAAGAGCATCTCCACCCACAAAATAATTGAATTGTATGTAAAATGAAGACTGAGTAAACTCTTAAAGACATAATTCATTAGAAAACTTACAAAGAGTTGCAAGAAAATTACATATGACATCTACATGCATCAGGAGAGAAGGAAACAAGATGCGTAATTAGTGTGTGATATTGCTTGTCAGAATGGTCATTAATGGCAATTAACACATTTCAATTTGTCATTGTCATAATTGAATATTCACCCAGAGATGGTTTTTTTTTCTCTATGTAGTTTGTTTTTGCTTTTTCTCTTCTTTTTAATCTGCAACTGCAGCAAATTATGGATTTCATCTTGATCTCACTCAATCAGTGTGGCAAAAAGAATTAAATAATTATTGTTAATTGCTAAGCAAAAAAAAATATTAATAATTGAGAATCTTGTTCATGTTTTCCTCCTGTTTTTGTTTTGGCCTCATGAAAGATGTAAGGCATAATTAGGGAATAATTAAAGTTGATACTTCTAAGTAGTCAACAACATTAAAGAACCGTTTCATTATTATTCTGATTTGCATTTCTTTCATGCTTACACACACAGGAATTTGTATTGAATATTCACACTCGTTTACAAAATCTTTTTCAAGTCTCTTTATTATCTGCATAGCATTTTCATTTTATCAATTATTTTAATTCTTTGTACTTTATTTATCTGAATAGATGTATAATTATAGAGTATTTGCTTTCCTTTGATATTTCTAATTTGATTGAGTGATTCTTAATAGGCATATTATTTAGAGGTTTCCTTTTTCTTTAGTATGCATTTTCTTTTGGAATTTGTAGGATATTTACCCTGTAATTTACCTTCCATTTCATATTTATTATATTGTTTATAGAGGCACAAACATTTGAATAATCATAACTTTTGTCTTCACAAATAGATGTATATTTAAGGCTTTATATAACATCTACAGATTATTTTTGCTTCACTTATTTGAAATGGGGGCATCATTGTTATTAAACATGTTATACTAACATAAACAGTGTGCATTGGCTAAATTGTATAATGAAATGAAAATATCAATGACATCTTATTTTAACAGGTATATTTACCAAAATTACAATAAAAAATATCTGGAAATGCTACAGAGTAGATTTATTCAATAAAATCACAAATGGCTTCAACCATTACCTCCAGACAACCTTGGAATCTACTACATCTCTTCTGGACAGTCTCCTTATTTAAGTTGGTAAATACTGCCATAATCCTTGCTTTCAGTTCATCTTTGGTGTTACAAGGAGTTTTGTTGGTCTTTTGTTCAACTGCACCACACACATAATAATCAAGGACGTAATAATAATCTGGGGAGTTAGGTGGCCGGATTTAAGGGGTGATGTTGTTGCTGAAATTATCTGACATCAATTACTTGGTACACCTACCTGTGTGACATGGTGCAGAGTCATGTTGCCAGAAATAGTTTCTTCACACAGTCACCCTCATGACTTAGGGCAGCACTACCTCCTCAGGGCACTTGATGTAGGCCTCTGCACAGAGCCTGAGGCCCTGTGGGAAGATGAATGGAGTCATAATGTTGACATTACTAGTGATAAGTCTAAACACCATCATAATCACTATTAAATACATCCAACTCTTTCCAGATCCTCCGTTCTGTCATCAGATTGACACCCAAACACTCTGAAATGTTGGTATTGGAGCTTCTGGTGGAAATTCCAAGCAGTAGAGTATGCCATTTCTAAATTTCTGGCAGAGTCAGTTGCATCATGGTGCTCTTTTTCTCACAGACGGTGCCCAACTGACAAACTATACTGTGTCAAAAACAAACAATGTACATGTGCAAAATTAAAAATATAAAATGGTGGGAATTTACACATCACACCTTGTATCTATGATATGTAGGAAGTGTAAAGTGTTGTTAGACTCTAATAGACTTTACCTGCAATCTGAATGTAACAACATTTTACCCTTCCTAGATATTATGCTGCACCAAAATCATAAACTTCAGGTTTACAGAAAAGCCACCAACAAGAATGACCTTGTCAATTTTTATTCCTATCACTGTAACAAGATCAGGAATAATCATAGGATTCTATTTAAGAGTGCTAAAAATCTGCAGCTCCCTATAATTACCCAAAGAAATATACACAGAAAAACTTTCAAAAACCTCAAATATTCTCACCCACAATGCCTAAGAGAAAGGCATACAAATATATGACCATGAAAAAGATAATATTAACACAATAAACTAGATAAAAACAGACACATTACATTAACTTTAAACAAAATCCTCACATTCGCCTTGATAAAGTCCCTACTAGGACAAAATGTGTTGGCTAAGATAACTTTTCCTTTTGTCAGTGCCCATCATGTATGTGTAGAGATATATATATATATATATATATATATATATATATATATATATGTGTGTGTGTATATTATATATAAAAATATATATATGTGTGTGTATATTATATATATATATATATATATATATATATATGTGTGTGTGTATTATATATATATATATATATATATATAGATAATGGTTGCTACAAGTACATTGTGTATTGGTTAACAATCAAAAGCATATGCTTTTAACACAATGTTGAAAATCTAACTTGCAATTGGGAAAAAAATAGCAAGAAACTGACACATCTACACAAAAAAACAATACCCTGTCCAGCATCAAAAGCTGCTGGTGGCACCTGGGGGGGGGGGGGAGAGGAGCAGTACCACCTTAGCCACCAAAACTGCATCACTTTTCCTGGTTGGTGGCTGATGAGGGCAGGGTATCATACATGCTTTCACATGTGTTATGTAGAAAATTGAACAACAAAACTTTCTGGAAAGTAAGATGACTCTTTAGAAAGACGAATGGCCATTAGAAAGTTGGCATGGCATCCTGTAAAGACAGGAATGCTAAAGCAAATATGACTAGCACAACAAATGGAAAATGCCTTCTGGGTGTCTGTAACAGGGAGGGAGAATAGATCATCCATCTGACTGAGTCAAATGATAATGACATAGATTTGAAACCGGCTACAATATGTATTTGTGGCAGGAGATTTGACAGCCTATACAGTTTTCGAATCTATAAGGCATGCTGGTGCAGGCAATGCAATTCTCTTCATGAATGATGGGATTATGAATCTGGATTATACCCACAGTGTACAGGATCCCATTGCAGAGTATCAGCATCCTAGACAAATTCCAAGCAAAAGCAAGCCAAGTATCTAATGACAATCAGAGAGTTATTTGGTCCAGTCTAAATCAGGAACTCTCATTAATACTTACCAAGGACCTCATTAGCCAGCAGATCAGATCTTTCTGAGGAGTTGTGCATGAGGTTTATCTTGAATGGTTTGGTGTAGCAACTGCAAGAAGGGATAGGAAAGAAGAAAGGTGACAAAATAGACAACAGATTCAGAAGTGTATACTAAGAGCAGAGCAGAGAGTTGTGAAGCACCAACTCAAAAATGCTCCAATTCATGAGAGGGCAGGCTTAATGATATTAAAGAAATGATCTTAGTGATCTCTAGATCTGAGAACCAAAGAAAACCTTGTGAGAAAAAGTGACAGTCTTGGAGATCATTTTACAATATTCTTACACTTGTGCTAAAAAGCTGTTCACTGAGACTAAGACTGCCAAGATCAATGTATCACAGGAGGAACTTGGGAAGTACCTGAAGATGATGTGAATTATGATGCGCTTAGAAAGTTGTTCCAATTCCTCCTATGAATGACCTTCCTAGGCCCCAAGATCCTGAGGGAAATGTGAGAATTTGTATGCAAATTCTGTGCCGATAGTGCACCTGGATATAAATGGAATATCATACAAGATATATAAGAATTCTCCAAACATCCTCAAGCAATTCACCATCCTCCTCCTGAGGACATGGAAACAAGGTATCATACCACACGAAGCCTGCCTGGCAGATGCCATTTGGATACCTAAGGAAAAGAATGCAAAAGGCATTGCAAATTTCCATTCTATCACCCTCTTGAATGTAGAGGGTAAAATATTTTGGGTGGGGGTCCCTTGCCCATTGTATGAAGCACTTCCTGCTAGGGAACCGTTACATAAGCACAGCTGTCCAGAAGATTGGGATACCTGGCTTCGCCTGCTGTCTGGAGCATTCACACATAATTTGGAACTCAATCCTATCCAGCCAAACAAATTAAAAGTGAGCTTCATGTAATTTGGCTTTATCTCACAAATGCATATGGATCAGTTTCTCATGAGCTAATTCAAATTTCCCTCAAATTTTCCCATTTCCCTAGTAAGGTTGGGGAAATCATAATGAAATATTTCAGGGCAGCCTTTATGCAGTTCACTGTTGGTAACTACACTGCCAAGTGGCAAGCCTTTGAGGTCAGCACCATGATGGGGGGTGTGATTTCACCACTTCTTTTCATTATGTTCAGGAAAGTCATATTACAGAGTGCAGTGGACACAACAAAGGGAGTGGTGACTAAGGAATAAATGGTCCTTCCTCCTTCCAGAGTGTTCATGGTTGACAACACCATTCTGGTCCTGTCTAAGGTCAGTGCCAATGAACTGCTGCAGTGCTACCATAAACTCTTCATGTGGACAAGAACGAAGGCTAAAGCCAAGAAAAGTTGGAGCTTATCATTACTCAGAGGCTCAGTCAAGGAGATTCTGCATTGATAGTGATATGATACTGACAGTCAAAGAGAAGAGAGTGAAGGGTCTTGGACAGCTGTATATAATTCCACGGACTGATTGGCACCAAGGTGTAGAAAGTGACACTAGATGGACTTGAATTCATCTACAGAACCCATCTCCCCAGCAAACTGAAAGCTTGGTGCTCCCAACATGATTTGCTGCACTGACTTTTGTGGCTGTTGTAGGTGTGTGATATTACTCTGTTGCATCTGCTGAATGTAAGATGATGTATCAACAAGTACCTGTGCAAGTGGCTTTCAGTTCCCCACTGCTTATCCACAGTGGGATGCTGCACCAATGCTAGAAACCTGCAGCTTCCCATCTCCTCATTGGTGGAGGAGTTCAAGGGTGGGAAGGTATGCCTTCACATGATGAGGAGGCACTCGAATGATGAGTCCATCCAGAGATTACAGCCAGATTTCAAAACTAGCACCAAATGGTCGGCAGTAGCAGACACCCAAGAAGCAGAATCCAGCCTACAAACCAAGGAGATTATGGGGGTGACCCAAACCAATCAAGCTAGCTTGGGTAGAACAAGCAACCAGTTTTTCTCCAAACAGGGTCTAATTATTAGGGCTACAAGGGACAGGAAATTGTGGATAGCCATGATCCCCAATTTCCCGAAGAGATATGGCACAAAGATCATAATATTAACCATTTTGAGTAAATTTCTGGTGAAAATTTTCCTGCAGTAATTTTATTAGTAATGACAATAAACAATTTTGGTTGAAATTCAAAGTATTTTTAGCAAAATACTGGATCTTAATTGCTTAGTAATTGAACACTATTTAAATATTTTCTACATTAAGAAGATTCTGTTAGTTTTCTCTCACAAGGTATTAAACATAAATTATATTTGATGCTGGGGAAGTACTGTAGCTTGGGATAGCTTGAATGCTTCATAATAGCAGGAGGAGTGTGAGAGAGATAGATTATGATTGATACACATAAGGAACCTGATTCTCATAGATCATTAAAAGATAAACTTTATTTTTTAAATATCTTTGCTTTAAAGAACTGGGAAACTTATAAATTTAAACATTTATATCTAGTTTTGTGTTTATTCAATTTATCATTTCTTTATGGACTGAAGACGTAGTTAATTATTCAAATTGGCAAGATGAAGGAAGTTTTATCCAAGCAAAATGGATTTAAAAAAATCTTGTGTTGAATACCTGTTGGTTTTAATAAAACAATTTTGGTTTTAGTTACCTTTTTTATTTCACTGTTTTTTACACCTGAAGTCATTATTTTACTATAAAACAAAAAAGAAAATAATGAAAAATACTAATTAAACATCTTCAGCTTTTGTTTTATAAAAAAATATTTTAATTAAATAAAGAAAAGCGAAAACCCCTAAAGTAAAATATGCTAAAAGCTATTTATTTCAGACTTGTGGGTGATCTCAGTGCTTTCTCCTGATTAACCACAAGGAGAGAAAATTATTAATCAAGTTGAAAAATGGCCAATTGTGTTTGGAACTCACCAATTTTAAATCCACAATGAAAATGTTCATTTTGCTGAAACTCAGTTCCTACAAATTTAGTTTTATTTTATTGTATTATTTTTTTTTTTACTTTTATCAGCTCTTCATGTGAAATTCAGTGGTGCTTGTTTTATTACTCACAGGTGCTTTTGTATCACCTGACCAGTTCCAAAGAGAATACCATTAATTTTATATTATGCATGATTTGCCAATTATAAACGTAGAGGAATTTAAAAATAAAGATCTGAAATCACTTTTCATTGTTTTGGGAACTACTAATGGAAAATGTGGTAAAGAAATCCAGAAATGCATTGGAATAGTGAAAGATGCCATATAGAAGTGAAACAAAATATAAAGAAACAAGAAAATTTTATTTGAAACAACATAAAAGTACTTAACAGTCATGTAATTTCAATCCTTCTATATGCCAGTGGGGGCAAGACAATTTCCTTGTAGATGAAGGTGTCAACAGAGATGTCACTCTACAGATGATTGTTTTCGTGATTTATTTGTTTTTACAGCTTATCAACTCTTTGTAGGTTATTTAAAGGCAGATGATATTTTTAGATTTTAAGAATTTTTTCTTTTGAGATAATATTAGTTTAGTGATATAAATGTTACTAGTTAACCTATAGCTGGGAGAGAAGAGGTGGATCATACCTTTCTTGATGGTATTTGCTCATGAGTGAAAATAACAAACCCAACAGGAATTGGAACTCGGCTCTTCAATTAATAATTACAAGCCATTATCCATTACACCATGCATCCAAGCTTACTGCACTTGATATTCTGAAGTAGTCACCCATTTAGGTACTGACCAAGCTCAATATTGCTTAACTTTGGTAATCATATGGGAACTGGTGATGTGGCCATTCTACAGAAGTGATGAGAATATTGAACAATGTGAGCAATGAGTGTGTTTTAATTAAAATGGGAAAAAAAGACACTTAGGATCAGAGAGAGGCAGTTGAAATTTCTGTGACACAAAATAAGGACCACAGACCTGGAGAATGAAACATTCACAGAACATATTGAAGGCAAAAGTAGCTGAGGGAAACAAGTAAACTACTTAACAAGCTTCAGCAAATGAATGGTAGAACATGAACTGGGCAAGATAGTAAGAGGAAAAACATTGAGCTACAATGCATAATAATTTGTTGAGAGCCATGATTGCATGCATCCTAAAAGGAGAAGAGCTTAGAAATCTGGAAGAAATAAAAAGAAAAAAAAATTTCTGCAAATAAAAATGCTAAACTTTGCTTTTGACTTCATATCTTTTTTTATCGTTTTTATTTTGCAGAATTTTTTCTTTTTAATTATAATTCTGCTTGGTCTTTCATTTGTCAGTAAGTTAGTTAATACTAACTGAGTTATACCCTGTCATTACCTCAGATAAATAATGGACCATTCCATTTTAATTATGAGGAAAGACAAAAGAAAAAGATATCTCGGAGATGATGCTTGGTTTTACTGAGAAAGAGAAAGCATACATAAAAGGAAGAAAAGAAAAGGGGATAATGCTCTCATATGTTGAATCTTTATTTGTATCACATCTTATTTCTTTAAATAATGATATGCATTCATACTTAATACTGTTAAAGTTGTTAAGCCTAAATATTTAATAGGGTAATATGGGTATTTTATAGTCATAGAACCTGCAAGGAGCTGATTCAATCATGTAAATTATGAATTATCAGAAAATTCTAATAGGAAAACCATGAAATATATAATACTCTGTTTGCAGACATTTGAATATTCATTATGCATATTGGCAGCTGATATGTGATTGATTGTATAAAATTTCTTTAAGTGAACTTTTTTGTTTTGATAATTGTAATAATGGCTGGCTGCTACTCATTTCTGTGCTCGCCTGTCTGCCAGGGCAACTAGCCAAACCCTATTAGAGATGCCCCTTGCTCTGTTGTTTATACTGAAACTATGCTGAGCAGACCTTAGTTACAATTTCTGGGTGAGAGTGCATAATCTGATGTGATCAATTTTTTTTAATAAGGCTAGTACACTCAAACCCTCAGTTACTTAAAAGCAAACACAACCACCAACAGCTTCCAAACAGCTCCATCTGCACAATTTCCCTGACAAGGCTTGGGTCAACCAATGGAATAGGTTTCAGGAACTTTCCAAATTTGCCATGCACTGGATTCACCTCCCAGGTAATAACCAATTGTCCATGGTAAGATTTGAATTTGAGTGTCATGGTCAGAAAGAAAATGTTGTAATCACTTGGCCATGCACCTATATGATAATATTATGGATTATTAAAACAGAATTAACATTTTTTTTACTGATGCTTTCTTTGTATCAACATTCATTCCATAGAAGTTGGGTATATTCTATTTCCCTAAACTTTCTTTTGTTACCATAATTATAGAATTCTTCATAAGTACAAGGATTATTACAGTTACATGGGCATTCACTTTACAAGCGATTATCTACTTCATAGGGAAGTTGATTTTCTGAAGCACCAAAGTAAAGACATTACAATGTCTCAAATCATTCTGTTTCTCAGACCATCATGCTAATCCTTATGAATCCATACTATTATTCTGTTAGTTTCTATGTATGACTATTATGTCATTGCATTTAAGATCAGTTTCTGCTAGAAACTCAGCCCTTCTGAGTGGAAATCAGTTTTTCTTTCTAACCAAGAGACCTACATAATAATGATATTCAAACTCATATATACGATATATTGTTGGAAATTCTGGAAAAATTGTTGGTTGAGTTCATTGTTCCAGGAAGTATCTGGCTCTTTCTGCCATGCTTTATCTTTACAAGAGTCAGATTAGACCAAAAATATCGAGTATTGCTGCAAATATCTTGAATTGATTGGCTCAATCCTCACTTTATAATCTTGATAGAGTTCAAAAGTGTTTATGCCTTCTTGTGGAAGATGACTTATTTTCCTATCTTCAGCCTCTTTTCTAACAAACACAACGCAGCTCTTCTGACCTGATATCATTAATTGATTTGTTTTCTATAGCTTATCAACCCTTTGCAAGTTATTTGAAGCCAGAAAATATTTTTGGATTATAAGAATTTTTTGGAGATAATAATGGCTTACTGATACAAGTCTTACTAATTAACCCACAGATGGGGAAGATGAAGTGGATTCTTACATTTCCCGAGAGTATTTGCACATAAGTGAATATAATAAACCCAAAGGTAATTGAAACTCAGCTTTTGATTAACAATTTTGATCCATTGCACTTCCCACACAACCAAGCTTACAGAATCTGGTATTCCTAAGTGATCACCCATTTCGGTACTGACCAGAATTGATGTTGCTTAACTTCAGTGATCATACAGGAACAGGTGTTTCAATATGTGACCTGATATCAGTTATTCTTTCTAACCACGACACCTACATAATAATAATAATATAATGATCTTATTAGTATTGGTTATAAGCCAGCTATAATTTACCAGTTTAGTGCTAGGAAGAATAATGGTTTCCTGTACATGAACTACTAATATTAGCATTATTGTAGCCATTGATAAACTAACACTGAATGTGAGTATGGAAAGATAAGATACATACCTGTAATAAACAAAACATTTAATATGACAAATACAAATCAAATACACGTGTTAAAATGGTTTCCACATGTCCCAAAACAAATGATTGTTCACACAGTTCAAATGACGAGAATGTTTGACAGAAAAACGAACAAAGAAATTAACATACCAGCCTTATGTTCTTTGATTGTCCTTAGGAGGCCGAATCAAAATACCTTTTCACTCTATGTTAGGCTGTGAACTTCTTGTCCGTTTTCCATGTGTGTGGATGCCGCGGTGGTTAGGAAGGTATCAACAGTTCGACCAACAGAAGCAAAAAAGGGAATAAGAGTTCTCCTCTCTAAATGGGCTGAACTCTCATGCAATCAACCCAAGAGAAAATAACTGTTGTCTCCCTACACTCTAATATTACACCGAGCATGATTTTCATGACTTCAAGTCTTGCATGTCTTCAGGTGTTAACATAAACATGTTTTTTTTTGGTAAATTAAAATAGTCTAATGAGTTGGGTATGCCCACTAGCAGCTAGCACATTGTACATCTGTTGATAGTGTTTTTTTTTTCTTTTAAAGTTTAATGGATGTGGCAGCCAAGGTGACTTAGGAACACGTTTTGATTTCAAAGCATGCCTAACTGAGCCTTACATGCAGGGTTATGTGCTGCTTTTATCAAAACCTGTCACCACATCATGCACATTTGTCTGAGATGCATGTGCCCGGCATGCCCTTATTGGTTTGGGCATCATGATGGCTGTATTGGGCTTCATATATTTGTACCCCAGTGTCACTTTGTTGGTTTGTTGCATTCTCACTCAATAATAACAATAACAGTTCTTTTGGGACTTAATATTATAAATTAGAAAGAAATTTTGAAATGTGAGGTGGAGAGGTAAGCCAGGGAGGAGGAAGAGGATAGATAAGTAAGGGAGATGGAGGGAAAAGAGGAGGATGGATAAGTGAGGGAGAGGAGAAGGAAAAGTGGCGGAGGGAAAAAGGGAAGGGAAGGAAGAGAAAAGGTAGCATATGAAGGAGGAAAAGTAGCTAGTAAAAAGTCTACAGAAAAAAATATCAGTTGAAAGAAAAAAAATGATATATCCCAGAAATATCAACTCTTTATGATTGTAAGTATAAGTTTCTTTGTAGTTAGTGTTTTTCTTAAGACTTCTTACTTACTCATATGTTCTGTCCATGGTATTGTCAGCATCATCAGTAAACCACATATCTGTCACTTTAAATCTCTTCTTTATCTGAGATTGTTCGGCATTCCCTGCCATATAGGAGATTAAATATTATATAGCTGTTTAGCACTCTTTTCTTTTATTTCTGAGGATGTGTTTCATCTCTTCATGCTTTGCTTAATTTCTGAAAGGTGTAATTTACTGTTACTAGACACCTTCAAATTTTTCTGTCACATTTTCTGTGTGTACAGTCAAAAGAAAAAAGCAAATAATTTTTTTCTGCTGTTCATTTCAATTTCATTCAAATTGTCTGTATGGATGCTTTCAGTTTCAAAATTAAAAAAAAAAATTAAAAAAATGATTTTATTTATTATCCTGGATATGTTCCAAATCATTAAATATAACTTTATTTTATAATTATCTGATTTTAGGTTTTAAAAAGTTAATGTATTTTTGATCTAGAACTGCTACTTGTGCCATTTTTACTTGAATTCACATTTTGTGGCTGTTGTAACCTAGAAAGGGTTCCTGAATGAGGAATAATAACAGAGGTTGGAAATGAAATGGTAAACTTTATAACATCAACAAAATACAACTCTCACCAGCGGCATGAAGCAGGTAAAGGACTGCTAGTGGTGGACTACTTAGACAGCATATTACCCCCCCCCACTTACAATAGCGTCTAACATATTTATGAGGATTGGCTCATACTCATTAGTGTTGATAGGTACAGTATATAACAGTGACCATTTTCTTTTTAAAGTTTAACCTAAATTCACTTTATCATCATTTATAAAAATAAAGTGCAGTGTATGTGCGTCTGTCTATCTGTCCATTCATCTGCCCACTTTTTTGATCTCAGTAAATCATAAACAATCTGAAGTAATAGGTAGTAACTACTGTAGTTACACGTAATTAAAAATTAAATAACTCATTTAAAGTTAAATTTTTATTATTATTATTATTATTATTATTAGAAATTAATGGCATATCAACCCACAAAGGTTATTTAATGCCTACAAGTTTTTCTGAGAGATTCATATGAAGAGAGTAAGTCTTCATTACTAGTAATCATTTTGCAGAGCAGTTTTCATCGGTTTGTCCTATAAAGAGGGGCTTTAATGATAGCTAAATGTTGTTAATAATCGCTTTCTTCTAAGATCAGAAGTTGGAGAAACTTATTCCTTTCAATTTAGTTTACTAGTTCAGGTAAGGAAACCAATTTAGTAAACTTTTTTTTTTAAAATTTTTCTGAAGATCCCAATTTCTTTAATGAAATTGATGATCTTACTTGGGTTATTATTTTCAAAAAGATCTTTTAGGTTATCAGATTTGTAGTGTTTACTACGGATTTGTCGGAGATAATGGCAATTTATTAGGATGTGTTTGACTGTACAAACTTCCTGACATGGAACACATATTGGAGATTCCTCATTTTTTAGAATATGTTGGTGGGTTATGTAAGTATGTCCAATACGGAGTCTGGTTAGAACCACCTCCTCTTTCCTTATCTTTCTAACAATTGCCGGTCTTCCACCGATGACGGGTTGAATGTTGAATAGTTTATTGTTATCACAGTTGTTCCATAAGTGCTGCCATTTGTTGTTAATGACCCTGTTTATACAGGGTCTGAAGTCAGTAAAGTTAAATTTAAATCTTGAACAGAGTCAAAGTTTTAAAAAACAATTCTTTCTTTTTTGCTTTTTGTTGTAATTACAACTGATATTATTTAATTAAACCATAATTAAAACTTAAGTGAGGCATGGTATGTTGCTCATATATTTTTTTCTTCTTTTTCTAGCATGCGTACTGTGACGTATTCAAAATATTAGATAGTTCAGCTTCGCTAATATGTCTTAAGAGTGACTTTATGTAAAAGGATCATAAAGAATGGTGATTTTAAAAGAAAATAATAACTGCATGTAAAATAAATGTAAAAAAACTATGGAGACCATTTGCATATCTGAAGAAAGATTATGTCAAATTTAGGTGTCAAATAAAGATAAAATAATTTTCTTATTTCTAAATTCTTATAACTTTTATATACAAAGAAAACTGGAGGTAAAAGGCTGAAGGCCCAAATGCTCTCTGCAGGAGTTAGCTTAAGGTCTGCCTGAAGGGCATCTTCTAAGCTAGTAAGTAATAAAGTGGTCATTTACTTTGCCATCATCTCTATGCTGTCAGGTTCTAGACATCAATAAACAGATCGGAACAGACTTAATAGTGATATATGATGGTTATGAATGGTCTGATGGAAACAGTGAAATAATTATCGGCAAGATGATAAAAATTTCACTAATACGTAAGAGAAAGAAAAATTGATTATTATTATTCATTTTATTTAACAGCGATACACATATGTAAACAAAGAGACAGTTTGATAGCCAGGAAGCTGTAAAGCGTTTTATCCCTTGATTCTAAGTTTGCTTTCATTGCTCACCCCCATTGGAAGAGTTGTTCAGACTGAAGGAGAGGGTAATGTATTATTTCAATGTCTTTTTACCAACTCAGTCAAACTGAGTTTGTTTGTATGTTTGTGCTTGTGTGCACATTAAATAGCTTAAGCAGATATTAGTCAATCATACACAATACATGCACATTTTTCTTTTTGATCATTTCACTCTAAGTAAAGTAATAAAGCCACTAAGATTCAAAGAGTTACTGAGTGCAAAAGAATATGAAAAAAATGAAAAACATTATTAAAGAGAGGAAACTAAAAAAACAGGAATTAAGATAACGATTGACATTGCACTTAAATTTTTAAGGATCAAAGGTGACTGGAAAACAAGAAGCTAGAAGAGATTTCCACAAGTGTGAAGTGTGGGAGAAGAAACTGCTAGTGTAGAACTTATGGTTATGTCGAGCAAATTTAATTGTAAAATGATGAGACCTATCTGACAATCTAGTACTGCATTTAAATTTGTAAAGTCAAAATACCAAAAAAGAGAGCTCATCAGAACAATTACCATGAAAATATTAAATAGAAAAGGCACATCATGTATGCCTGAGAGCATGTGACACACAGAGGATTATCTCTTCCTTGATAATTTAGAAGTATTAAACTTAGTGAAATCATTGTTTAATTTGCCGAAGAGGATCTAAAAGAATTATGTTGCATTTTCAAAGGTTGGTTCAACATCTCTGTTGTTATTCAGTGTCAGTTTTAGTTAGGAAACATCATGAAATGTATCAGAAAATGTGGTATTTATCTATAATACTACAAAGACACATTCAGAGTTTCTAATTAAAAAGAATGAAGAATATATATAGAGAGAGATCAGAGGTTAATTTGTAGAATTCTATAAGATTATATAAAAAAAAATTTAATTGTGTACTATTTTTGATGTAAGACAATATACAAATTTCTATAGTCTACTATTTGTAAGTTTGAACATGTATCAAGAAATGCATGTGTATTTCTGTGTACACACACACTCACATATATATATATATATATATATATATATACCCAAGTATAGGATTGGTATATATGGAATAAATTCCAATAACCAACAATTACTATTCTTAAAAGTGTGCTCAATACAGAGTAGAGAAAATATAATTATTTATTTAAAAATTATAACATAAATATGTTAGAAAATCACTACAAAAATAGCCATTTTGTTTCAACATGTCTGGTGTCTTATCAAGTGATGATGTTGAACCTGTTCACTTGATAAGACACCAGAGGTGTTGAAACAAAATGGCTATTTTTGTAGTGATTTTATAACATATTTTTGTTATAATTTTTAAATAAATAATTATATATATATATATATATATATATATATATATACACAAACATGATAAAAATATAGTTTTAAGGTAAGCTATATTTCTGAGTAAAAGTGTTCAATATCAAAGAGAGAGCATATGTAAATATAAAAGTGGACACTGAGCTCAGCACCAAGCAGTGACTGTCTGTTTCAAGCTTCAATACAATTTTCAGGCCATATGTGTTCTGTTTTGGATCAACTATTGATATATGCTTGTCAGCGGTTCATTATGGGTAATAAAGTCAATTGCATTATCCTGACGTCTATTTTTATATATCTATAGTTTAAAATATTTGCTCTCACTGATGTGATGTGTCTTCCCTCTGTCTTTTCTACAAATATTTTCATGGCAATTGTTCTGATGAGCTTTCTTTCTTGGTACATGAAATTACATGTGCTTCTAGATTAGCAACTAAATCTCACCATTTTACTGTTGAACTAGTTAGCAACCATATGTTATATTCTAATAGTTTTTTTTTCTCAAACATTTTGCTTCCCTGTCACTTACAATCTTCAAATATTTAAATGCAATATCAATCACCTTCTGTCTTCCCAGAACCTGTTCTTTTATTGTCCTTTCTCCTCACTAAAGCCCAGTGGGTTACTGGGCTTTAGTGAGGAGAAAGGCTAATGGCATTATTACCTTGCTTGGGCTGAAATGATTTTTAAAAAAACTACACATTTTTATATTTCTATAATCTATGATTTTTGATAAAAAAAATGCGAATTTTTATATTTCTATAGTGAGTAAATTGTTGATTGCAAGCTTCTCTAAAGAGATTTTAATAACATTTGTTTTATAACTAGTGTGAAGTGTAAAATGGAGGTTGGGCCTTCTTGTTATTCAATTCAAAAACAACCCTTGATGAAGGGATCAAGAATTAGAGCAGTGAATTAGAAAATTGGTCAATCTCATCACATCCAGATAATAGAGAAACCTGCTGAGTACATGTAATATGTTGCTGGATAACACCTAATTAAATAAACACCCTTACAAGCCTTTCATGATTGAAAGGATTCTTAGAGAACGAGAAGACATCCCAGGAATTATTAATGATGGTCATAAACTTAACAACATATGCTATTTAGATGATGCTGTTTTGATGGCAGATTCAGAAGGAAAACTCCAAGATTTGACAAGGTAATTGAGGATGGCAAAATGAAAAAAATAATAATTAAACATAAGTAATAACAAATGGCTGCAAGCAAAAGGGGCAGCTAAAATTGTGTTTCATATCAGAGATATTTTCTAAAGAAATAATGGGTTTTTATTTAATAATGCAACAAATTTTTATCACTTTAAAAGTTATTTCTAGTTGATACTTCTATTTGAGTAGCTGCTTTCTTTTTTTGTTAAACAGTATATTTGTTTTTGTCAATCAGAATGACTTCGTCCTGGGTACGACGTTAAACTGCATCCAACAGCAAGGCCCCTGATCAGGAGGTTTTGAGGAAGAGTGGAACCACCTCTTAAATGCTGGTGTTCCCAGGTCCACCCTGACCCGGGGTGGTAGCACCTGTTGGGGTCCCAGCTATGGGAAAATAGTGAACTTCCAGGTCTTTTCCAGTACATTGAAACAATGATGTTGCTAACTACCCTTTTTTGAAACAATGATGTTGCCAGCTATACGTTTTTGAAACAATGATGTTGCAAACGTTATCCTTAAATTACGTTTGCAATGTATATATATTTAGTAAATATGTGGAAACTGGATCTGGCATTAAATAACCCATAGTGGTTGATATGCCATAAAACCCCAAACAAACAAAATGACTTGTTTCCCTCTCCCCAGAGAAATGCAGTTTTGTATTCAGTTGGAGAGCATATATTTTTCTTTAATAAGATTACTTGAAAATGATGAAAAATAAATATACTCTTTCATGAATAAATGGAGTGTCTACTCAAATACAAGTAGCCACCAAAAATAACATTTAAAGTGATAAAAATCTGTCGTATTATTAAATAAAACTTCATTACTTCTTCTCTTTAGAAAATTGATTTGGTTACGTTTGGATATGAAACTGAGCAAGCACGAAATTTCACTTGAATGCACTGTTCAGACCTTGCTTGATTGGCAAAGCTTCTTCAAGCCAGAATTGGTTAAGGCATGGCATGAACAGATTTCCTCTGCCTGTCGGTGGGGATGCACAAGCTCAAATCCTGCTGGAGAGCACATATTTTCCTTTAATAAGATTTCTTGAATATTCAGGCTGCTAGACAGAAATAAAAATACTGTTTAATAATTAAATAGAGCCTCTATTCAAATATGAGTATCTACTAAAGATAACATTTAAAATGATAAAAATATCAAGGATGTCACGCAAAGAAAATTCTACTATATGGAGAGTGTAGTAACAGAAGGTGGTAAGTGGCAGACAGCAACCTAATGGTTCACTGGATTTGGGAAAGTTGCTTTTCAGTAACTGAGCAAGGTTCAAAAAACAAAATGAGAAATAAAGAAAAGAATGCTAGATTGTTATGTAATGTTATAATGGCAGTGAATAATGGACAACTTCATCATGAATGAATAAAAGACTTGAAAGAACTGAGATGTGGTTCTATCAATGATTGTTAAGAATAGGAATAGAGCATATGAGAAACAAGGAAGTTTTAATGAGAATAGGAACAACATGTGAACTGTTGATCTGGAAGATAAAATTAATAATATATTAAGAAGGAAGGCTTTTAAAAATATCAAGGCAAGAGATGTAAAGGGGAAACAATAGGTAATCTACTTGACAAATTGCAGCAAAGTGGGATTATAAAAAAGCATGTATTTCTGAGAGCAATAAAATAAAGGAAGCTGTGGAGAAACATTTCTCATGCCATGAAGAGATATAATACATAGAAAGAGATAGAAATAGAGAAAAAAATACAAGAAATACTATGAAAGTTTATAAAGGAACAAGTATTCCTGAGTCCAACGAAAGGTAAGAAGCTGTGGAGAACAATATCTTGAAAGGATTAGGCACACATAAAGAGAGAGAAAAATCATCTTGAAAGATTTTAGCAAATGGCTGAAGAAACATATACCACAAAGTGAAAAACAGTTCATAAACAAATAAGTAATCATAAGTAATGCACATTTGTACTTGTGAGGATTGACACAGGACATCAAAAGAACAGCAGTTGCTAAGACACTAATGGTCAATAGCACTAGTTGACAAAAAAAATGACAGTCAATATCACCAGTCACCAAAGCACCAACAGTCAGTACAGATAATCAGCAAATTCCAAACCTTAAGAATGCACATGAACAATAAATAGACACCTCTCTTTGGCACTCAAATGTAACAGTTTGAAATGTAGCATGAGTAGTAAATTAAAAAATTTATTTACCCTACTGTTTTTTTTATATAAATCTACTAGAAATATGCCTGAGATTTTTTTTTGGGGGGGGGGTTGGCTGAGAATACAAATGTGTTGTAGATATTTTAATTTGTTGATAAATGTGACTGCTTTCGTTCATAAAACAACTTGTCGGTTTAACTTTGGAAATATTATAAAAACATAGTGTTGAACATTCAGCAGCACTTCATAAGCAAAGTAATTTATAAAGTATTTTAACTTGTTAATGTTTCTGAAAAATTCATGTTAATCAATAATAAATTAGTTCAATACACAATGACGAAAAGTCCTAATTATCTTGTAATTCTTTGACTGTGAAAAAATATAGGTCTTTTGATGAATCAATGAAAATATTAGAAAATTTATTTGCAGAGAAAACACTAAAAAAATGTAATTTTATTAATAATTTTAGATTTCACATTGAAACAAAAATATTTAAAAAAAAAGAAGAATTTCCAATCGGTTCTGAACAGCATTTTCACAAATATCTTCCCAAAAAGCCACTGTACCTTCTGACACCAAGTGTTTATCTCCTAATCAGTGATTTAATTATTCATGTTACTTTAGATTTTCTGCAACACAAAGGAACATTAAATAGGCAATTTGAATTAACTTTTTGAGCCTAGAATCTATAACAATATTCTAAAATTTTGGATGTTTAATCAATTAGTCATATTTTGAATGCATCGCAAGCATAAAAGTTATTGGCTAGACATTAAATTGGAGAACAAAGTTCAAGTTCCAGCCTCATATTAAGTGTTTATAATCATGAGTCCTATAACTCCTTAGGGTTATGTATGTTAACAAGCTCATGCATATTTTCAGTGAAGGTGCATGTTCACATATATTAAACAAAGAGGAAGCATACAAAAACTGGAGTTTCTATTACAGATGTTTATTCTCTTTATGATGACTGTAGTGGAACAAAGTTCTCAATGTCTCTTAAGTATGTCTGTTTTCTTTTTGGTCCAGAAATTATGCTAAATAAGTATAATATTCCTAGTTGATCTCAAGTCAGCCTTGTGCAGAGTTGGAACAACCAAAGTAAATTTGTTGCTTAACTTATCATTAGATGGCTAAACAAAGTTATGGGATGCCTGTTTTCTTTTTCTTGCTCCAGAAGTCAGAGCAAGCATTTTAACTATTGAGTGTTCAAGTCAGCATTGTACTGAGTTGGAACAATCAGAGAGAGAGAGATTGACCTACTTCATAGCTTGGTGTTTTTGGAAGACATATGTGAGTGCCTTGCTTCAGAAAGTGGGAAGAGAATTTAGTTGTCACTGAACCAGGCAAAGTAACATTCTCCAGGGGGAATGTAATTACAACATGGTTCACATCTTGGAGCAAAGAGGAGAAAGAGAGTGAGGCAAGAAATATTTGCCTTTTTATAGGCTTAAACAATCTCACCTAACAATGTTAGGCAAAGCCAAGTGGGGTAATCATATTTCTAGTTCCTTTACTCTTAGCATCATGGGGAAATGTATTTCTTTTTCTTTTTTTGTTAATCATTATTATTTTTCATTGATTTTATTTCATTTTAACCACAAGGGCACTACATCACCTACAGCTATAGCAGCAGTGGTGTTTCATGGACAAAACATCCTGGTTTGAATTCAGTTTTTCTTCTTCTAAACTGGTTGCCAAGCAAGGCTGAATGATCCAATATGCCAAGCTATTTACCCATATCTGGGGGCAATACAAGGGTATTAGCACATAAGTGAATATCATGAACTCAATTGGAATTCAAACTTACCTCTGTTATTCCTGAATCCGCGTCACTAACCATTACACCACCATGCATTCACTTTCACACAAATACCCTTGGGAAAGGTATAAATCTTCCTTCAACTATGGATTAAATAGCAGAGTAGACTGGGTTCACTAGCTCCAGATGACAGCCACTCTAGATGAACTACTTTAAATTCAAAACTGAATAAGGCAAATAAATCCCACTTCTGTCTTCCTGAAGTCGTCATGTCAGTTCACAGATATTAAAATAATATAAATAGGTTCAATGCTGTGATCATCTACATCCTGAAGGGAGATGACATTTACAAAAGCAAATGAAAAACAAAACTAACAAATTATTGTATAATCTATACACAGATAAAGGATAAGGTCTGTCCCAATATTTTTTAATAGAAATTTTTACATTTGTAGTCAAACCTTATTTAAAAGCATTCCAGTTCAGGATATTCCATATATCTTCTTTCATGTGCCAAGTCCTTTCAGGACATAGTTGATTATGGCTCTCCCCAACTTTCTCTCTTTTGTTGCTTGAAGTAACTTTCAATCCTTTACAATGCTTATTTGTATTTGGTATGTTATCCATTCACAAAAACTCCTAAAGTAAGTTAATAACTCTTTCCATCTGCTTCTTTTGCCTTCACAGTGTCCTCTCGAGACCTTCTTTCATCATTATATGTCCTAATTTCTCACTCTGATTGTAAGTTTAATTTACTTTGTTGTTTCAGTTTTCTCATTACTTCCTTGTTACTCACATGTTCTGTTCATGGTATTTTCAGCATCTGTTAGTGTTATAACTCACTCCTAGTGACTTCCCAACAGGCTCCAACAGACTTCTCCTGACTCACTTTGAGTTCTTTATTTAAGGCCTCTTGCCGAGTTCATTTGTGTTACTGGAGGTGTGTTATTTACTCCACAACAGGCAGTAAAACTAATAATCTATTACTTCACGTCTCTTACATAAATAAAATTGGAGTTGATCTGGTATAAAACCAAAAACACAATTTTGTCTCCTAATCCTTCAACTGGAAAATTATGATATGCAAAATATTATCATAGAATTTTGCTACTCTGATCACGCAATGAAGAAAAGATCAAAGTCTGCACAAAAATATTGCATTGACCATGATTACATTACCACACTCCTTTCAATTCAATATAGAAATTTCATTTAGATTCATAATCAACCTAATTTCTCTTTAGTTGGTTGATTATTACTAACTTAATCTAAATATTCTTTGTGAACATTTTTATACTTTCTTTTACTTTGTACTAACTCTGGATGTATTTTCCTTAAATATTAAGTAGGTATGCAGACCCAGTTGACGTTATTATACTCCCTTATCATATAACCCAGTGTTTTAAATCTGGACAATATGCATGCAGTTAAATTAGCTGAGTTAGGTTGACAGGAAAGCCAGAATTAGGAGAGAGGTGGAGAAATGCCATTGTGGCCAGGGTCCTTGGATGAGGTTAATATTGAGTTACATGTCCTTTTATTTTTGTCTGACAACTGGATGCTAGTTGATTTTCCTGTCCAGTCTTATTTCCAGCATTCTTGGCCTTACCACTTCTGGCTACCTTGGATCCTTAAATTAGCTGAGTTAGGTTGACAGGAAAGCCAGAATTAGGAGAGAGGTGGAGAAATGCCATTGTGGCCAGGGTCCTTGGATGAGGTTAATATTGAGTTACATGTCCTTTTATTTTTGTCTGACAACTGGATGCTAGTTGATTTTCCTGTCCAGTCTTATTTCCAGCATTCTTGGCCTTACCACTTCTGGCTACCTTGGATCCTTACTTTCGGCAATCCTGACCTAAACTACTTCCGTCTACCTTTGACGTTATCTTCTGGCATATCTGGCCTTTACTACTTCTGGCTACCATGGACCCTTATCTTCTGGCATACTTTATTACTTCTGGCCCTTACTTTAACCTAACTTACCTGGTTAATCTGCGTTCAACAACCCTGAACTTCCAGCTATGCATTGGTCCCTACTTCTGGCATCTCTCTCTCTCTCAACCTAACTCATCTGGTTGATCAGCTTTAATGAACCTGCTTACAACAGGCTTGAACTTCCAGCTATGCATTAGTCCCTAATTCTGGCTTTCCTGTCAACCTAACTCAGCTAATTTAACTGCATGCATATTGTCCAGATTTAAAACAACCTATTCCATACACTAGGGTTTCATACTGCAGAAGGTTCATCATTGAACTTAACCAGCTTGTACCTGGGCATTAACAAAACATTGACTGATATTTTCTTGATGCTTCATTGTGGATTTCATCAATGCCTGCACTGGACAGTACCGCTATTACAGCCTAGCTTGAACTATCAGCTTCTGGTGTTTCTTGTCAACCTAACTCATCTGGTTTAGGAAGTTGCTGCATGCAAACAACCTATTCTGTACACTTGGTTTAAATACCATACAAGGTTCACCACTGGACTTAACCAGCAACTACTCAATGCCAGCACCAGACACATAAATTGAATTTGCTTCCTCTTTGGATATATCATCCAGATTTCAACCAACCTATTCTGTACACTTGGGCTAAATACTATGGAAGGTTCTTCATTGGACTTAATCAGCAACCTTTCAATTCTTTTGCCAGACAATTGAACTCATCATGCCAACATAAATTACCAGAACTCTACTTTTAACTTTCTAGCCAGTCAGTATCCCTCCATTACTTGATTCATTTTTTGTTCGTGTTCCTTTAATCAAATCACTACTTTTACTTTTGTATGTGATGTAAATAAATTTTGTATTCATTTTAGTTTGTCATTTTTGTTTTCCTCTTGTTGACCTGTAAGATTCACGTCTTTTACTTTATTTTAAAAATATTAGCAGCCCTCCTGTGGCTATCTTTATTTGGGCACACTGGCCATTTTTATCTCACATCCCTTCTGGGGGGGGGGGCACTACAGTATACAAATGACGTTTTGCTGATGGTAGATATAGATAGAAAACTGCAGCAACTTCTAGACAAGGTAGAAAAGGAAAGTGAGAAGTAAGGACAACTCATCAACTGTAAGAAGAGAGAATACATGGTTGTTAGGAACAGAGACAGTCACATATACTGGGTTCAAATGCAGCCACTACCAAAATATAACTGATTGTAATTGCATTATTTCTAAATGATAAGAAATTTCAGTCAATAAGCATGCTTGTAAAAATAAATAAATTAGCCAGGAAGATTTCATTAGGATATAATTCTTCTGTATTGTTCTATATTTCAGTAGGATATTGTTATGAATTTAAAATCAATTCAAAACAGCAAGAAGACGATGATCACCTTAAGAAAGGCTTTATTCAACAAAAGAAACTGAGCAAAATGGCACTACCACTGTCTCCATATAATCCACTTCACCAAAATACAGCAAAATTTATAAAAATGTATGTTCGTTTCGCTACAATGAATTTACATGCAAAACATAGAGGAAGAGCTCATTTCATAACAGATATCATTATTCTGTATAGTTCTATATGTCAGTAGGATATAATTATTCTATATGTTTTTTTAATCATATCACACCATGCAACGCAGTGAAATCACTAATACACGAGGGATTACAGAGTATGGAAGTTCAAGGAAAAAGAGAGAAACATCAGAGAATAGAAAACTAATCAAGACAGTAGATAACAATTGACATTGCATCAAAATTTTTGAAGATCAAAGTTGGCAGGAAAGCATTAGGCTGGATGAATTCCACAAATGAGAATTATAAGAAAATAAACTCTAAGCATAGAACTTATGGTTACATCTCACCAAGTCAACTATGAGTTGATGAGACCTTGCTGCCAATCTAGTACTGCATTTAAATTCATAGCCTAGATACCATACTGAAGAGTTCATCAGAACAATTACTATGAAAGAATTTATAGAAGAGGCGAAAGGAAGCTACATTACAGTGGTGAGAAAATGTCTGAAGCCAATATGACAAGTTAGGATCAAGAATATTGCTGATTCTTTGGATTTTATCAAGAATCTCTAAATATAAAGCACCAGACCAGCATGGACAATTTGCAAGACAGATTCTTGGGAGAAATTAAAAGGAGGCACAATGAGTCACTCTCATAGAGGTTAGTATCATTCATGCTAATTGGAGGAATGAAAGGGACTTTCAGGTGATTAACAGAGAGAACTTTCATTTTGGAGACATTAAAATTAAATTGCCCCTCCTTGCCCCAGTTAATAACAGTCTATAGGTTATTTTTTAGGCCACCTGCCAATTTCACCTTATTGAATTGATCAAAATTATTGAGACAGGAGTAAGTTGTTGTGTCATCAGCATAGATAAGTTGGGAACTGATGTCTAACTAGATATATTAATAATTAATAACTAACTAAATATATTAATAATATTATAAGTACATATGAAGGCTTAGTGCAAGACACAAAATTTATGTTTAATATAGCTCACTTTCACAATATTCAACTGTTTGATTATAATACAGATGTGTACCTTTGGGTTTCAGATAGACAAATGGGGATGGTTTTTCTTTTTTGGAGGAAAATCCACTTGAGATATTCTTATTCCAATGACTCCTTTTATTAAATATTCAGAAAATCTTCTCCAACTTTTTAATTCTGACTGCAAATCATTCATTACTGAAAGTTACAAAACATTTTTAGAAGAATTCCACTTGTGCCTTTTATTCCAACCAGTCTGTCTATTTGAAACTCCAAGTGTCTATGTTATCATTGGTGAGATTAAAAGTTTTGATTTATTACACTGTCATGAGTAGCTTCCATTTTGGGGAAGCAATTGTAATAATGCATGTCTCATCCTAATTGTTCCTTAAGTAGATCATAACATGTGATGAACAATGGCTACAGAAGACAATATTCAATGTGAAAAGAAGTGGATTGACAAGGGGAAAACTCCACATCCTGGCAGAATCGTCAGGGCATTATACATTTAGAGTTCTTTAAGTTCAATGAAACAATACATGAACATTTATACATACAACAGCTGCAATGTTTCTATAAAGGTTTTGTCAAAAATTGCCTTGTGCTTGTTAATAAGAAAACTATTGTTCTCCTTCACAACAACATAATGCTATATACAGCAAGAATAAAAACAATTTTAATAATGAAGGTATCAACATTAATAGATTAATATACTTTACATTTGCACAGCAGTGGTGACGTATACAGTGGATGAAAGAAAAATGTTGTTCTCCTCCATAAAAATGCAAGGCCACAAGAGGAACAGAAAAAACATTTTGGAACTCTCTTTGTTTGTTCTACAGAAACTATCTAACCTTGCACCAACTGAATAACTTTATTTGATCATTGCAAAATTCTTTGATGGGAAAACTTTCTCTAATAAAACCAGATCCAACAGTTTGCAAAAGAACTTGCAGAATTTTATTCAAAAAGTATTGTAGAGCTGCCTGATAAGTGGTAACAAGTCATTGCAAATTATGCTGTATATGTAATTGAGTAAAATATAAGTGTACTTAATATTTTGAAGAACATTGATAAACAAAAATAAATTATTTATGATTCGACTTAGTATTTGTTTAATAAATTCTACTTGTGATATCATGGGTTATACAAACAGGTAAGCAGAAACAATTATCTATATTCAAGGACCAGATTTAGTACATTAGATAAGTGGTTTGTCTCAGTAATCCTTTAAGCAGTGCACTGATTTTAGTCTTCTTTTTATTCCTTCCACTATTAGTATTCTGTGTTAAACAAAGTTGAGCTTTACAAACTTCTAAAATAATGACTAATGACTATTTTAATATAAATTTTAATTGAATGATTACCTTAAAAAGAAAATTAACCAGTCAGGAGCTTTAGTTCCATTAGTGGCATGCAGAGGTTTGGTAATGCCCAGGGCCAACTCTTTCATTGTATGTATGAAAGACTCAAATAGGGTGACCTGTTCCAGTCTCCCTTATCAAAACAGATCCACATTCACATCAGCTTGTGGAACAGTAGGGTGCTTGTATTACAAAGTTAATAGAGACAATTTTCAAAAACTAAATTTTCGTTTCACTCTTTGATTGCCCCCCCCCCCCAGTATGGATGCCTGGTGCTGTTGCATCCTCTGCCTCCACTTCTGTAGGCTAGATGTCACTTCCATGGAATCAAATCCTCCATGTTTGAATATAAGAAGAATGTTCCACAGAGAATTTTTCCCCCCAAGAACTGCTTCTTTGTAGAACAGACTTCCTTGTCAGTTGTTCCTTAAACACTTTACACTTGTCCTCTTCAAGTCAAGGCCTGATTGCTATCTTTCATCCTAATTCTTGTAGTCTTCAGTTTCTACCATTTATGCTTCCATTTATATCAGAAACTTTCAGAATTATCATTTTAACTAAAAACCTTCTACATTGAAGGACTATTGGGTGAAATTTTATCGTAAATCAAAAGGTTGGTGGATATATGAAAATACTGTGAATGGGAACAGACATTTGCATTGTCCATTTTCTTGTGACTTTCTAACATTTTAAAAATAACTTATTTTTATAGGCACATCTCTTTTCTGCTATTATGAACGAACTGATCTCGCCATTCATTCTTTCTCCACTCAATCTAACTTATTCCCTCTTCTTACTCTCCTCCTGAAGCAACTTCATCTCTTTCTACTCTTTTTCTCTACCCCCACTTTCCACAATATAGTTATGAAAACCTCTTTTTCTTCTTCATTTATTACTCTACTCTCATTCTGTTTCCCCCATTCTCTCCCATCGTAACCTCTTTTTTCACTCCTTTTCATTCCTTTTATTTTTCTCTCACTTCCCCTTGTCTGATTTCCTTTTCTTCTACTCTCCTCCCTCTATCTTCCTAACTCCTCCTTGCTATTTTTACCTATCTCTTTCCGTCTCACAAACAATTTTCCTGTACTCTGTCCCTTCTACAGTTTCTGTGATCCTACTCTTTCTTCAACCCCCCCTCTTTCTCCTCCCATTATTTTGAATCTTCAACATTTCCCATCACTTTACTTCCCTCCCACTCTTCTTTTTCTTATTCCTTTGCTTTCTCTTCAGTTCACAATTACTGATAATTTTTCCATCTTAATGATTGGCAAGTCAGGAGAACATCAGTGATTCAGCCAAATGATATTGTAATTGGCTGAGTGTTATCCACACTGATTTCCTCGAGTCTAATTTCCTGTGCATTTCCTGCTTTTCAAGATAACTTACATATCACTCACAATGAACTGTCTACAATTTGATTAGAGGATCTATGTATATATTTAAACACAAACACATACACAGGTATGTTAATCAGTTCATAACCTAATAAGATGAGTATTTATTTTACACAAATATTTGTTTTCCTACATAATCTCTTTCATTGCCAATGCACTTAATTTATCAGTGAATATTAATCAAATAGTTTAAATAGTATACAGAGAAATTTTCAGATCAACATTTTGATCACAACTACACATCAAGCAATGGACTTATTGATCCACAATTCACCCATGTGTATGTGTGTGTGCATATATATATATATATATATATATATATATATATATATATATATTACTCATGATCAAAAATTTAAGACCACTTGAAAATTTTTTATAAGAGACTGTTTGTCATGGATACATTATAAACTTTTTCTTACTGAAGGTTACTAATTCTATAATCTAAAAAGACAAAAAGTTATAATCCAATCAATTTATTCAGAAATGGACATTTTTATGAAATGAGTCATTTTACACTTGATCAAAATTATAAGACCAGGGGGTATAAATTGTTATATCTAGGGTAATTCCAATGTTTTTAGTTCAGAGATTAGCAATCACTGTGTAAAGGTGTCACCAAGCATAAAGCGAGTAAACTTACCGAAGTTGAGAATGCTGAAATTCTAGATTTCCTTAATCAAGGTTTGTCACATCGGGTGATCGCAGCTAAGGTAAATCGCAGTAAAACTGTGATTTGCAACTTTGCAAAGTCTACTGGTAGGCCCCAAATATTTCTCTGGCATTGATTAGGAGAATAAGACGGGTTGTTGTGAAAGCCAGTGGACTTTCTTCTAGTCAAATTAAGGCAGCCAAAGATGCTGATTGCAGTCCAGTAACTATCAGATGACACTTACGACAAAAAGGCATGGTAAATAAAAAGCACAAACAAATCCCTTAGCTGCTTCCACGTCACAAAGTGAACCGTTTAAAGTTTGGTTGTGAATACCAAACATGGGACATTGAGAAGTGGAAGAAAGTCCTGTTTTCTGATAAGAAAAAATTCAATCTAGATGGTCCTGATGGCTTCCAACGATATTGGCACAACAAAAACATGCCTCCTGATATTTTCTCGACACATCATAGTGGTGGAGGGTCCCTAATGGTATGGGATGCCTTTTCTTACAGAGAGACAATGGAGCTCCAGGTGGTGCAGGGTCGTCAGACAGCAGCTGGTTATGTTAGCATGCTACAAAAATCATCGTTGGTGATGGAGGGCCAATGTTTGTGTGGGGATGGATGTTTATTCAACAGGATAATGCTGCAATTCACACTGCATGCCGGACCTTTACCTTTCTACAAAAAAGGTGGTCCATCTCTTGCGACATCTTGCATGCTCACCGGACTTGAACCCAATTGAAAATGTTTGGGGATGGATGGCCAGAGATGTTCATCAAAATGGCAAACAATATTCAACAAAAAATTAAGTTTGTGAAGTTATCTTCAGAAGCTGGAGCAATATTCTCACTGCTTAATGGAAACAGTAATTTCTAGCATGCGCCAAAGAATTTTTGAAGTCATCAAAACCAGTGGAGGTAGAATTCATTATTAAATTTGGTTATTGAATGTTTTTGTAGACTTTTTGTAGAATTTTTGTCTCCGGTCTTATAATTTTGATCAAGTGTAAAATGCCTCATTTTATAAAAATGTCAATTTCTCAATAAAATGTTCAGATTATAATGTTTTGTCTACATAACCTTTTAGATTATAAAATTAGTAACCTTAAGAAAGAAATGTTTAAAATTTTTCCATGAAAAACAGTCTTTTTAAAAAAATTTTCAAGTGGTCTTAAATTTCTGATCAGGAGTGTGTGTGTGTGTATATATATATATATATATATATATATATATATATATATATATATATATAGAGAGAGAGAGAGAGAGAGAGAGAGAGAGAGAGAGACACACACACACATTTGCCTTGATAAAGTCCCTCAGAGAACAAAGAAGTTTTACTTTTGTCATTATTCACATTGTCTATTTACAGATAGAGTATATCTGAAATTTTTACACATGCAAATATATACAAGTTGATTTTTGTATTTCTACCAAGACAAGTGAGTAATAGAATTTGTTAATTAATACAGGGTATTAATACAGGATTACATATATACAATATACAAGTTAAAAAATGCTTTGGCATTTTATTGGGTAACCTTTTGCTTTAATAACGGCCTTAATTCTTTGTGGCATTCTATAGACCAAATTCTTTAGTAAGTCAACATCCTTCACCAGATTTTTGCAGCATTTCTTTAATTCATGAAAAAGCTCATCTTCTGTGTTAACTTTCCTATTACAGACATGCTTGTCCATTACCACCCAAAGTTTTTCAATTGTGTTAAGATCAGGACTCTGACTAGGCTACTGGAAGAGTTGCAATTTACCCTCACCCCGAATGCACATTTTTTTTTATTGTGTTTAAAAGTGCTGTTGGTAGTCACTGGAGTATTCGTTTCACCAGGTGTACACCAAACATGCATTCGTCCTCCATATCTAAGAGTAAAGGGGCACTCATCACCTACATAACATCTTTCCAATCAGATTTTCAGTCCAGTGTAAATGAGCTTTGCACCAAGCCAACCCTGCCCATCATTTTTTTTTTTCAGATACAAAAGGTTTCTTTTTTTATTTGGAAAACAATGCCTTTTGATTTAAGCTTGACTGCTCTTGAACAGTTGCTTAGGAAACATTTTGTGCTGCTGCAAACTGATCTTTTTTTGCATTGATGAACCATGTTTCTCTCTTCCATGCCAGTAGTTTTTAACAGTCGGCCAGATCCGCTACATCTATTATATGTTCCAGTTCGATTTCTCTTTTTGTTTAACTTGCGGACACATGACTCACTTCGATTAATCTTATCAGCTATCACTCTATTCAACAAGATCATGAAAAACAGTGACTTGGCCTTTCTCAAGTCAGTCTCATGCTTAGACATGTTAATAAATGTAAATACAAATGTAAGAAGCTTTATATTTTGTTCGTCATCCTTTTTATGGGTGTGTCCATTTTTTGCTTTGTACTATATATATATATATATATATATATATATATATATATATACACACACACAGAGTTTCAAAATTGTATGCACATCTCCTTTCTGATATTGCCAAACTATGTGATCTCTCCATTCATTCTTACCCTACTCAATCTAACTTATTCCCTCTTCTTACTCCCCCCCCCCAGGGTGACATCTTCCCCTTTGTCTCTTTTTCACTGTCCTCCCATTTCTTACGTTTTCTTCTTCTGTGCCACGTCCATTCATGACATTGGCTATCATAACATCGCATAACTTCCTGTCCTTTGTAGTTCTCAGTAAATTTTGTCCTTTCATCATCTCTCCCAAGCCTTGCTCTGCCATTCATTCACTCAAGTTAACTGGGTACATTATATGTTGCTTTCCTCTTTCCTTCATTGTTCTGTGAGTTTCAAATTTTTTAAGCCCTCTTCCATCATGTTAAGTATAAGCGTTCTCTTTGTTTCCATTGTTGCTCATGTTTAGTCAAATGGTATTCTCAGCATCCTTCTGTAGAACCACATTTCTGTTGCTTCAAGTCTCTTCTTTACCTGTGAGAAGTTTGCCCAACATACACTACCATATAGAGCTGATATTATATGACAGTTCCGTACTGTTTTTTTTGTTTCGAACAAAATTTTTCTTTTTTGTTCTGTAGTTTTGAAAATCACTTTTAATTCTTCATTTATTGCATTACTGTCATTTTATTGCCCTCAGTTTAAAAAGTGCTGTGTTCATAAGTGGAAATTGCTCAATATCAGAGATCCAGCATTCAAAGATATTCACCATGTGGACTTGGGCTGAAGATCTCATTGAATGCCGAAACTGATAATCACCATGCAGTGCTGATTCCTATATCCACACTGTGTATATCTATATATGAATAGTGAGACATCCAATGAGGACACCTAGGCTAATGTTTGTTATTGGTTTTAAGCGATTCATATATATATATATATATATATATATAATGTGAAGTGCAATACTTAATATATTCCAGGAGTATTTCGTAATCTATTGTATTTAAATATTGACTTTAAATTTGTAAATAGTTTTAAATCAATGTTAAGGAATATTGTGGTGCTTATTTTACTTTATAATTTTATTTTTGTGTGTACAGGGAAAGAAATATACTCCATGTTCATGGATTTATTTAAATTTAGTGAATACATCCATTTAAAGTTAACCTGTAATAAATTTTAAGAATCGGCTAAACGATAAAATGTGATAGTAGGGTTGAGTTTAATTCAACCCCACAAACAAAAAAGCACAAATAAAATACAAACGGCAAATATTTAAACGATACAATACTTAGGGAAGGGATTAAACTTAGGAATATTAAGATTACCTCCTCGGTTATCCATTGAAGCTACTATCCACCAAAAGAAAAGAAGCAAGTCCTCACCGCGGGCCATTTAAAAGATAGTTCGCGCAGCGGATTGGGTGTACAAACATCCAATCGGATGTGCGGAATACGTGGTCTTTCTTCATATAATTCTTTAAATTACATCTAGCATGAAACAGACTGTCGCCTCTAAGTGTTGACTTCTATGTTCACTTTTATATTTACACACGCTCTATCTCTGATATTGAGCACTTTATCCCATAAATGTAGCACATCATAAGACTATATTTCTTTATATATATAGCTTCAAATACCACTATTCTTACAACAATTGTAGTAATAAAACTCCACCCTATGATATTCTGACACTGTGGTTAGGTAAGCTTTGGAAGCTTATGCAATCAACTTTGTTAATTTTCTGTTAAAATATTGCTTCCCATCCTTCTACAAGCTTGTTGATGCCATTTTTGTAGAAGCTTCATTTTTTTTATAATGGAAAAAGGTTGTGAAGTAGTATTCAACTGACTGTACAAAGTCAAATTTTTTGTAATCTAAATTGTTCTGTAGAGACCAGAACAAATGAAAATCCAAAGGAGCCATATCACAAGAATACAGTGGGTGCTACAGGGTTTCTTAAGCTTCTTCCAGTTATGTTGTAGTGGTGGAAAATGACACCTTTTCAATTTGCAAAATTAACGTTTTTCTTGAATAGCTGCATTGAGATACTTTTTTGCAGTTATTGTTTACCAGCTGGAAGAAGTCCAAAGCGAATTATTGCTCTGCAGTCCCACCAAATAGACAGCAACACCTTCATTGGATGCAAGTCCACTTTAGCCAAGTGTCCTGCACATTCACAACTTTGTTTCCAAATCTGTTTGCATCAAACATTATCATAAACAGTCTAATTTTCATTGCCTGTGACAATTCTATCCAAGAACAGCTGCTTTTCGTGACATGAAAGCAAAGAGTTGGCCACAGAATCGTCATCAATCTTGTTCTGCTCCATTACAGAATGTGGCACTCAAGTCTCTTTAAATGGTAAAAGGCAGTTGAGATATTGATTTCTAAACTCTTACAAGTTCTCTTCAATTGAAATCCTTGGTTTAATCTCCAACATATTTATCCACTGGGCCATATAGTGGATAAAGACGTTGATTAGATCCAGTGATGAAACCCAAAGAGTTGTGAGTTCAATACTAGGCTACAGCAGTGGTGAATCAAAACTTGGAGAGTTGAGTTAAAGAGAAATACCTGAGACATCTGGAAGAGGCATGGCACATGGAACTAGAACAATCTACCCCAGTGGACAAAATAAAGGGTTCGGTTTGAAATTCCAATCAACTGAAGAAGGCCAGAGCATACAACGGCCAAAATGTGAATATGGCAATGAAGATGAGGATAACAGTCCAATTAACATAATGTAAGTAGTCCTATTGAGAATTGTATCACTGAGGTTTCTTCTTGGGTCAAAGCCAACATCATTACTTTTGTTCCTTCCCAAAAATATCAGGCGAAACCTCAACCATGTCCATGTTTCATCCTGGCCTGTTCAGCTGCTATAGCCCACAGGAAATGCTTTTTCTGGCTATACCCTTTGTGACAATTCCAGTTAGAACAGAAACCTATTCATGGCTGAACATAATAAATGTAAATGTGTCCTCAAAGCAGGTAGGTCTTTGTTTGCTGATAGAATGATGCACCATATAGTCTCTAAAATCTTTGTTTTTTGTGACTACTGGCAGTGTATTAAATAAGAGTAAGTTTTCTATTCCTTCTCTCTTCTGAATTAGTAAAGCATCTCACATTGCATAGCCTTCTTTCTGACAAGCAATATGCCATTTGATTCCTAGTTCAACTACTGATGTATTAATGATTATTGCTGAAAGACTATCAAAATTTAGATATGAATGGTCAAGCTCGAGCTGCTCCTTTGAACATCTTCAAAATGTTTGATAAGTTTTGGTATTCTTCATAAATTGAAACATTATGGTATTTCCAGAAAAATTTTTCAACTGTTTCAGTCTTTCATATCAAATCGTGAAATGAATGTCATCCTGAATGGTCACTCTTCTAGATCTTTTTATACTAATGCAGGTGTTGTCCTTAATTTGCATCAGTTCCCAACTTGATATCTATGCTGATGACAAAACTATTTATTCCTGTGTCAATAGTAAGTCTGATCAGTTTGATTATGTCAATTTAGACTGTTGTCAACTGGAATAAAAGATGAGTTATTAATTTTAACACCTCCAAAATAAAACTTCTCTTTATTAATTATCTGAGACACCCCTTTCTGCACCCCAACAGCATGGCTGATGCTAACCCCCAGTAGAGTTACTCATTGCATGTTCTCAAGCTAATATTCTTGGCTGACATGAAATGGAAAACTATATTGAATCAATTCACAGCTGAATTGGCTAGATGTAACTAAGTTCTAAGCAAAATCTTCTCACTTGTGCAGCTCTCTTCCAACTTAGAACTTTATCTTCTTTCATTGTATCTACAAATAACCATTGGACCATCCTACACTTCTATTCAAAAAATAAATTATTAAGACATTTCTCTAATTAATACAAGCAATTATTTTAGCTTTGTGAAAATCACTTATTATTCTTAACTCTTTGAAATAATGTAAATGGTACAGTTTATTTATGCAAGTAAGCAGTTTAAAATGAAGTGTTTCAGTATGGAAATGTCCTTATTTTGGGAATAATAACACTAAAAATTTGCAACTTTTGTGGAAATATGTGCAGTGCTTTTCACTGAAAGCTAATGGAAGATGGAGATTTGTTGCTGCTGGACAAAGCCTCACAACATTTGGAATGGTTTACAAAGTGCATCCATACTAGACGCTCTCTTCACCTCCTCTCTCTTTCTCTTCTCTATATTCTTTCTCCCCCTTTCTCTCTATCCTCTATTTTGTCAGTTAAGTTACTTCAAAGAGAAATCCTGTTTGCTAAGTACTTTTGATCAACATAGATCATGTGAAATGTAATGACAGTGAGGCAAGAATTGAGACCGATATTGACTTTGGAAGTGGCAGATGAAAGACTACGGACATATGTGAAAAGGAGTTGATGTCCATTTGCATCGTCTTCATGCTGTAAACTTTGTCAGACAGACATTTGACAATAAATAGGATCCAAATTCAGGCAAAAGTTAACTTGAATACTTTGTCTACATTCTTAAAGGACTCCAACATTTTTTGAGGGAAGCAAGTAAAAACATCTGTGATTTTACTCCTGTTAATTAGTTTTGCTTTTTTTTCTCACCACATCTTTTGTCATTAATTAACAACTTTATAAAAGTAATTGTGCAAGAGCTAATTACCAAAGTACCCCTAAAAAGGAGTGATTACATTTCTTTGCGGCAACCTAAGTTAATTTCATGCTGATTCATTAAGAAAAAGAGAAGATTTACTTCTATAAGCAAACTATCCCATTACCAGTTATCTTCACCAAAGTAATATAGGAAATTAAAGCAATGCTGAATAAGTCTCTCATTTAAGGTGCATGGAATTTATTAAATCAAGCCTCATCATCACCATTAATTAAAACTCCTCTCCTGGCTCTTTTTGAGCATCGCAACTCTGACCTTTTCACAATTTGGTTCATGTTGTAGTATCTGTTCATATTTCTTTTGAGTCATATATTAGACATGAACCCCAAGATGACTTTCTCTTAGCAGCATACTAATTTGGATTCATTTTGTGATTTTCTCTGTGACACTCCTTTAGAATTATGTTATTTCTTCTTGGGTAAAAGATGGTATTGGTGTATCTTTGTCCGACTTTCCACTTAGAACTGAATCTCTACTGTGTGATATGCATATAAATCCATCCATAGTTATTGTTCTAAACTGGATTCCCACAAAGCATGTGGACTTGATGTGTATCCCTACAATAATCCTGAAGAAATGTGTTCCTGAACTGGATCCTGTTCTCCCTACACTCTATAATAAATGCCATCCAGTTTCTTGCTTTCCTACTTGTTGGAAATCTTTTGTAATTCCAGTCGAACCATCTGATCCTTCAAACTATTAGACTGTTAGCCTTCTACTACTTTTTGGTAAAGAAATAAAGTGTCTAATAAATTCTGAATTGTTTAAGCATCTCACCTCACAGACAAGCAGTATGGCTTTTGCTTCTCTGGGTTAACTGCTGATGTGTTAAAGGTTATTCTGGAAAAAGTCTATCAAACTTTAGATAAAAATGGTGCAGCTTAGGCTGTTGCTTTGGATATCTCAAAGGGTTTGGAATGCTGTTATACTTCACAAGATGAAAGTTCAATTTTTCTTATCAAATCATGACAAGAAAGTTGTCTTAAATGGCCACTCTTCTAGATCTTTTTGCATTAATGCAAGTGTCCTCCAGAACTCTATCCTTGGATCTCCATTGTTCCTTATTTTCATCAATGACCTTAATGGCATCAATTCCCAACTCAGTATATATGCTGATGACACAAGTATTTACTCATATCAATTTTAAATCTGACTAGTTCGATAAGTTCAAATTGGCAGCTGACCTACAATCTGTTGTTGGGGTAAAAAGTGGTTTGTTAATTTTAAAGCTTCCAAAATAAAACTGTTTTCTTTTAATCATTTTAAAGAACCTTTTTGCCTTCATGGCTGATGCTAACCTCTAGGAGAGTGACTCATTGTGCTCTAATGGGCTAATATTCTTGGTTGACATGAACTGGAAAGATTATAAGAATCAATTGCTAGGTCTGCTGCTAGGAAAGTTAGATCCTCTGCTGCTAGGAAAGTTAGATCCCTGTGTTGTGTTAGATTCTGGTAAGAAAAATTTTCTATCTTGAATATTTTAAAGTCTACCATTCTTTGAATATTGTGGATATCTCTGGTTGGTGTTTCTGCTATATATTTAGAGATTCTTGACAGCATTGCAGATTGTTCTTTGGATTTTATCAGTCATGACCAGACATCTTGGCTCCAGTCACTTCCCCACCACTGTAATATAGCTCTGCGGTACCTTTTCTATAAATATTTTCATGGTAATTGTTCTGATTAGCATTCCTCTTGACAAATTTAAGCACAGTACTAAGTTGGCAGCTAAGTCACATTAACTTACAGTTGAAATGGCTAGGTGGAACCATATTCTATGCTAACAGTTTCTTCTCTCGCACTTTTTGCCTGTGGAACTCACTTTCCAGTCAATTTTGATCTCAAAAAATTTAGATGCAATATTAACCATTATCTTATGTCTTCTTAATTTGTCTTTATTTATTGTTCTCTCTCCCCAATAATGTTTTTCTTTTTCTTATAGTCCTTCACACTCAATAACCCCTTGCATCTCAGTGGCTTTATTTTCTTACTTAGGTTAAAAAAAAAATTCCAGTCTCTGCAAAATATATATTTCATTAAAAACAACTGACAAGGTACTACAGTTAATTTTTTTTTCTTGTGTTACTATAATTTCTTCTTTTCTGGACATGAATTATGTAGAAATTGTCTGAATGCTCCATATGTCTGAGTGTTTTTGACTATACTTTTAGCTATTATCAAGGATGATTTTATTTTTACACTAAACTGAATGTATGGATTGTTTTATTTATGTATCTAGAGTTATAGGAATGTTTTATTTTCCAAACACGGTCAGCACAAACAATTTCTACATAGTTTATGTCCAAAAAAGAAGAAAATTATGAGAACACAAGAAATATTAAAGAAAACACTTAAACACATTACCTTGTCAGTTGTTTTGAATGAAACTAATATAAAAAGGGATTGCTACCCAAATACACACACACACACATACATACATACATACATACATACATACACAACAACAACAACCTCAGTATTGCAATAAAAATTATAAAATAAGGTTAGAGAAACCTTCATCTAAAATTAATGGATCTCTGTTAATCAAAACTAATATCTATGTAAATGTTAATGCCCCAGAGAAGCGTACTTAATAGAATGTGTGTGTTTGTGTATTTAAATTCCAATTTTCACCAGAAGCTTTAAAAATGATCCAAACCCTATAGACAAAATCTCTTAAAGAATTTTATGTGATCTTTTAACCAAAATTGAAGTGAAAAATTGATGTAAATAAATACATATATCTGTGCATGCACAGTGGTTATCAACAAGAGAAATGGAACCAGCAGGTGAGTTCAAGTTCTAGCCTAGTCTGCTGTATTCACTTACTATGTGTACTTGAGTATATTGTGCCAAAAATCAGGAGTCACACAATACACAGGGAATCTTTTTGGCGGAGGTTAAAAATGAGGCATTTTTGGAGACAGGTTGCACTAGATACAGGTAAAAAAATTTTGAAAGGATTAAAATTCATGCAACAGTATTTAGGGAGACTTCATGAGTATATACAGTAATAGTCTTGGGAAAGGCATGAAACCATCTTTTCTCATCATATCTGTAGGTTAAACAGAAAGGTAGAGTATACAATCTAGCCTTGGGTGGTAGCCTGTATAGGAGAAGGAAAACTCTGAATCGAAAACTATGGCAAAGATAAAAGGAAACTTCTACACTATCTTTCCCAAAAAATCATGGTAATTGACACACATTAAGAAAATGGGATCTGTAGAGAGCCATGATCACCTATGTTCTGAAGGCATTAACACATATATATATATATATATATATATTGTCATCCACAGACAGACTGTTTCGCTGTATCACAGCTCATCAGTGTGGCTAGACGTCCGGTTACCTCTGGCTAGAATCAAAAACCGGCTGAATTCGCATCAGTCGGAAATTTTACCCTGAAGCCGTTGGCGCACGGCAGCACTACAAAGATGCAACTTGGTTTCAGTGCATTTCAACTGCACATCTACAGGTGAGGGTCGAAAATGGTTATGAACAATCCTGTTTGTAGGCAAGCCGGATGTAAAACGTCACTTCCTTTTTTCCATTTTTTGAGAAGAAAAATGTACATACAAAATATATATAAAGTATCTGAGTGAAACAATAGTGGTTGTTGATAGCAGTTTGGTGATGGGTGGACCGGGTGGTTAATGTTGATTGGTGTGTGGATACTATCTGTATCGAGCTCTTATTTGAATTAACGCTGCGAATGTTGGAATTTATATATTACTTTCATTCTCATCACACATATATATATATATATACACACATTTTGAAGCCACCCCCAGAATTAACATGGGATGAACTTGACAGAAGAGTGAAAAAAAGAAAAAGAACTGTTAGAATCATTGAAAAGAAAAAAAAGAATAAAACCTGTTATCAAACTTTTACTTTGAGAAACTTTTGCAACAAATGCCAAAATTTTGTGTTGCAGATGACTAGCTAGATGACTAGAGGATGATATTTTGTTGAGAGCCAAATTTAATCATAAAATGCTTTTCTCATAATAAAATTTCTAATAAAAAAAATAATCTTTCACTTTTTAGCCATGTATAATAATTTTCTCTTATTTAAAGTACAAAACAACTATTTTTGGGTCCATTTAAAAAATTACTCTCCGAGTTCGAAAACGAGCAAATTGTTGTAGCTCACATGACAAGAGCCTCGATTACTAAGGTTGCTGAACTGTTTGGTTTTTCAAGAGCTATCATATCAAGAACACTGATGCAATTCGAGAAACAGGGCAAGACCTCTAGCAACCGTAGCAATTCAGGCCGGACTTGCAAACTTACTGACAGGGACTGACATGCATTGAAATGCAATGTGGCAAAAAATCATCGGACAAATGTGGCCAAAGTGACTGCTGAGTTGAATAACCATCTGAATAGTTCAGTTTCTACTAAAACTATTCACTGTGAGCTCCATAAGGCTGCATATCATGGAAGAGCTGCCATAAGGAAACTTCTTCTCTCCACTCACAACATTCAAAAGAGGTTGAAGTGGTGCAGAGATCACAATGCCTGGTCTGCAGACCAATGGAAGCAAGTCATATTCTCAAGCAAGTCTAGTTTTTCACTTTTCCCAACTTCAAGGCGAGTTTATGTGTGGAGGCAGCCCGAAGAAGCTTACAACCCTGACTGCCTTCTTCCAACAGTGAAGTATGGAGGTGGATCAGTGATAGTTTGGGCCACCATATCATGGAAATGTCTCAATCCAATAGTTGCCCTGCATGGTAGAGTCAACAGCAAAGATTACCTAGACATTTTGGGCGATCATGTTCATCCAATGGCCCAGACTTTATTCCCTGATGGTGACTGCATCTTCCAAGATGACAATGCTCAAATACATACTTCTCAAGTGGTTAAGAATTGGTATGAAGAGCATGAAAGTGAGCTAAAACACAATCTCAAGATATTGATATTATTGAACATTTGTGGTGCATTTTGGAGCAACAAGTTAGGAACCGCTATCCTCCATCATCGTGTCGTAAAGAGCTGGAGAAGGTTTTAATGGAAGAATGACTGAAAGTTCCTCTGGATGAAGTCAGGAAGCTGTATGATTCCATTCCTAGATGTATTAAAGCTGTTTGTGAGGCTAAAGGAGGACCAACTCCATATTAAATAAATTTTCTTTTAATTTAACAAGTGTTTCAATTATTTTGTCCAACCCCTGTGTGTGTGTATATATATATATATATATATATATATATATATATATATATATATATATATATATATATACACACACGCACACAAACACAATTGTGTGTTTTTAGATTGATATAGACAGCATGGGTATAGAAATCATTACTGCATAGTGAATACTAAATTCATGACACAGTTGCTATCTCCATGATACCTGTTTCCAGAAACTAGCTTCAATATTGAGCAATCTTCTATATATACAGCAATGACAAAAGTTCAGAGAAAAATATTTATGGAATATTTATCGAAGAGACAAAGAGAAGCTATGTTATGGTGGGTGGGGAAAGATGACTGAAGCTGAGATGTGAGGTCAGGAATGATAACATGTCAAGAAACTTGAGATATAAAACAGAAACACCATATTAGATGTGGCAGCAACACTTAATGCATGGACGAATGGTAGACTTACAAATATATGAGATAGATTCTAGCAAAGAAAAATTACCAAGCAGAATATCATGAACATTCAGCAGATTTAGCAATTGATTCAATATTACCATTCCACTTCATATGGAAAGCATAAGACCAAGAAGGTGCCATTAGTTGCTCTCCTGGAGGTCAGCATATATATATATATATATATATATATATATATATATATATATGTATGTATGTATGTATGTATGTATGTATGTGTGTGTGTAATTACATGCACAAACATATACAATGTGCATTAAAGATGATTTGTGACTTTTATTATTAGGAGAGGCAGTTATACTATAATCTCGGACTGTTATATCATTACTATATATCTAATAAGCTGACCTGCTAACTTTAGTAATTCCAGATTCTGCATCAGCTCTTTGAACACATCCTACTAAACATTGTTTGTCATAGTTGACTAGTTTGCAAAATCCAGGCGGCATGTCAAGGCAATGTGGAGAGGAGTTGGGAATCAATGAAAGATGTGGGAAGGAGAACTAGTTGAAGAATTTTTCAATTTTCTAGATGAAGACTGTTGCATGTCTATAAAGACAATTAACATGGAGTTTGTGTGGCAACTGTATGCAGAATTAAGCATGAAAATCTGAACATGCACAAAATTTGTGAAGAGTTTTTCCAAAGGTACTCAATGATGAACAGAATGGAATTGGTGACAGCAGAGAGATGGTTGATGGGTATCAAAACTGTCCACACCTTCCTTACAGTCCTGCCCTTGCTCCCTGTGACTGTTGGTTATTCTACAAGCTGAAGGAGAATGTTTGTGGTAGTTTTGAAGACATTGAGAGGATGAAATTGCCATTGACAAGGGTCCTGGACACTTTCAGTTTGGATGATTTTCATGGGGGTCTTCACCGAGTGACCGGGGGTACTATAATAAGTGCATTGAAGTTAAAGGATCCTCCTTTAAAGGAAATTAGAGTTTTGTACTTCTTTGAAATTAATAAATGACTCTCCTGAAAAGTCTCAGAGCTTCTGGAATGCACCTCATATTCATCTATATATGTACATAAAATTCATAATTAAACATTTTGGACATAATTTTAAAATTATTTATTTATATGAAGGAAATATTTTTCATATCTTTGTCCAAATTAAGATAATATAATAAAATTACATTAACCATTTCAGAATTCAATCTGAACATTTTTCCAATTAAATTATATTCTCTATGATCTTGTTCAAATTGTTGGGCTCAGATTATCCCATTTTTGCATCCTTATAAAATGGAAATAGTTTTAAATGACAACTCTGGACAAAAGAAATGTTATCTTTGTGTTGGGACAGATTACATATCAATCAGCTGTAACTATATATTTTACTCATTTTTTTAACGTCTACTATTATATCACAGAGATGAATATTCATCTATTCGGTTTATTGAGATAAAAAAATTAACAATACATTATGCCTCAGGTAGTAGCTAAGTTATGCTTAATTAAATGAAGCTTATCAGCTGATGTTAGAGTTTGTTTTACATAGTATCATTGTTTCTAGGATAATAAAATATTTTTCTCTTTGATATTTCTAGTTTCTTTGATGGTGTGAGATGAATATATCTTTCCTGAAATAAGCACTTGGAGTGCTTATGTGGAAATTGGACCTTTAGGAGAAGCATTTATTGAAAAATCATTCATGCACAAAGCAATTAAGACATTTCGTTTTTTACAATTTCTAATGATTCTGTTTATCCTTTACAAAGTATAAAATCAATATATTTTCAAATAAGAGTGGAAAAACATATTCCAAAATATATGATTTCGAAACACTTGCAATAGAAACATGCACTGAAAAACGGGACAATTGAACAATAGATTTTAGCCCAAACCACTAACATTATCATACCCTGAAATTTAAAAGAAAATTCAATGAATCTTTAAAAGATATTAGACCATGTACAATTGATTTTGTGAACAGCATCAAATTAAGTTTTGGGAATTATGAATAAGAAAGAGTCAATCTTCATTTTATTTTGCAAAAGATGGAATGAAATAAATAAGAGATAAGATTTCCTTTTATTGTTTAAATAGTCAGGAAATAATGAATCCAAGTGTATTTTAATTTGTTCTGTCCCTGTAAGTTGATAAAGAAAATCTTACACATATTTGGAAGGAATACTTATTTGCCATTAAAAACACACATTTTCCCTATTACAGGTAATATTTAGCCACCCCACCAAGGGTTACATGTGGCACAAGGCCGGGTTTAATGTGGGTTTTCAAAAATATTCCCTATTGGAACCCGTAAAAACGGGTCCAGGGACAGTCTACCTCCCCGAACGAGAAACTGCCCTTCGGCATAGCCTCGTCCAGGTTCCGCTCTGCCTTCGACCAAATAACTTGACACGGGGCCAAGCCACTTGACACAGAGGTTGGTGAAACTTATTTAAAAATTACTTCTTAATGAGCGGAGCTTTTTTGATGAGATCTAGTAACTTTTTTTTTTTATAGCCTTGATCAAATTTTTCCTGAAAAGATTTGCATAGACAAAGATAATAATAAATCCTAGTTTCAATTTCTTTATAAATATTCTGGCTACAATTGTTAAACTTCCTTTCCTATCACTTAAAATTTACTCATCATTCTTTTTAGCAGCAAATGACACACATGCACAAGTAGTCTCTGAATTTTTCATAAGAAATTAAAAATAGTAACAATAATGTTATCAACTAATGTCATAATTTTATTAATTTAATCTAATAATTTTTATTACCTAACTTAATTGTTAATATAGGTATGAAGTAGTGTCCTATCATCTTGGTTGGCAACCAGTATACCACAGAAAGCAGACCCGTGCAAGAATTCTTCTACAAAGTCAGTCATGAGTCAAAAAGAGACATGATCACTCAAGCATGGCAGATATGGATGGAAGTCAGTAATGATTAAAAAAAAATGGTGGCAATATAACCAAAGCTCATTATTCCGTTTTTCTGAGACTGTTCATAAATAAGACGGATATTGGAATCATTGAGTAAAAGCTGAGTTTATAAATAAAAGAAAATATATTAAAGAATAAATAAAAGGAATCAATTTTAGAATACCTGATATATATCAAAAGATAAAATTTGGACTTTCTAGAACTGTCCGCTTTTTGCTGAAGTACAAATATGTCTGCTGTATATAACCACTTTCTAAGATAAAAAGGTTAAAAATGGTGTTGAGAAAATGAATCCTGTGCGTATTGTTGAAGATCATACTTCTATGAACATTGTGGACAGGGACAACAGGACCACAAATAAAGAATTGTACCAAATAACAGAAACAACATCAGTTGAGGACTACCAACAGCAGCAGCAACTAAATGGATAACCCCTGTATCTCAAAGAGAAAATAATGGCATAATGAAGATGTTGACATTCCACACTTCTTCAAACAAAAAATTAAGGAAACTCCCCTCATTACAGGAAAGAATGATAATGGCTACTGGACTTGCAAAACCTATTTTCCTGAAAAATTGTTTAAAGAGAAAGATTTTATAAATTTCAACTAGTACAAACTGCTTGGTCATTGAATACCAAATGTTTCCACATAAGGGAATGGCTAATATTACCATTACTGGTACTCTGTTTATCTGACACCTACTTCAAGTTATGAACAAAGCTCTTCACCAAAGTTTTCTTTAAGACAGAAATAAAAACTTTGTCCCAGTGGAAGTGAGGAAATGTAGAAAATTCTAGAATTATGGTAAACATTCTAAACATGTTTTAGAAGGTACAGATAATCAATACCAATTTTCTTTTGCTTGCTGCACCAAAACTATCGGGAACTCTTATCATCAAAGTTCAGATTGACAGTTGTGTGCATTTCATGAACTAATGTAAATGATTGTTGGCCTGAAGTACAACTTTCTTAGGTTGTTTGTACTCTCAGATTATCTTCTTGCTGTCATTACTTCTAATGGATTACACTTAGAATCAGACACTACAGCTGTCAGTCTGTCTGTTGGACAAGTGATCTCTCTCTCTCTCTGCTTAACTACTGACCTGTCACCAATCTATAAGGAGACAGATTGCACTTATTACATGGTGTTAGTGAAACTAGGTTGTACACAAATGCATTGAAATACAAAAAAAACACTTCAATATAAAGTTGTTTATCATTGCACTTAGCTAGTTACAAATACTGGTTCTTTGGTTCTTCAAATAAGGTGTTTCAGGTTGTGGAATTCACAGGTCTTCTAATATGAGAACAATATCTTTGTGAATAATATTTCATGGTACATTTAAACTGATAAAAAGTTAATGTAATACATAATTATCTAATCAATTTGAAAACTTTCTTCCTTTATGTATAGTATCTTTTCCAAAGAAGTTTTTATATGTTTCCCCTTCTTAACTGAAACAGAACAACTGGTTGTAGCAAAACATCTTCATTGGTCACTATTCTTTTCTTCCTTTCTTTACATAAACCAAAACAGAACAACTGGTTGTAGCAAAACATCTTCATTGGTCACTATTCTTTTCTTCCTTTCTTTACATAAACCAAAACAGAACAACTGGTTGTAGCAAAACATCTTCATTGGTCACTATTCTTTTCTTCCTTTCTTTACATAAACCAAAACAGAACAACTGGTTGTAGCAAAACATCTTCATTGGTCACTATTCTTTTCTTCCTTTCTTTACATAAACCAAAACAGAATGACTGGTTGTAGCAAAACATCTTCATTGGTCACTATTCTTTTCTTCCTTTCTTTACATAAACCAAAACAGAACAACTGGTTGTAGCAAAACATCTTCATTGGTCACTATTCTTTTCTTCCTTTCTTTACATAAACCAAAACAGAACAACTGGTTGTAGCAAAACATCTTCATTGGTCACTATTCTTTTCTTCCTTTCTTTACATAAACCAAAACAGAATGACTGGTTGTAGCAAAACATCTTCATTGGTCACTATTCTTTTCTTCCTTTCTTTACATAAACCAAAACAGAACAACTGGTTGTAGCAAAACATCTTCATTGGTCACTATTCTTTTCTTCCTTTCTTTACATAAACCAAAACAGAACAACTGGTTGTAGCAAAACATCTTCATTGGTCACTATTCTTTTCTTCCTTTCTTTACATAAACCAAAACAGAATGACTGGTTGTAGCAAAAAATCTACCCCTGAAGGTTAACTGAATTGAAAAACACCTTAAGCCAGAAATAAAAAATGGTTAATATCTTGTGATAATAACAATAAAAATGAGGACATTGGTCTTAAATGTAAATCATTATTAGTTTTGATTTCGCATTTTATTTTGAAAACTTAGTAATTTTAAGCAGATTTTAGGAGCCAGAAGAGACTTACACATCAGACATTAAAATCCAACACACAGACTTGAAAGAATCCAAATGCAAATCTTTTACAAAAAAAATGGCAAGAATAATCGAATAAGTGCCCGCAAAATAAAACTCAAAAAAATCCAACACATCAATGTAGGCAATCTTCCAAAGATAAGAAGAGAACAGGTAGTCCTAACTAGACTTTTTATTGGCCATACTCACATTACCCATTCTTTTCTCCTTAAAAATATGGAACCTCCAATATGTACAGCATGTCATCAAGCATATACTTATAGACTGTGCTGACTTTACCATATCCAGGTAAAGTTATATAAAAATCTAGGAGACATGAACAAGCTTTTCAGATAAACAAATCTGAATAACATCCATAACTTTATAAAACAAAAAAAATTGTCATCTCTCACCTTCATTAATTTAATTATTCAGTTAGCACTTTTTATACTGCTGTGGTCGTTATTCCCCTCTATCTCACAATTGTGGTTCATGGTAACATTCAAAGCAAAATAGTAAAATGGCTTGCCAGTTCTTTTTGTAATCTCTCACAAAAAACATCTTATAAGACACAAGTACACTAAATAAAGAATTTGGCACTGAAATGACCTACAAAGGTTGATGTACCATCAAATAAGAAAAAACAAACCATAACCAGTTTTTATATTTATTTTAAAAATCCTTTTTTTTTGTTCATTTCGAAGATGTCATTGATTAGCATCTTCATCTCCATTTGGGTGTTGAATGATTAAAATTTTGTGAACATTCCAAGCCTTTAGCACTGATCTCTGCCTTGATAAAATCCAGCAAAACACAAATTATTCAATCTTATTGGCTGCATGCCACTGGCATACACTCTTACACTACCATAATTATGTATTTATATTTATAAATACCATTTAATCAACTCAAGAATAAATGTGTCCATGAAACAGGGCAATTCATAAACAAACACTATCTGTAGATTAACATCACCACAATCTCCTGACTATACAAACATCGTCAAATGCAAGTCAGGCATTCATATATCCTTTTCTTGCCCCGTGGGAAGGAAAGAGTTTGGGCTTGAGAGAAATATGTAAATACACTCCTCGGGCTAGTATTTCTTGCCAATGAAAGGGACATTTGTATCAAAACTCTATTTGGCCTCAGCTTGGATATATTCAATTCAGGAAGGTTTCCATTTTCTATTCATTGCATCTCTAAGACTCAAACAAGAAAACTAAATTACCTCCCTTTTGGATACCATTTTATTGCCAAAGTTATTAGATGTATACATTGGTGAAATGGATTATATAACTGGCAAAAGTATCAGAGAGTGCAATTCAGGATTCCATCCAGTCATTATTTTCTGCTTTCAACATTTGGAACTTGCTTATTGAGTTGCTTCTTATCAGCTTTTGTTTTTCAAATCAATAATCTCCTATCAGTTTGTTTATCAATCCTATTCATGGCTTGCAGCAAAGTTTATATCATCAAGCATCCTGCACAGCCAATGGACAGGAGGAAATATATTCATAGTTTTTGAATATCTTCTATGTGCCATGTCCTTTCAGAATGGGGATGATCATGGTTCTCCAGAACTTCCTATCCTTTAAAGCTTGAAACAGTATCTCACTTCTTACTATCAGCCTCAGTTTTCATTGTCAACTATTTTCATTCTGCTTCTCTTGGTTTCAATGTCCTGTGAATGTCAAATTCTCTAAACCCTCTTTCCTTATCATGTGTTCCAAAAATTTCAATGTCTCTTTCTGATTCTGAGAACACAATTTAAATAATGAATGTTCAGTTCCTGCTCTAATGTAATGAGGTGTCTTATATATATATATATATATATATATATGTGTGTGTGTGTTACTGTCACAGTCAATCCTTAAAATATATTGGTGAAACTTCAAGAAATTTAAAAAAAATATTTATGAACAGAAAAACAATATATATAATAGTTTAGTCAATGCATTATTTATTCAGAGAAATCATTTTCACCAAAATTTCAATCTTGCAAATTCTATCCTTGTTAAGAGAGAAAATAACCTAAAAAATAAATATATACACTGGATCTTTTCAAATATCTCCATTCTTAAGAAAAATTCTCAAGCATAATAATTTAAAAAAAAAAAATGAAATGGTTATCTGAAGGTTTTTAAAATAATAACATTAATTCACTTTTGTTTAACATGTCAGTATTTACATCATATAGCATACACTGAAGTTGCCTTTCTTTAATGCCAAGAGATTTCTAAATATTTTAGAATGTTCTCTAAATCAAACGTTTTCCTCTTGTCATATATATATATATTATATATATATATATATGTATGTATGTATGTAAGCAAATATGTGGATGTAGATCCGACAGTATGATGAAAATATGGAAAAGACAAAGCAAAATCCGAATATGTGAGTTTACTGTTTTTTATTTTGTTTTTGTTTTTCTGTTGACGTCAGACGTTTCGGTCAAATAGACCTTCTTCAGCACATGGTTAATGGAGACATATTTATATTAAATTTAAGTTAAATGAAGAGACGATATATACAGGGCTAGTCAGAAACAGAAAAATTGAAATTCTAAAGTCAGAGTATTCTTTCTTGGATTCGGATACGCTGGCGCCGCGTGGGCGGCACTGCGAAAACCTGCTCCCAGGGAAGAGATTTTATCCTAAGTGGAAAGGGGGGGAACCTATTCAAAACTATAGCTTATCGGTACGTTTGTCAAGCATTAATCTTGCTAGGAAAGTTGATATATTAAAGAAACCCTGTCTGGTGTTTATTGTACGTGAGGTGGATATCATGCCAGCCTCGTAAATCTGCCTAAGGTTTTTATTGTGGATATATTTTAAAATCTTCACAGAGTCAAAATTAAAATTGTGATCAGATTTGGCTATGTGTACAAACAAAGCGCTACTTAAATTACCGAGGTGAATATCTCGTTTATGTTCGGAAATGCGAGATTTTAAAGAACCTCCCAGTCTCACCTACATAAATCAAGTTGCAGTCTCTGCATGATACCTGATAGATGCAAGCATCGGATGTAATATGCTGTCATATTACATCCGATGCTTTTGAGGTACTTTTCTATATGAACTGAATATGTAGCTGTGCTCCAAATTTATGGAATTTTTCTCCTGCATCTTTTAAAAGGCCTGTTACTATGCCATCTATGCCTGGCACATTACCTTTTTACATTCACTTTTCAATTCAAGAACATCAGTAATGAAAGTATTTTTACTGATTGAAGCATATAGGTTTACAGGGTATTCTTCAATTATTCATAATTTATTGTACATACATTTGCAACTTCAGTGTTTCTTTGAATATAAGCAATTGCTTGTATTCACTGTCGCTTGCATGTCAAGCATATGTTAAGCTCTTCTCTTTTTTCTGGTAGCATTACATACTTTTTTCAAATTTACCTTTTATATACCTCAGTTTTTTTCTTAGTTTAATTCTACATTTTCAGAATTCTTTCTCTTTGCATTTGAGATCATATTTCTCCTTTTTTATCAGTTATATTTTTTCTGACTTGTCTGTTCTAGCTATGGATTAAATAGTAGAAAACTTCAGAAGTTTCAGGATTCATGCCTCGGGGTAACCATTCCCTACTGTGCCCTGAACTGTGTAGTATTTTCTTTTTTTGACATTGGTGTAAGTAGTAAATACTAAACAATTCGACACAGCATTTTAAAAATTGGAAAATATTTACCAAAACTTTAACACATTACCATGAACAAATTTGGGTAAAATGAAAGAAAAGAATTAAAATTAATGTTCAGAAAGCAAGCACTGGGTAAACCTAAAAAGGAAAATGGAAAATGGTTAAAGAAATCAGCTGTCCTTTTCTTTGCATCTGTAAAAATTAGATTTGGGCTGTTTTTAAAGTAACATTTATTCAAATCAGACTAATTTTACCAAATTATCTTTTATAAAAATATACTTACACAACTTTTATACTCATTATCTGCAATTTTCACAAGCAATATAATGCTGCTAAAATTTCTATAAAAGCATTTTGAAAATATGCAGTGACAGAAAAATTGGTCATTTTTTTTCTGATATGAAGAAGTGAAAATTATTAGTTTATCATTAAAGTGATGACTAAATCTTTTATGAGAAACTCTTTCATTCATTTTTCATTTATAATGGAAATTATTTAAAATATACTGCTGTCTATTTTATCAATCTAAAAAAAAAAAAGCTGTGATGTTTGGCCAAAAACTGATCACTGAAAAATTAGTTATTTTTAATAATATTGAACATTTTTTTTAAAACATCTCAAGTAATAACAGAAATGCAAGTACCTGTATACACAATAAGGAAAAATAAAATTGTAACACTATGAATATTTGTTTATTTTCAATGAAAATTAAACTTACAGGTAATAACAGGATTACAGAAATTGATCACATCTACAGACCAATACAGTCATAGGTTCCAAAATAAAGAGTATATCAAGAATACTCAAACTCTATATTAATACTGCTGTCTTCCTTTGGTATTAATGCAGACATCTACTCTTCCATGTCTACAATCATATAGACAACAAATAATATCTTTTGATATATTATTGCATGCTTTTTGATGCAATATTGTACAAATCTACTACAGATGTAGGTCTTACCAAAATTCACAAAGATGGTATTCCAATGAGGTCCATTGTCAGGTTTCAGCTTTGTCAATCTTTTAATCAACCCAGGTAAGTGATATGAATGCTCCCATTAATATGAACTAGATAGTGAGATTAGATGTTATGAACTTATTCTCGACATTCACATTGATGAAGCTTTATCAGTAGTTCAATACAAGTTAGAATTAAATCTATCTCTAAGAGAGCACAGAAAACTTCCAACAGATAGCCTGATAGACATATTGATATTTGATCTGTATCATAAATATTCATGATTAAATTAAGTGCACTGAGAAAAAAATATATTAAATAATGTTAAAAAGAAATTTTGATTAAAAAGAAAAATCTTTGTTTTTCCTCATTAGGCTAGAAACTTAATTATATATATATATATATATAACTTTATTTATTATTTAGTCCAGTATGATCATCTCATCTTTCTCCATTTCCTCAACATATTTGTTTGCTATTACTGGTGATAATGACACTCCCAGAGTGAAGCCATTTTTGGTATAAGTTGAAACTCAAATGGAAATATATTGTCTGCACACAGAATATCAATATCAGGCTATCTGTAGGAATCTTTGTGTGCTCTCTTTGAGAGAGAATTAATTCTAATTTGTCTGTCCTGTACACCAGTGAATGCTGGACAATCTCCTCGTAGATGAAGAGACAGAAATGTGGTTCTACAGAAAGATTCTGAGAATACTATAGATCGAACATGTGAGCAACAATAAGGTTTTAGAAAACATGGAAACAAAAAGGGAACTTATACTTAACATTAGGAAGAGGCAGTTGAAATTTCTAGGACACATTATGAGAAGTGTTTTTCCTTTTTCCAGAAAATATGTGGGAGAGGAAAAATAATATTGAGGCTTTTCATTTAAAAAGAGGAAAAAAAAAAGTAAAAACTGAAAGTTTATTTGTGAACATTTTATATTTTTCATTCTTTGCTAAATTTAAAGTGAAATCCTTCCAAGTAATATTTAGTCAATTTTATCCCCATTTAAACAGGATTCAAATAGAACTAAAGTATTGTGCCTTCATATTTATTCTTTCCTACATTTTAATTGAAATTAATAAAATATTATCTATAATCTCCCAAAAAGCACAATACATGTATGTATACACACACACAAGGGTGCGATGGATAAATTGTCATCTAAATTATTCAAAAATGAAAATAACATTGACATGTCATTTTAACAGATATATTTACCAAAATTACATAAAATATCTTCAAATACTACAGAGTAAATTTATTCAATAAAATCACCATTGGCTTCAGCCACAGCCTCCAGATGACTTCAGAATCTTCTGCAAGTCTTCAGGATGCTCCCCTTGTTTAAGTGGGCAAATACTGCCAAATCCTTGCCTTCAGTACATCTTTGGTGTGACAAGCAGTTTTGTTGGTCACTCACTCAACTGCACCCCACACATAATAGTCAAGTGGGTTGCAGTCTGGGAAAATAGGTGGCAGCCAAGCATAAGGGGTGATGTAGTTGCAGAAATTGTCTGACAGCCATGACTGGGTTATTCTGTTTGTGTGGCATGGGGCAGAGTCCTGTTGCTAGACATAGGGTCTTTCAGCAGTCACCCTATGGACCTAGGACAGCACTATCTCCTTAAGGCATTTGATGTAGGCCTCCATGTGGAGTCTGACGCACTGTGAGAAGATGGAGGCATAACGTCATTATCACTAGTGATCACTCTAAACATCATGATGTTGATTGGATATATGATCCAAGTCTTTCCGAATCCTCTGCACTGTCCTTAGATTGAAATTCAAACACACTGAAATGTTCATAGTGGAGCTTCCAGCATGAATGCCAAGCAGTACAGGATGCTGTTTACAAATTTCTTGCAGAATAAATTGTGTCATGGTGCTCTTTTCCTCACAGTGTGCAACTGACCCCACTATAACGTGCTGTTGACAAAATGGAAAAAAAACAACATGCATACACAAAATTAAAAATATAAAATGGAAATAATTTACCCATTGCACCATATATATATATGGTGCAATGGGTAAATTATTTCCATAACTATATATATATATATATATATATATATATATATATATATGAGTAATTGATTTGGGGATTTTAGGCTAATTTTATAGTAATTCATCGAGCTTAGAAGAATCCTCAACAGAATGCAGAAAGCACTGGACGGCCATTTTGTCCTTTCTGGGACTTATCAGCAGTGCACATCCACTACTGAGAATCGAACCCGGATCGTTTTGATACAACACGAATGTCATACCAACTGCACCACGGGACTCGGTGACAAAAAGACATAAACAGGTTCCGAGGTTACTCGGTGACTCTGGATAACTCTGTATACTTGGATGGGTATCGGTGCAGAACTGAGTGAGTAGCGGCAATATATCAAGTCTGGTTTATGTCTTCTTCAATTTTTAAAGGGTATACATTTAAATGTTATGAAATAAAACCATAGATTTAAAAAATACATACATATATGAACTTTATTTCAATGTTTCTATTTAACTATTTGTCCAGCTTATTTAGTGTGAAACCTGTGTCTGGTGTGTTTTTTAATGATTTCTTCAAAATTTGGTCAAATGTGCGATAAGCAGATCCTCATTTCTTCAGCTGAGTAGTCTTTCTCACTTGTTATTTTTTATGCTATTTAAGGTTAAGAAGCTTGATTCACGTAAATAAGTAAAAAATTGAAAATAAAACTGATAAAACCTTTTTAGCTAATGTAGGCTATTCCTTTTGTATTGAAATCCAAAAATATCACCGTTTACAATTAAATGTTTTAATTTGAGCCCTCAGTTACAAGAAACAGTGACCAATTCTTCACATAACTGAAGTCCAATATTAGAAGGAACATTTATGAAGGGATTTTGAATCCAATAAATCTTTTGCAGCACACTAGTGCAACATGGCATGGCAAGTGAGAATCACTGGTCTATGTGTTAGTGGATGAATGTGTGTCCTTCTCTCATCATCCTCCTTTTAACAAAGTTCATGCACAAACACCATTACATTTTTTTTCAGTCATGCAGATGTTTTCAGTTCAAATTTGTACATTTTTGTCTTCTCATTTAACATTATAATGAACAGAAAAATGAATTCAAAGGCAAGATTTCAAGCAACAAATTGCAAATGAAAAGGTATTCTTTGTAAAAGCAAAATTAAAATTGTTTTAGATTTTTAAAGTTTATTTTTGATAGTTCAGCTGGAAATTTATTTGCCATAAGTCATACTATTAGAAGTATTTTCTTTTAGTATTATTAAGCCCTGTAATCAATTTCCTCCGTTGCTTTTCACATTAATTTTTTGTTTGAACAACAGACACTTTCAGCAAAATCTAAGTCCATCCACATTTTAGAGTATGAAGTAAAAATAACACTATAGAAAGTAGTAAATTAAAACAATTCGAGATTTATTTTATTCTTGATGGTTTATGTTATGTCTTCAACTAAAGACAAAGATGAATGACATGTTCTTCAATTTTTGTGTTGCTTTGAAACACATACACCGGGCAGTTGAGCTACTTGAGCCTAGCCAAACTCAAGTAGTTTGGTACCTATATATAAGAATAAGGTTTAGTTATTCAGCAACTATTCATTCAAACAAGTTTTATTAAAAAGAAACAAGGCCCACCTATTTAATTTTTTTTACTATATTTTTTCCAATTTTTAGATAAGGTGTTGAGTATTGTGTATGAAGTTGTGGATAATTATACAAAACAATCAGCCCACATTAAATATCATTCACCACAGGAGATGATAACTTGATGTGTATATGATATAATTAATTTTATTATATTAGTACTAAAAAAAATGAATAAATCAATTGGATTCTTTTTGTTTGCACTATCTGTCACAATAAACCAATACAAATGTCCATTTTCCCAAAGAATACCAGGATGCAGACAAAGGAATTCTAACTACCACACAGACACCACATTGGTTCTTGATAATGACTGTGAAAGTTGAAATACTTCAACAAAAATAAGAAAATATGAACTACAGATGAGTTACTCACAATATTCAACACCTTATGTGAAAATGTGAATTATATATGTAACCATAGATTATTTTTTCTCAAAAACTTTGTTTTTCAAAATAAGGATGTATTTTATATTTTGAAAAATTCAGTACATTTAATTCACATGTGTTTTTCCAATTCCATATCTCTTTGGTTAGCAACTTGAACATTGTATTTCATCAGATTTTTCAAAATCTGTTCTGGAAAGTCAGTCTAAAAAATTATAAATTATTTTACTACACAAGTTATGACAGAGGCCAAAAGTTGGTGGATTGATTTTTGTGTTTCTTTTCATTATGATCAAGTGTTTTTAAATCTGTCTGTTCCTTTCTTGTGGGGTGAGTACCTCACACCACATTTAGAAATTCCCAACTTCTTAGCCATTGAGAATGTCCCTCTACATGAAGAATTCCAATCTGTGCTCTCTTTTCTATTGACAGTTCTTTACTCCTAGCCATACTGAGCTTCTCAAATTATTATGGAGATGAATTTATTAAGAATTATTCAATCTGATCAGTGAATACTGATTGCTGAACATGACAGGAGGTAGAAAAGAAGCCTCTTGTGATGCATAATTCAGCAACCATACATTACATTTAAATATGATAGATTGTCTATTTGGTTTAGGCAACTCCTAAGCTTGGATGATGAAACTGTTTAATCAATTATTTTGAAAAGAGGGTTACCAAAAATTTATGATGCCAGCAATAAGACTAAATTTTGAAGTAAAGTTATAGAGATTAATAGATTAATTTCATTATTACTATTATTATTGTATATATAATAAAAAACCTTTGAGAAGTCCCTTTGATCCAAAGTGAACTAGTAAATTAGTTTTGAAAAAGGTATACAACCATCAATTTTTAGGTAATTCTTTGAAATTTAGAGGGTAGTCCTTAACTGTTAGACTTTCATGTACATATGGTAATTTTTGATTATTGTAGTATATTTCTCACACCAGAAATTACTTTGTGTGCAATATATCACACCAGATCATTAAGGAAGACAACTGCATGGTTGATTTGAGATGATCACATAGCCACTGACTGAAGACCTATGTGATCAACCCAACTACACCTGAGAGACACATGATAAAGAACTACTTGACAGTAATACATACAGCTGTTTGTACATGTTAAATTCCCTCCAAACAAGGCAATAAAAGCCACCGAGTTATTGAGAGTGACAGAAACTGAGGAAACATTGATGAGAGAGGACAATAAGACAAATGATAGTCGACTTTGCATTTAAATTTTTGAAGAAGAGAATTTCACATTCCAAGTGTGAGAGGAGAAACTATCAGCATAGAACTTTTGGTTACATCTAGTAATATCAAATAAAATGGTGAAACCTAACTGCCAATCTAGTATATAAACACAGTGTTAAGAAGGGCTGTCTCTCTCTCATGCATCACAGATGGGAAGTTACAATCCACATTTCAAGCCTGCGTGTACCCTGAGCAACATTCATGGGTGAAATCAGAAGTCGAACCGAATGTAATATTATATATAAGAGATTCAAGTGAGATAGAAATACATAAAATTACATTTTGTGTTTTTGTCTTCATTGTTGTATGCATGTAAGACCTGGGTCACTTACCAGAGTCACATGAAAAGGCTGGAATGATTTCACCAAGTGTCTCCACCATATTTTGGGAAGCTATTGGCAAATGTATGTGAGTGACATTGATATCCTTAACTGCAGTCAGTTTACCAGTATAGAGTCTTCAATATTTCAGCACTGGTTGTGATGGCGTGTGATCATGTGGTCAGAATGAAGGACAACAGCATCCTTAAGCCATTTCTATATTTGAATTGGCTGAAAGGAAAGGACCAGTAAACAAGCCAAGAAAGAATTGCATCAAGCACACACTGAAGGTGGTCAACAACATGTAAAAAAAACCTGGGAAAACCTACCTCTAGATCAATGGTTCCCAAACGGTGCAGCCTACCTCATAGGTGCAGCAGAAGATGATAGCAGGTGAGGCAGAATGATTGAAAGACAATCATAGATTTAGAAACAGTTTTAAAAAAAATTCATATGCTGAAAATAAATATGATTTCAAAATTTAAAATATTATTATTGATTACTCATAATTACATGTATGAGTCCCAGTACAAATAGTTATAAATAACTATTGCCTGATTTTATCATTGTGATACTTTTGCATTATATCAAGTAATAAGAATATATAATAACTTGGGCCTTCAAATTGGAGGAGAGAGTTATCAATGATAATGTTCTGATTTCGAATCCATGGTTATCTCCCTTTAACCCTCAGTTTTTTTTTAATTTTTAAATGTACTTTTTATCACATAAAATTTGGTGAAGCACAAACAAATTTTCATTCTGAAAATGTGGCCGAGAGAAAAAAATCTGTCAACCACGGCTCTAGATTGTTCATCCTGTAGGAATGCAATGCACAATATTTAGAGAGACTTTGAAGAGCATTGTGTTGCACATGAATAACTTAAAAGAGATTTATAAGGATCTCAATTTTCTCTGAAAATATTCCCACAGAAGTTTTTGAAATAATGTTTAATAAATGCAATCACATCTGTTTAAGTAGGGCAGGCCTCAGAAACTATCAAAGATGCCATGCACAGACATTCATTACAAGTTATGAAACATTTATATAACAACTACTGCAAAAGATGGTCAATGTTGTCACATCTGTACAAAGGAATATAAGACCTTAGCAGGACTAAAAAGCCACATCTGCACTGACAATATTTGAGGATGGATCAAGTGATAGCATTGCTCAAAATCAAGTTGTTGTATTCATCATATCTATTAAATATCATACAATCGAATGTATGAAACTAATTTACATGGAAACCAAAGTAAATTGGCTGAATAGCATTAATTAAATGTTAATCATCATTAAAATCAATGAGGAAATAAATTTTAAAAAATCAATTTGAATATAGAAATATTTCAATGAAAATCCAAACAAGATTTAATCCTGACAACATTAATTAAATGTAAAATCAAAATGTATAAGACAGTTCAAGATTTGTTCTGTCAGAAACAAGGAAAGAAATTTCACAACCTGGAAAGTGTTTTAACAGGGAGTAGAAAATTTGATAGAAATATGAAGGTACATTGGAACAATAAAAGATGCCTTCCAAAAACTCAACACAATATTAAGATACAGGAAAAATTCCATTACAAAGAAAGAAAACAATGCTATATTGTAGTGAATACAGGACAATTTCCTCATAGATGAATATGATACTTGAGGCAACAAAAATAACAGAACTGGGACTGGCAGGGTTAGTTAGGAGAGAAATATCACTGAGCTACAAAGGTAAATGGGAACAAAAAGAAAAGTTGTACTTGGAATCAGAAAGATAGAGTTGAAATTTTTGAGATGAGGAAAGACGGTTTGGAGAATTTGACACTTACAGGATGTACTGAAGGCAAGAGGGGCATATGAAAACCTTGTGTAACCTACCTAAAAAGCTTGTCACTGAGTTACAAAGGATAGGAAGTGGTGGAGAGCTATGAGTCATATGTTGAATCGAAATAGCACATATAAAAAGAATAATATCAAAATTATTTACTTTCATATGGTGAAAAATAAAATATTACCTTGTTAGCATTTCTGAAAAAAGTGCTTACAGATTATACACTTGAAAAAGGCAGTGAAGCTGATCAGACAAAACATTATGATAACAAAAATAACAGAAAAGTACAAGTGTATGTCTGTATGACACATATGCATTTTTTTTTCTTTGACTCAAATTCTACATGATTCAGTGAAGAAAATGAATGAAAGAGTAGTTAATGATTTGAATAATTTCAGCAAAAATGCAGTTTCAGTTTATTTCAAACTTTGGTTTATTTCTTCTTTTTTTGATATATATATATGCTGACTCCATCAAAGATTTTTCAGGACATGACACACGTCCAAGTGTCAACTAGTAGGAGATCAACTTTGGCTTTAGTCCAGACAGAAACATCAGAATACATTCTGGTCTGACTGTCATTTCTTCCTCTACTTTTCTGTACCTAAGACGACAGAGTTAGACAGCATCCAGAGCCCAGGCAAACATTTAACAGCTTATGCTGGCCAGTCAGCTAACTGATTAAACTTCATTTACTTACAGGTACTGCCATTCTATAGTATGACTTATGGTTAGAATACAGGAGACATTGCAACACAGTAGAAGCTCCGGTCATGAATGCCTTTCACCATGAACAAATTGGCTCATAAACAGATTTTCCAAACAAATCATGTCTCACATGACAAAACACACAAGCCATTGAAATTTGTTCAATATTCGGTGAGGTGCAAAGTTTCATGGAATGATATCTCACCCTGACAAAGTAGTAGCAAGTCACAGCGTCAACAGTTTCAATGACAATGCCATGTCTCACTTTACAAACATTTTAAATGTAGACAAAAATATTTCTCATTGGACAATCTTTTAGTGAATCATAGGTGCAGTGAGTCTCAAGCAGTGTCGAGTGGTACTAAGAGGCAGAAAAGAGAGAGAAGAAACCACAGAAATACAGCTACCTGATCTTTTTTATAGAAAGGGACTCCACTTCCAAACAAATCACAACACATTCCACCATCAACTCTCCTCCGTACAAGTATGGTAAAGTTAAATTTAGTTTTTTTTTGGGGGGGTTAGTGTTATATTCCATGTTAATAGGAATAATGAATGGACAAACACAGTGGATAAATAGTAACAGGTTTATTGTAGAAACCAGTACAACAAGCAAGGAAGTAATAGTTATGCGCAAGGTCGTCAAAAGTCAGTACAGTTGTGTGCGTGCTGCTATCGGAAGGCCACTAGTTCTCACAGATCCCAGGTTGACTATGCTGTCTGCTGTCCTAATGGATACTTATAGTTGGTTACCACCTATAGTGCTGCCATTTATGGGGGTGGCAGGTTATTCCATCAGTTAGACTTAATAATTTTCATTGCTTCTTGTGCATGAATTTCTGTACAAATTATTGTTGTAAAAATTTAAATAAGCAATTCTTTGGGGTCCAGGAATGGTGTAACCATTTTATATTGATTTCTATGTGGAAAATAGTTTGGGATCATGAACAGCCTTCAGGAATTAATTAAATTCACAAATTGAGGTTCCACTGTATTACAATTTAAGAGATATATAACTTAACAAAAATCTAACCAGGTATCGGTATTTTATTATTGGTTAAATTTTATTTGTTAATGTTGAAATCGGTTTATTTTGAGTCTATAAGTATTTCCTTTCTTCAAGGATAGGTAGAAATTGGTTGTTTACATTTAAAATCTATAAATGTTTATTTGGTCTGGTAAATATTGATAATTTATATTCAAGTCTGTATGTGTTACAACCTAGGAAAGGTTACTGAATAAGAATAACCAAAACAAAGTTTGGAAATGGAACAGTAATCTTTATAACATTAACAACATACAAGATTTGCCAGTGGCATATAGTAAGTAATCCACTACTAGTGGTGAATCTCCACCCATACAGTATATTCCACTGTATGTATGAGGATTGGGACATACCCATTATAGTCCATAGGTATGGTATAACAGTATGCTTTTACTTGATTCTGGCATAGGTTAATATTGGTAATTTATACTTGACTTTGTAAGTATTTATTTGGTTTTGGGATAGATGAATATTGATAACTTTTTGGTATTTATCAGGTTTACTTAGAGGTAAATATTGATTGTTTATATTTGCTTCTATAAGCATTTACTTGGTTTTAGAATAATTATTGATAGATTTGAATTTGAGTTTGTAAATATTTACTTGGTAGGTGGCCTCTTCTGTGGAGAGGTTTTACACCTTTGCAGGGATGCTGTCAGTGTATTCTAGGCCCCACTCTCATGGCTGGTATTGTTTTAAGCAAATAGACCCACAAAAAATTGGATTTTTATCATACAGATTACTAATTGATACATATATATAAGCATATCCAAACACAGCCAGAGATCTGTTTACAAGTTTTCTGATTAATATGATTCAGTTATACAAACATTCTGTTAGAAATAAAGCAAGAAAACTTGTAGATGTATGTTTCAAGTGAAATTGATGTTTGTTTATTATTAAGAAAAGGACAAGTTTTTGGAGAACATAGATTATGTTGTGCATCTATTATTTTTTTTTTCATCAGTGACACGTGTGCTATTGAATGTCCTTATGAAATACAGCAAATAGGAAATGATAAAAAAGCAATATTACCAAGAGAAGGCAATCAATATATGATTGCCACTCAAAGATTTGTGATGCTTGCTATACAAAAGAACTGTTTGAATGAAGTCCTGGCTTTTACAACTTTCAGTTAAAGAACACAGATTTATATTTTGACAAAAAGTAATAACCAAGATGAAAGCAGATTTCTTTTTGTGGTGACATCAGTGGATAATTTCAATATGAATTCTTCATTGTGAATAATAAGGTTGCTTAATTTAATTTTAGGTTTGATTTTCTCTTTTTTTAGTGTAATTAAGATTTCTTTAAAAATCTTTGACAGAACTATTTCCAACAAGATGCTAATTAATACAAATTCTTCAAACCCAACTTTTTACTAAGAAGGCACTATACTGTACAATTTACCCAGGTTTAACTCTAACAAATAGTGCAGACAATCAATTATGTGATCACCACTGAAAGAATTGTATTACTATGCATAAGAATCATTTGAGGAAAATGTGTGTTATCTCTATATAATTATCCAAGAAGTCGTTAGGAATTATGTGCTTGACAGCAACGTCTAACTTGTAATGTTGTCCTTTTATGCCTGTAATCGTGTGTATTTTGTCTCTTTTTACTCAGTTATATAAAAAAAAAAAATAATCACATTGTTGAAATTGTCTTCTGTTTCCTTATACCTGTTATTTTCATGTATAAAATATTGTCGTCATTGCTTTTAGTCTATGTGCAGTGCCTGTAACATTAAGCAACCATGATGTGATTTCAACATATACATATTGCAATACCATTTTCAAGTGTGATCATTTTTAAAGGAATTTTTTTTTTAATTTATTTTTTCATTTTTAAAGCTGTTATATTATTTTGTATGGAAGTTCAAATAGGAAATACTTTAATGATTCAGGGTCACCAATCCGAATTAACAGTGACAATACGATAAGTTAATAGCAATTTTTCTCTTGTTGAAATTGTCTTCCATCTCCTTATACATGTAATCTACATGTGCAAAATATTGTTACCTCTGCTTTTAACCTAACAAGAAGTACTGCCTGCAACAAATGTATTGTATCAGACTGTCAGTATTTTGTAGTGGGGATAATATAATTTGAACTAGAAGGGGTCAACTGAGCATTGCCTTGGAATTGAGGCCTCCTTTTTACTGATCATTTTCCATCCAAATAATGATGAAAAATTCAAATCATTTGATTTTATGCATATTTCACAGTTTGCTTGCCTTATTTTGGGACCACAATTTTAACCCAAAGTACACATATTCAATATTAATTTTCATGATGTATTGTCATAGATTGTTGAAAATGGACAAAAACGTTTCAAGTAATATAGGGTGTTCCAATAACTTGGACCAATTTTAAATGTGAATTAAGCTTAAGCATCTAATGATTTTTTTCTTTTTCTTTCAGATTTAACAACTTTGGCATTTTCAACTATGGAAAGGTTAACAATCAAACATGTTAAAATTATCAAAGCCTATTACGAAAAAGGTGTCACCACACACACACAAAAAAAATCTGCTTTCATTGTGGTTATTACTTTTTGTCAAAATATAAAGCTTCAAATTTTATAAGATTGTAAATTTTCAAAACCATATCTCACAACCAGTAATATCAAGGAGGCCAAATTTGGTATTATTTGAAAGAGAAAGAAAGTTACTCTCATACAAAATCAACTTGTAATTTTCAATGGTTTTTGAAATATATCATTTTAATTGACATCACATATTAAGTGTGTTCAACAAATCTGTCAGGACTCCAGGGATTTAACACTTGAAATCTAAGAGCTGATTGGGTTAAACAGGAAATCCTTACGGCTAAATTTCTCAACAATTTCTTCTTACTCATGGTGAGAGGCAATTTTTATGGAATTTCCTATATTATACAACAAATTGTTTTTTGCTTCATTGACTGGTATTTGGTATATTTTTCACTCTGCCAAAAAGTAAAAAAGGTCTATTTCAGGGATGCAAATGTCATTAAGCTCCAATCAACAATTATACATGATTATATGACACTTTCCTTATTGGTCAATTATTGCTTTTTTTTTAGTCTCATGAAAAAAACAATGAAATGTTAACTGGAAGAATAAACCAAACTTTTTGTTTGTATCAATTTAACAGAAATCATGTCTTCTTTTCTAAAAGGGAACCCAAATATGAACAGATCAGAATAAAGAAAGCCTTTTGTATCAAATAATGATTTATAATATTCTTATGTTTCTCTCTCTCTCTCTCTCTCTCTCTCTCTCTCTCTCTCTCTCTCTCTCTCTCTCTCTCTCTCTCTCTCTCTCTCTCTCTCTCTCTCTCTCTCTCTCTCTCTCTCTCTCTCTCTCTCTCTCTCTCTCTCTCTCTCTCTCTCTCTCTCTCTATATATATATATATATATATATATATATATATATATATATATATAAAACAACTGAATATAACAGACAACAAATGTCTATTATGTTTGATCATGAGCCATTCTAAGCTTCATATAGTAACTTTAGTTTCAGGAGAAAATAAAGACAAACCCTTTTTGTATTTATATATATTTATATATAATATATATATTTAAACTTGTTTTTCCTTTGTTTTTCAATTCTACTAAGCTGTAGACATTACGGGGCAAAATTTGCACTAAAAGTTTTACTTGTTTTTTTCATGAATCAGTTCAACTAATTTTATGAAACCTGGTGAATTTTCTTATCATAACCTTGCATAATAATAACCCACCTTTTTCAGATCATTGTGTAAATGATGAATGTTGAGGAGAGCAAACATCAAAGGGTGTGTGATATGATAAATGCATATGCCCATCCAAAGATGATTTCAAGCATCATCCTTATGGAAAGTTTTTAATGTGAGGAAGAGAATGACAATGAGGGAAACTATTCAAAGAAAGCCTGAAAGTAGAAGAATCAACAAAAAGTGCAATAATGAGTTCATGAACACTCTCAAATCCCAAATCTCAATAGATCTCATGAAATCCATGACAAAATTAGCAATTGAACTTAAGGCGAATGTTAAGACTATCAGAAGAGCAGTGAAAGATGACTTACAACTAAAATCTTACACAAGAACACCAAAACATTTGCTGACATGATCCATGAAAGCCAGAAGATTGGAAATATACAAAAAGGTTCTTAAAAGAAACACGTCCACTGTGAAAATTTTCTCAGACGAAAAGATTTTCTACTGTTGACACTGAATTGCAGGAATGAAAGATACATTGCGCACTCAAAAGCTCATATCAAGAGCACTTTATGAATGAAGCATCCAGTTAAAGTTATGGTCTTTAAGATTGTGGCCTCCGATGGGAAAAAGATGCCTATCAAATTTTACAAACCTGGTGAAAAAGTTAATGCTGATGCTTATTACAAGACTGAGATACAATGTATTACCATGGCTCAAAGCCAACTACCCAGAGTGAAACTATGTATGAACTAAAGATGGTATCCTGTCCATACAGTCAAAAATAGAGAATTTCTGCAAATCCAATTTTGCTGATTTTTGGCCATCACACTTCTGGCCCTCTTCCAGCTCATATCTCAACTCTCTAGATTATGCTGTTTGGAGCATTTTAGAACATGATACTAATAGAACCTCTCATTCAAACGTTAACTCTCATCAGGGAAGAGTGGGACAATATGTCCTCCGGTTTTTGGAGAAGAGTTGTAGAAGTTTCAGTGGTTGGGGTGTGGAGGCAGTAACTGAAAAGCAAGGAGGACATATCAAATAAAATGTTTCTTTCATTTTATATTTGTATGATGGAACCATTTGTATTTCTTTAAATAAACTAATTAATCAGCGATAAGTTTTTTTTATTTCAATACTAAAATTATGCAAGTTTTGCCTCCCCACACTGTATTTATAATAGTCATTGCAGTAGTTAATTTTAAAATGCAGGTAGCATAGGTGTTATTGGTGCAAAATTTGGAAACAGTAAGTCAAGTTCAAATTCCCACAGAATCTGTTGCATTCACTTTTATATATAATAATAATAAGGAAATGCATAAATCCAAATCTTCTACTCCATCCATAGATTAAATAGCAGGGCAGACAGGTGACTTTTTAGCCTCAGGTGCCAGTCAGTCATAGAAAAGGAAAAACTAAAAAAAAAACAGAGATGCATAAACCAACTTTTTTTATTTCATGTTCAGTTTGTATCAAAGAAAAGAAATTGTAGAGAGCCATAATCAGCTGGGTTCTAAAATGACATGGCATTTAGAAAAAAAAATTGTTACAAAAATTCCAATTTCATTTTAAAATATTCTTGTTGCATACATGCTCTCTGTATTGTATTCCCGGCACTTTTTGGTAGCACTACATCTCTGAAGAGACTATCCAGCACCACATATCTGGTATTTTTTTTAAGCATTTCACCCCAAGCAAGGTGGGAAGCCACTAGCACACAAGGGGTTACAGAGAGTTGGAGCGAGGGCAAAGAGGAGTGATAGAGGAAAGGATGAAGAGAAGAGAGCATTGATTAAAGGTTCGAAGACTTTACCAAAGAGGGGGGTAGGAGACTGATAGGATGATAATTAGAAGGGTCTCCAGAGATCTTAAAGACAGGAACAATGGATGAGGACTTCCAACAGTCTGGAGAACAAGATTCATTGAGGCAGTAGTTATATAATTTGGAGAGAGCAGGGATCTCTTCTTCATATGTGAGAGATTGTCATCATTCACTACCATATAAGAGGTTAGATATTATAGAAGTTCAGCACTCTTTGTTTCTAATGAAATTAGTTGGTAGACCAGCATGTCTGTCACCCCAAATCTCTTCATTTGAGAGATTGTCTAGCATTCACTGCTATATAAGATGGCAATTCAATGTGGTGTGATGGTTAGCAAGCTTATCTCATGACATCAATTATAACTAAGTAGTGAGTTTGATCCTCACTGGGTACTCCATACATTTGGCCTTGTGACACATGTAAGCTACACTTAATAATTCATTATAAACATTAGATATTACTGTTCAGCAATCTTTTTTGTTTCTATAGAGCAATAATATTGCAGAAAGCAATGTAAAATATTCATGACATGAAATAGATTCCATGATCCTTTTTATGACTTAACCCATTGCAGGTTATTTAAAACCAAAACAATTTTGGGACTGTAAGATTACCATTGCAGATTACAATGATTTTTCTACATACACAGTCTACTATTTAACCTATATCTGAGGGAGAAAAGATGGACTCATACCTTTATCAAGCTTATTTTTTAACTTAATTCTTCAATTTCTCATTGGAGATTCTATCCATTAGAGCACCTGCACATCAAGATTCCTTAAATAAAACAAATTTTTCAAAGATGGTTTTCAAGGTTTAGAAAGAGTGACTTCATACTAAGAGCCATGGAACAAAATATCTAGTTGAGTTGAATGATGACTTGTTTTTAACTTGAACTTGATGCTAAAGAATTTGCTTACAAACTGTATATTACTTGAGAAAAAGCAAGCAGACAAAAATAAAATAGGCAACCACTATAAACAAAAACCATACAATGACTTTATTCTGACCCATATTTACTTTCATTTATGTCTCCTCCTGTAGTTTCCAACTGGGTAATGAGAGGAGTGCATTTACGAGGCATATTTAGGTATGATCGTGCAGCTGAAACTGATAAATGTCTGGTACTTTGTTATGATAATTATTTTATAGTATCAGTAGTAATAATAATGTTCTATTCCCACTGACAGGTATATTCAAGCTAAGAGACCAGATATAATGAGTAAAGATTACAAAAACATGCTTTCTAATACATATTGTAGTAGCATCAGAGAAAATAATAAAGAATATGACCAACTCAGTAAAATATAAGGATCTTGAAATTGGAAAATGTGATACCTTAAAACTTTTGTTATACCTATAATAATATAAGCCTGTATTTGATAAAAAAAAAAGTACAGACAAGAACAATAACCACATTCCTGACAGCAGCTGTAGATAAGCAATTAAAAAATGACATTATGTGGAACTGGTCATCTGCTCAGTGTAGTATCTATATCTCTAATTCTCAAAATGTGTATGTGTGTGATCAGATGTTGTTTATGCATTTCCACAGTTTTCATCCAATTTTGATTAAATTTTTTTTGTTTGATAGATAATTCTTCAGTGCCGGTTTTGAGTCCAAACTGTTGGCGACAATAGCTCTCCACTACTTCCTGTCCATTATAACTCTCAGCAACGTTTTACTATTTACTACCTGTTCTTTTATCTTTCATAAAAACTTTAATAAAAATAGTTTAAATTATTACAATAATATTATTTATTATTATACTGTTCCCTTTTAAGGACTACCCCCCCCCATTCAAATTGTTAACCCTCACACCACCATTTGGGGATGTGCCTCAGTTGCACCCAAATGTTGTTACTAATACTGATTTTTGGGTGGGTGACTTTAAACAAACTACTCCAATTGGACAGCAAAAATTCCCAGTAATGAAAGATCCTGTCATAGACGTGTTATACTGCTAGTTATCTATGTAAATAAAATATAAGCATTGTACATGTTAAGTATCACTTAGAAGTTTCACCAACAGAATGCACATGTTTACTATGTTGACTTAACCGAGGTCTTGAGTAATGACACAGTAATAGATTGTACTGAATAGAAAGCTAAAGGCCATAATGTAACCAAAGAAGATATATTCATGGAATCAGGCTTGGTAGAAGATACAGTGAAAGCTAAAACTATAGGCTACAGTAGTGAGTGTTAGGGATAAAAATTAGCTTGTAGGAGAACGGCTTCACATAGAGCAATTTATCTTTGAGTGATCTGTTTTGAAATACATCTTATATGCTATCAAATATAGTGCCTTTGATACGTTTAAACATATTTCTTCTACTACTCATATCCAGATATACAAGCTCAAGAATTCTAGAATGTGTGTCCTTTTTAAGTGTGTGTGTGTGTGATCTCATGTTCTACAACTCTGAATTGTTCAGCATACCTCCTACCAAATGCAAATGCCTGATTAAATTGATACAAAAATGAAAAACTAAATTTGTTATAATTTATAAAATTCTGGAAAAGTCGAGATAAAGATTCTTTAAATTTTATGGAACTTTGAAATGTGATGGGGAGGTGGTGATTGATAGAGTCCAAGTTGAAACTGCAAAGCTGCTGTCTTTAACAGAATTCCAACAATGATGACAAGAAACATGAGAAGATCTATTTCATTACTTGTCACCAATTTGACGTTATCTTTGCCTTATGAAAATATCACTTGTGCATAGCAATTACAGATTGTTTCACTTCTTACTTTGGATATTTTCTTTTTATAAATGGATCCTGTTTCTAATTGTAAATCATTTTCCATGATTTTATATCTTTTCAGCTCTTTATTTCTGGCTATTTTTCATCGCATACTCAGTTGTGGCATTTTAAAAATGATTGATCTGACAAAACTGATGAAACTCTCTTCAAAGTGGTCCATTAATTGTGATTACATTTAAAATATTTCACACACACACACACATATGTGTGTGTGTGTGTGTGTGTGTGTGTGTAGTAGGGTGTGTGTGAATTCCTTTTTCATTTCCCTCTTTCTATTTCCTCTTCAGTTTAGCTCACTATTCTGTCCTTTCTTTATTTCTATTTCCTCTTCATTTTAATTCTCTTTTCTATTCTTTCTTTACTTCTGTCTTTTCCATTTTTATATTGTTGTTTTTCTTTATATTTCCTCATTTTTTTTCTTATTTTTCTTTCATCTTTTGTTTTTTCTTCATTTTCTCTGCTTCTCTTATATTATCATGCTATATTTCAACTTCAGTTCCTTTCAAAGTTTGGTTCTTTGTCAATCTTACTTTTATATTAGTTTGTCTTTTTTTATTAATTCACTTTACTTGATTTATTTTTCTTTCCATTTTTATTCCTATCTTCTGTTTTCTTTCATTCTCCATAATTATTTCTTTTTGGTTTCATCACTGTCCTCCTTTTCTTTTCCATCTCATTTTTTTTTGCTTCTACATTTACTTTTCTCTCCCCACTACCACTTTCTTTCCTCTTGATTTGTGTTTCAATCATTTCTTTGTATTCTCCAAGTGAACCAACTGAAATGCCAGCTTTTAGGCTAAATTAGCTTTCCAATTGCCACCAAAACCACAATAAATTTTCTCACTTTACTTTTTGACTGTAAAGGGAGGTAATCATTTTCACAGTCTGCTTAAATGTCATTTCTCAAATTCAAACTAATTTTTAAAGCTGGCCAAAACTACTTCCTTTACTTGATTAAAAAGTGTCAATTATAGTAATTTTGCCTTTCATATTATGGATATTTTTATAAGAACTACTTGTATTTGCCTTTTTTCTACAATGTGTACATGTGTAATTATATATATATATATACACTGACAGAAAATAGAATTGTAACACCCTGAAGGACAATACCAATTTTTGTCTTGGCTACACTATGTGTGATCTCAGAAGTATTAGAAACCAATTTCAAAGTTTTCAGGCATCTTATGACATAATAACATTCATATCAGTGCACCATCTGTATCTGACCTATGCTTTAGTGTAGTGAAATAGTCAAGTGCAAGTATGGTTTATGTCATGGAGATGCACATATGCATCTTTTCTTCAATTACTCATTCTAAAGGGGTTGGATTGCGGATCTTCAATGGGTTGCATAGTTGTTTCAAAGAACTGCTGTGTGTGTTGGAACTAATGAATTAGTGGTGCCTCAAAGAATATTCCTACATTTATATGTTAAATAATGGTTTAGCGGACTATTATTTTTGTAGAGAATTGTATTTCCCCTCTGACTTTCTCATTTTAACCTTTGAGCTCATATAAAGGAAAACAAAGGAAGTCCTTTTTGATTGGCTAAAACTAGCGTGGGAATGTTGGATGTAGAAAGGGATTTCTTTGAGTTATGTCTTATGGGTCATACAATGTAGACAGTTTTTCATGTCTGGGAACTCTCTCTCCAGTGTAGATGACCCCACTGGCTAGATAGAAATGTACACATTGATGTGTTAAATAAAATAAGTTTTCAGATTCCCTTTGTTAATTTTTTTTCATCTCTGGACCCAAAAACTTTTCACCACCTGACTGAGAGAAGACAAGTATAGGAAAATACAACATTATTATGGAATTGACCCCATCAACCAAGATCTCTCCAAAACGAGGGGGAGTATGCAACATATGACCAAGTACCTCCCAGCATATGATGGGGGTGAACAACAAGGGCTGCAACACAATGTGGAAAATTTTGGAGAGTATTTTTGACTAAAGACTCAAAAAATGGGAATTATGAAAAAACAAAAAAGTATAATCTATTATGTACAATGATATTACTTTGTTTTACTGCCACACACACATCTTCAAACCAAAATAGGAAGTAATGATGAAAACAAAAACGAGAAAAAAAAAAGGAAAAACAGAATATGAGCAGGGTTTGATGGACAGAAAAAAGAGAGAATGAAGAGAGTAGAAAAAAAGAGAAGACAGAGACAATAAACATCCACACTCACGCATGCACACTGATGTGACAATGTCAATTTTGATGAAACATTTTACTAAGAGACTGATTTTGTTTTGTCTTTTGTAAAAAGTCAGAACCATGTGCAAAAAGCTATTGTTGATTTTGATTGGCACACGTTAATGTTTTTGTGTGTATTCAAATGTTGTACGTCTGGAAGTCTATTTTTTTTTTTTAAATCTGGCTGTGAAAGTTCCACTTTTAAAAGAAAATTTTCTGGAGAAGGAAATCTGAACAGTAAATAAATTTTCCTAATGTTGACCTTTGAGGAAGTTCGATGATGTGCCTGAATTTGCATACATAACGCAATGGAAAATGCTTTTGAACAAGAAAGACTGACGCCATTTTGAGATGGGACATTCCCACTGTGATTTCTGTGGACTGTTAATGAATTGAAAATTTTTGTGACTATGGTTTTGTGTGCATTCAAATGTTTTAAGTTTAGAATTATTTTGTTAATTGTAATTAACTGACAAATGATTGTTTTTTTTTTTCATTTTTGTAACAGTGTGTGGAATTTTTTATTTCTTATTGTAAGAGCTGTATTGTGTCCAATTGCCTTCATTGATTGAAGAATTACTTTGTTAATTGGTAAATTTTATGAGCTAATTTTTGTGGAAAAATAAATTAATTGTGGGAATAAGTACATTTGGCCTGCATAGTTTTGAATTTCCAAATGTGTTTTGGTTTGTGTGCTGGGGGAAATTGTCACACCTGGCTATGTAGATAAGGTAACAATTTTGGGCAGAGAGGGAGCTTTGTGTTATGAAGTATTCAGTATTGAGTGAATATAACCACAAGATACCCCCCGGGGTTAAGGAAGGACCCTGATGACCAGTTATGGAATTGGTCAAGTGGCTTTTGGGATGCCAAGTTGCAACAACAACTAAGGAATGTAAGCCCTTGTAACCATGGTAGAGCCAGAAATGGATTAGTTAGGAGATGTTGAGAAGGCGTGATTGTTTTCTCCATGGGGGAAGCCAGGGGCAGAAGGAATTGGTTATGGTGCAAGTTGAGGTTTTGGCACATAGAGGTAGATAGTCAATAATAGTGATTACAGAAAATTAATGGTGGTAAATTTGTGAAGATTTATTCAAGTAAATCTGGTAATATGCAAATATAAAGATAATTAATTGGTTGTGGGTGAATAAATAGGGTAATAATGGGCAGTGCGTGCTGTGTCACTGTGTGTAGGAAATGAGTGTGGATCATAATATATTTAAAGTGTAAAATATAGGTGGCAATGATGTGGCTCAGTTATGAAATTGATTGACACTGTGGCATGGAATTTTTTGGCATGTATTGTGTAATTTTGGACCAGTATTTTTTCTTGGGATTATATGTAAATTTCATGTAGTCTCAAGTGATAGACAAGGAATTTTATTCTCCCCAGGAATATTGGATTGTAGAGGTGGTAACTGCTGACCTGGGTGGAGGTGATATATGAAAGGTCATAGTTCACTGTTAGAGTGACTTGTATCCAGACTGGTATCTGGGGTGTTGACATTGGGTCATATAAGCTAGTGACCAAGAATGGACAAAAGATTGTTAGGTTTTCTGTTTTTTTATGTAAAATAAAAAACGGAAGTTTTGAACCGTGAAAAACTGGTCAGAATTTTGTTGTTCATGTTAATTCTTTTTCAGGAATTGTATATGTGCATGTCAGAGGGGTCATGTGGCTGAGACTCAAAGAGGAAACAAATGTATGAAGTACGCCTTGTGAACACTAAAGTGCAGAGGGTATTTTAGAGTAATATATTTGAAATAAAATACATAAATTTATTTTTTTTTAATGATTAGGTAAGGAATATTTAATAATAGTTTAACAGACAATTATTTTTTAGAGAATTGTATTTCTCCTCTGACTTCCTCATTTTGACCTTTGAGATCAGATACAGGAAAACAAAGGAAGTCATTTTTGAATAGCTAAAACTAGCATGGTAATGTTGGGTGTAGAAAGGAATTTCACTGAGTTAAGTCTTACATGTCATACAATGTAGATGTGGTTTTTTCGTATCTGGGAACTTACTCTCTAGAGGGGTTGATAGAGCAAAGCCACTGGCTAGTTAGAAATGTACGTGTTGACATGTTAAATAAAATAGATAAGTTTTCAGATTCCCTCTGTTAATGTTTTGTTTGTTGTTTATGTTAATTCTTTTTTAGGAATTGTATATGTGCATGTACAGAGAAAGCCTTGCAGACACTAAATGTTAAATAAAATAGATAAGTTTTTAGATTCCCTTTGTAGATGTTTTTTCATCTCCAGGGCCCAAAAACATTTTACCACCCAACCCATCAACCAAGATCTCCCCAGACTGAGAGGGAGTATGCAACACAGACCAGATCCTGAACAGTCATGTAGTACAGACACTCACCAAAATTGACATTATGAAGACAACAGTGGCAGACTAGACAACATCATAACAGATCAGATCAAGTGGGGTCCCAGATGTATTAACTTTAAACCATTGTGAATTATTATTTTTGTTTTTTTTAGGGGGGGAGGGGACATGCAAATAGGATTATTGGCATGTTCCACTATCCAGAATTCTAATGTGCCCACAGCAGCACCATACATATCTCCAATGGTCTGCTGGAAGGTCACTTGGTGATCATATGTTGTGTCTTCTTTGAGTGTTGTTCATAGTCTTCTCATATCAAGACTTTCATATGGATCAAATACATGGCACCAAACTTGTTCTGAAATATCTAAATGGTCAGCTGTACACAAATGCTTTCTCAGATCAATGGTTAAAATGGCTCCAAGCAGATGAAGGATATAAGTCTCACTGAAGACCATCCTTCTTCAACCTCATGGGCTGGCACTACAGAATCACAAACAAAGAATTTCACCAGATAATAGAAACAAAATCATTTGAGGACTTTCACTGTGGCAACAACTAAAATGGATAGCACACAGAAGTCAAAGAGAAAATAATGGTTAACAGCTACTGGACTTGAGAAATTATTTTCTAGAAAAATTTTCTTAATAGAAAGATTTCATGAATTTCACCTGACAACAGCACTAGTTACTCAGTCATTGAATACCAAATGGTTCCTTAGAATGGAATGGCTAATATAACCATTCTTTCAAGTAATAGTTGTTTGGTTGTGCAACATAGACCTGGGGACCAAAATCTTACAGTCAGCATTCCCTTACAATGTACAGGCACAGTGCCTGGCATAATCAAGTGGGGTAGCATAAGTTACAACTATCACTCCCCTTTGGTGTTTGTAGAAAGAACACTGAATAGCATCATTCACACTGAGAGCATTTTTCACCCAATTCAACAGGAAGGTTATGTACTGTTCCAGCAGGATAATATCTACTTAAATGATGCTGGAGCTATTCACCATCCTTTGCAAAGTGTTTGATAATTTTCAGGGCTGGTGCAAGGGTCATTTTCTACCTACCCAATCTATGATATGGGGCCTCTCCACCCTACTATATCTCAATTCTCATAAGTAAGTATTCCTATAAAATACAAATTTTATTGTAATTTAATTATGTACAATAACAGATTATATGCAATATAGATGAACAATTCAAAGAGATTACACTGTATTTATTTTCAATTTTTTTAAAGTTAGAGACATGTCATAATGAATCATTCCATTTTCAAAAAAACAAGTATGTTTGGTGGCAAATTTTAACTAACTTGAGATTTTTCTTGCTAAAAAGTTGAATTTTAATACACAAAACTTTATGGATAAAGAATAGTGAATTATATATATATATATATATATATATATATATATTTAGACAGCATAAGCAAAACAAATCCATGCTTTTAGATGAAAAAAAAAAGAAAACCCGTTAATGACATCAACATCCCATAAATTTTTCATCGTTTAGTAGTTAATTGTGCTTAATTTAATTTGTAATGTTTATAAATTTTGGTAGAAAAAACAAATGTTGATAAGATAGTGAGAGTTACAAAGTACTGCCTAGGCCTCTCAATCAGGCTCTGCTCCCCACTGCCGACTGGGGGGAGATAGTACACTTCATCCCTGCATATGTTATATACAGTCATTTTTGGGGGCAACTATTGTAGAATGATTGTTTTGTCAATAATTGATATTGTTGTTGCCCTGCTCCTAGTTAGACTGAAGGCAATTGCAACCAAAATTTACACACATAAATGACAAATGTAAGGAAATGAATAAATTTCAACAAGGTGATATTTTATTTCGTTTATATGTAATTGAGTAACAAGAGAAAATAAAACACACTAGTATACAAGCAAAAGAAAGACAATGAAAACTAGGAATTTTGCAGGTGATATATATATATATATATATATATATATATATATATATATATATTTGTGTGTGTGTAAAAGAGCTCAGTCATTAAGGAGAAATATATCCCCATGCCTGGGAAAGGATCCAGTGGGTGTCATTGCCACCTAACAACATCTTGGCTAAACTGGCAAAGACATGTGGTATATAATATAAATTTGATCCATGTTATGTGCACTGTATTTTCATTTTTATATTATTTAATTTAGTGTGTATATATATATATATATATATATATATATATATATATATATATATATATATCCTTGTATTTAGTTGGTGCTTTTGTAGATAAAAAGCTGGCTGATATTCGTTTTGTAGAAAATTATATATATAAAATTTGAGTTGTGTTAAAATTACATATTTATTCATTCAAAATAGTATCCTTATATAATGCTTCAGGTTATGTATCTTGGGACTTTCCAGGGATGTATATCAAGAGCAAAGTTGTTAGAAAAACAAAGATAATCCCACTGAACAATGAACAATAGACATAAAGCTCTATCTCAGAACTTCAGACAAAACCTTTGAACTGTGTTGTTTGTAAATTAAAGGATGACAAACAAAGAATACTCAGATTATTTTGCCATTTAGTAGAGAATGATGTCCAATGAGTACTCATTGTGGGTGGATTATTGTGCCTAGAGTATATGACAATATTCAAAGAATACTTGATGCAGGCAGATTGTATTTACTTGCCATCCTATGCTGCCAGGATGTGACACAAGGTCAGTTTAATGTGGAGAGCCTGAGTGCATGCACCTAGGCCTGGTCCAAAAATAGCCCAGTCCCAGCAACTCTTGGTTGCACTGGCATTGGTATTACTACTGATCCTCCTGTCTTTCATGCAATGTGAAAGATACTGATACTGGTAGCTGTTCCCTGAGACTGGTCATCTCAATAGTATCTCTAGTTGTGCTCTGTCTGAAAACAAAGACACAACTGAGAGATAAAATGTAGTTTTTATGTCTGAAGATAGATACTTCTTGGTGCAGGCTGATGAGCACACTGGTTGAAATGTTAGAAAAACAAGAAAATGGTCAATTCTAATCATCTGAATAATATGTGGAATAATTAGAAATTCTTCATTCCAAAATCTCAGACAGAATTCACGGAAATTAGTTGATTCCTTTTCTCCATTTCTCATCTGTAATCCCAACTCAAAGCTGTCTAATTGTGTTATTGTTCCTTGACTTTGTATGTAATAGTCAACATTTTTTTAAATTTTCTTTTCCTGCATTATTTTCTCTGGCAATGCTGTCAAAGAACTGTTGATAGAAAAGAAAAAAGAAAATTATCCAGCACCAATACATTCATCAGACTGAATAAGGTTTTATTTGTCCTTGGGGGACTGAACAGAACCAGTCACTGAGTTACTAGACCAAGACAACATTTAGTAAATCAGTTAGAGAAGCCGAGAAGGCAGCCTGTATGGAAAGAGTTGTCAGAGAATGAAAGGAACTTCCTGCTTCATTGCATTTAATGTTAAAGATTGGGAATTTTCGCAACTTTGTTCTCAAAGTGAACTGTAGAGCCAAATGTCCTAAGTAAGAGCAAGATATAAAATAAAGAAATAAGTAATCCTTTTCCTTAGCCAAAAAAGAAACATTAATTCCATCTGGAATTGGTAGTACAGGTCTCTTTAAGTATTTGGCAAGGAAAAAGCAAACCATTCTAAAGGGATTCATGCACACTGAGACATGTACTTTATTTCTGTGTTAAGATGTAAAAAGGTGAGAGCTGTATATTGGGAATGTTAAAATCAAACAGGTACAGAAATTTAACTATTTGGGTAGCGTAGTGGCAGACAATGGAAAGTGCAACACAAAAATTTGGAGGTGTATAAGAATGGCAAAAAATGCTTTTCAAAAACAAAGAAAAGCATGCTAAACAGTTATTTAATATATAATCTCCACTGTGGCAGTGAATGCTAAGTAATTTTGTTGCAAGTAAAGCTAGAGAAATATGGTTTTACTGATGAATGTTCAGAATGGACAGAACATGTGAAGGAAAATAAAAACAAGGAGACTTCATACACTTACAATCAGAAAGTGAGCGTTGAAATTTCTGGGACACATAATGAGACCCTGGAGAATTAAACACTCACAGGAGATATTGAAAGAAAGAGAAGCAGAGGGAAACAGTGAGTTTAAGTGAATGGATGATGGAACAAAGAAGAGCGTTGTAAAGGATTAAAAGTTACACAAAGCAACATAAGACAGGAAAATTTGGAGTGCCATCAACAACTATGTCCTTAAAGGACGGGGACCATAGAAAGTGGGATGGAGAGAAAATGAGATAGAATTGTAAATACTAAAAGGACATGGTGTATAAAAACAAAAAAAAAAATACTTTCATCACCAGATCTTTACAAGGGTCAATCATTTGTTCAAAATTTTGCTAATTTGCCGACTGGGTTAATGGATTTTTACTGTGATTTCTTAACTACAATCCTCTGGTAATATTCTTCTTCACTGTAAAGTTTTACCAAGAAAAATAGAATTAAACAAAATACACACAAGATCAAAAAATGATATCAAATAAAAAATATGTTAAAATTACTGACATATTGCTTTTCTTATGTTATAGGACAGAAAATGCAATAAATCCCAGCAGCACCTACAACAAATGTGGATGCTCTCATGACAGTAGCCAAATTAACCCAAAGTTAGTCAGTACAAAGGTGGCTTCATGCACCAATTCTGGTTGAAGGATATATAAAATCATAATCTAACTTTAAGTATTTCAATGTCAATCACAATTGTGCCTGAAAGATCTCATTTCTGATTTAAGTGGAATTCAGGTAAAAGCAGTTTTTCCACCAATGAAAATCCAACTTGAGACAGCAGTTTTAAAATAAAAATCCATACAAAAAAAAAAACTACATCTCAAGTAACTGCTGCTTAAGACACCATTATATCAATCTTTTTTCTTAATTACATATGCATAAAAGGGATTACTTAATATTTTCCCCCTGTTGAGGCACAATGACAAATATGCATACATACATGTAGCACAAAAACTTTCCACATCTCCCAAAGCTCTTATTCATTCACACATTGAATTTTAACAATGTTATAAAATATCGTTTTTTTTTCCTCTAAATACTTTCATGGTATTTGATCTGATAAACTTTCTTCTATGGTACCTAGACTTTATGAATTAAAGCACAGTACTATCTGTTAATATATTGCTCAGTTTGCAAGAGACATTTTTAACTATACCTATGTGTTTTTAGATTAGTTTTGCATTTAGAATTGTCTGTCACAACTCTACCCAGATAGTTAACTTCTGTAGCTGATTAGTTTCAGTGCCTCTCTTTAGCACATTATCTAATATATCTTTCACTTTGTTTTCCAAGTGCAATCCACATATCTTTTGCTATTAAATTTATGCCAACTGATAATAAATGCTGATCTTAAAATCATCTCATGGTATATGCTAAATAAACTAAATTCATTCTCTATCCACATGCAAGCAGATGATTCCCAGTAGAGGTGACAGACCACAATACAAAAAATAATTTTAATTATCTCGAAACAATTCCATTTAATATAAGAAAATTCAGAATGCAATAATCTATTATTTAAATACACATTGAAACATTTCAAATTGTAAAGTTAAACCAATTTAATCCATTCATTTTATGCAAATATTTCATAAGATTGGGGTTCATTTAAACTTCTGTGCTTGCTTGACTTAGACATCGTAATTCACATCTGAAGCTGTTTCTTTTGCTAATAACTCTGCAGAGTCTATCATCTTACAATTGATGGTTAGTGCTTTCTTCTTACCTTTCTTTTACTTGCTTCTCTTGGATCTGTTGCATTTTCTATTTTTTGCGTGCCATCAACAACATATCCTCTGCATATCTTACATTGTTAAGATTGTGCCCACTACTAATAAATTCAGGTAGGATTTCTAGTTCTCTCTGGACTGCTTTTTTGTAAAAGTTGAATAAATCCGATAAGATATTATTGGATTATTCTAATATCTTTCCCAAATAAATAAAGTTTTCCTAACAGTTCAAATAGTTCTTATATAATTTTGTATAATCTATAAACCTTAGAACTTACATAAAATTTCAGTTTTGTAAGTAGCTTAGCTGTTTTGTAATAGGGGAAAATAAAATATACAAAAACAGTTTCAATAAGACTGATAAAAATTCAAATGTAAGTAACATCTGCACAGACATCAACATGTTGCTTATAAAAGACAATTTACAATAGGCTCAAGTGCAAAATTTTATATGGGTAACTAAAAGGTCTAGTGTCTTTGGTTTGTATAGAGCTAAAACTGAGTGAACACATGCTTTGCATAGAACAACTGAATATCATGTAAAACCGAGTAAACATTTGCTTCAAGAAAATACTTCTGAAAATATTTTCTACTAATTTTCAAAAATATTTTTTTGTTGAATAAACGTCTGTTTAAAATATAACTGCAGTTTGAAGTTTTCTTATTAAAAAGTACATTGAACACAAGATGACTACTACAATAATAACCAAAACCTGAGTCAAAAACTTACAATTTCTTTTACACACATATTCATTTTCTTTTGTGTTTCATATTCCTGAACAAAATTGTGCACACTCAGATATAGGTTCTCTTTCTTTCCTTCCTCATATAAAACCTAGTCAGATTTGTTGCATTCACTAACAGGCAAATGCCCTTGGGAAAGGTATGAATCCATCTACTCCCCCAGATATGGGTTAAATAGGACTTTTATGAGTAAAAAAAATTGTTAATATTCACTCACAAAAAAATTTTTCTTACAATCCAAAATATATTGTGGCTTTGAATAACTCACAAAGAGGTGATAAGCCATAAAAAAGAAATCAAATTCCACATGAAACATAGATAAATAAATATAAACACACACTATCTTCATCCCTAAATTATCATAGGGATTTGCAATGACATATTTTCACTCTACCTTTGTTAACAATACTTGCATAAATGCTCTCTTATTCATGTGTATACTTTCCCCTGAAACACACCAACATACACAGACGGTCTTAGTTTGTCTGTTTCCCTAACATACACAGGCTCACATACCTCCTCACACTCAAGCTGTCTTTCTCTCACTTTATATTTAACACACACACACAATACTTTTTTGCTTTCACTCAAATCTCTCAATCATATGCTTCCTCCAGCTCATAACATTATCCTAACACAAGAAGCACATATCTATTTAATTCAAAAAAGCTGTTTTCCTTAAACACCTACAATTTCCTCTCTCTTTGACATAGATATATTTTCACTCAGTCACTTCTTGGTCTTTGGTCAATGATAAAAATTCCTCTAAAGAGAATTATGTGAAGAACAAACTGATGCTTGCTCTCAAGTTTAGCATACTTGTCATCATGTGCAAGGTCAATATTCACCATGTGATCCATCATGCTAGTATTGTGTTGCCTAAATATAAATTATAATGGGACCATCACTCTTCCCAAAGTCAACAGTAGGGCTCGCTTGATAACTCCATTGGAAAAAATATTTGGGTATGAGGAATCTATGTCACTCTTTGATTGGTAAGGCAAAGTGATAGATTGTTAAATGTTAGATGATTTGGCCTATACTAATTCATTATAGCGAAATGAACTTGGATTGTCCCCTGATGTTCCATTAGGTTTTGCACACCAAAGTCACTCTTGGTATATATCTCATTTTTTAGTCTTTCCCATTTTGAATATGAGCGGTAATGACAATATTAGCTGCTTCCTTATAAGGAAACATTCAGCATTCATTGCTTGAGCAGCCATTACTGTTGTAACTTAAAAGTTTCACTTAAAACAATTTTTCAGGAAAATGGGTTTTTCACGTTCAGTAACTGTGATTACTTTTTCTAATATTGATGGGAGGGCTTCCTTCATAACCTTTTGTTTGAAGTTGTGTGGAAGGTCAACATTACTCTCTTCATGTTACATGTGCTATCTATTTTAGTTGTTACTGCTGTTGAAAATCAAGTGATATGGTTTGTGTTTTCTGTTACAGTTCTTTCTTCGTCATTATGTAGTACGAATCTGTGAGGTTAGAAGAATTGTCTTTGCTGATACCTACATAATTCACTCACTCAAAGCCATTTTAAAAAGAAAGCAGTTGCATACAGCTGACAGTTCTGAACAGGTTTGGCACCATACATGGCATCAGTATGAATGTCTTGATGCTGAATGAAAATATATATATTACTAGTAGCTATCAACTCACAAAATGAGTATGACCATCACTGACATGTCCAGTCCACCAGTTAAACTCACCCCTCCACAATAACACTGCATTCATTTGTTGTGTGAATGACAGTGGCTCATAAAGCCAGCCATCGATCTGCATTTCTTGTTACATATATAGCATGTCAAATCAACTACAGGTGGTGGAAGTTGACTTTGAACATCATCACTTCCAATGTGTCCCTTTATATGACTTGTCAGGCTTGGCCTGGACTTGCACACTCTAGTTCAAGTCCGCATTCAAAGCATGCCATTATGAAATTGTCATATGCAATAGACTGTTGGTGTTGGTATAATTTCTGGTGACTGATTAAACCTGCCCTGGACAGACATATCTGATTGCATTGGACACATGACCAAGTTGGCACTTCATGGTAATTCAGAGATCCCTTCCACACCCCTCTCTTCAGTTCTGCATATTTTTGTGATGCCTCATGGAAGATCTTGTTACAATCAGCAATACCATCTCTCCAAGAAACCCAGTCTTCAGCTAGAGAACCCCAGTTATCCAGACCAATATTGCACTTGTATAGTGACTCTTTAAGGCAATCTTTGTAACAAAGTTTTGTCTTGTGTTGCAGTCTTTTTCCCATTTCCACTTCTCCATAAATTGTTTTGGCATTCAGTCATCTGCCATACGAATAACATGGCCTGTCCATCGCAAGCTGTATTTATGTATAATTGCTTCCACAGAGAGTGTGTATGTATGTATGTATATATACACACACACACACAATACTAACATAAAACATGCAGTAAGTAAGGATTTTATAATTTTAATTAGCTTAAATATTTTGCTGTAATGAAAAGAAATAGTGATGGAATCTTTTCTTTTTTTTTTTTTTTTTTTAACTATTTGTTGTGGCCTGTTAGGGCCCAGAAAGAAAGACATGGAAAGAAGAAGGTAGGTTGAACAAGTGTATTGGAATAACAGAACATATATACAAAATAATAGTGTTATTAGTCAGCAGATAGAAGTGTCCATCCAGACTGTCAGGTTACACTGCGTCCCGACTGCCTGCCTTCAGAAGTCTCGCAGGTTAGTATTTATGAAGGAGGAAGAGTTCATTCTAAGAGATAGGACACCATAACACTATTGACTTGTTACCATCAAACCAAACAAAAGATGATTTCCTGCTGTTTAAGGAAAAATTTAAGAGCTTTAATAACTTTATATAAAATAACCTCTAAAATATCCAGTCAACAGATACAACCTTATTTATGAGCTGACCTCAGTAAATTCAAAGTGAAACGCTCACTTGACCACTACAGGCTAATTCATGTATTTACTGACATAGTTTTCTATAATAGGTGCCAAATAAGGAAGTACCATTTTTTTATTATCTTGGATTGCTGGTCCTCCTGTCCCTCTCCTGCCACATCATGAAATATTAAAATCTGATGTAAGACTCTTACTGACCAAAATGAACAGAACAAACAAGACCAGATGGGATTGTAATAAAAGATGCAGTTAGTCATAGACATTCAAGATAAATATATGATAGTGGTAATATACAAAATACCTGGACAGATCCACCTTCCTAATGATACCAAAGAATCCAGGTGCAAATGAATGCAAATTCCATAGAACAATTAACTCAATAAACCACATAACTAAGTTTACAACTGGAATTGTAGTGAATATGGCTTGGAGCAGAATTAAACTGGAAATAAGACAAGAATAGAACGGCTTTGTTCAAAACATTGGAATAAGAAATATCACCTTTATAATCAGAATTCTACCAGAGTGAGCAACACAAATGCAAACAAACTTTATCTAGTCTTCTTATATTTACACAAAAGCATTTGATATGCTACACATATCAAATGCAAAGTCCGAGTTGAATTACACTAACCCTACATCCAAGTACATGCATCTGAGTACTTCAGTGATCATACAGAAGTTGGTGTTACAAGATGTTGCCAAAAGCCCTTGTTGAAATCGGGTGGCATCAAATATGATAATATCTTCATAGGCATTTCAGGTGTTATGCATTACCGTTTTCCTAGATTTTTTGTCATATTTGGGATATCCAAACATGATTTTAGAGGGAAATAAACGTGTGCTAAAATCATTCAGTAAATAAGACAAGTAAAGATATCAACAACATATGGCACAAATCAAAATAGAACAGAAAATAAAACTAAGATTCAAAATTTATAAGCTGTGCTTTACAAGCACGACCAAAATAGGACTATTGGGGAAATTTGTTTGGTTCCTTGGAAGTTAATAATGTTCAAGATATCAGGCTTTGTAAGAAAACCAGCTAGAAACACAAAAGAGAGTACCATGCAAGTTCTTAGTATGCCCCTCAGAGTATAGGGTAAGAAGTACATACTTCCTCAGATCATGGTTCAACTTTCCAAATAGAATTAGTACCTTAGGAAAGGTGAGGGTACAGTACTGAACACATTGTAAACAAAAAAACAATAAAGATGTGGAAATTAACCAAAATTAATCAATATACAATACATTCTCTGTAATACTGAAAAATGTCACATCTTTCATACTTTCCTTTTTCTTATACATACACACACACACACATATATATATTATTACTTATATATATATATATATATATATATATATATATATATATATATATATAAGAAAACATTGTTAAAAATGTTGAATTAAAAATAGATCCATTAATTCTTTAGAAACTGCTTTGTTTACATTTAGGATATGAAACTGAGCTGATATGAACTTTTCTTAAAAATAAATATCTAAATGAAAATGTGTGCTTTCCATAAGAGGAAAATCGTGCCTTGTTGAATTTAGCCGAGCAGTAAAGCACACGGGATCAAACAGTAATTTCTCATACAAAGGAAGATGCAAGTTTAATTTCTGCTGGAGAGCACATTTTATTAAGATTTCTTGAATGTGCAGGTATAAATTGGATATCTATTCTAATATGAGTATCCACTATAATAATGTTTGAAGTAATAAAAATGTTTGATTAAAATTAAATCCAATAATTCATATATTTTATTTATATATATATATATATATATATATATATATATATATATATATATATATATTTTCATAACAGAATAATCCATTATTTATGAGGTATTGACAGGGTGTACTGGTAGTGTGAACAAGCAAAATTATTAAATGAGGTTTTTTTTAATAAATCATTTTACCCCAAGCAAGACAATAAATCACCTAAGACGCAAGAGGTTACCGAGTGTGACAGAATATGAGAAAAAATACACTATTAAAGAAAAAAAAAGAACAATAAAATAACAATAAAATAACAAGAATGTAAACAAAAAATAATGATTGACATTGCATTTAAGTTTTTGAAGATCAAAGCTGACTAGAAAGGAAGAAGCCAGAAAAGATTTTCACAAGTCAAAGAAGAAACTGTTAGTGTATAACTTACGTAGAAATTCTCCTATCACATTGAAACTGTTAGCATAAAACATAAGGTTACATCTAGACACTTCAACTGTAAAATGATGAAACATATCCACATACCCTCTCTGTTTGTCAAATTAAACAATTTCTCTTTTGAATATATTCACATTTATCTTTGCACTCCCATAAATTCTGTGAAACAATATGTCTTTACTTATATTCACATTCTCTCACACTCACTTTTGTGTTTGTTTTTTTTATTAAATAATTTTTTTTTTTAGTCTCTTTAATTTCTTCCTAGCAAGGCAATAAAGCCACCAAATAACAAGTTAGTGAGTGTGAGAGGACATGAGAAAAAGAAAATATGAAGGAGAGAGAGAACACAATAATTGACATAGCATTTAAATTTTGTTTAAACTTGACTGGGAAGTAAGAAGCTAAAAGAGAGTTCCACAAGTGAGAAGTGTGAGAGAAGAAACTGTTAGCATAGAACTTACAGTTACATCTAGCCATTTCAACTATAAAATGAGGAGACATCCAAACACATTCATTTTTGTTGAACAATATCTCCACAAACTATACAACCTCAACTGGCAACTTTATACTATACTCTCTCTCACATTATATATATATATATATATATATATATATATATATATATATATATATATATATATATATATATGATTAATATGAGTAAAAGCTTGTCACTTAGCTAATTGATATTACCTTCGGCATCCCAACTCAAAAGTTTCATAGGCGGACCTGTCCGTCCACTCTTCAATGTGTATTAGCAATTTCCTGCTTATATTTTCTTCCTTTTTATACACTTATCACTGGTGTGTATATATATATATATATATATATATATATATATATATATAGTAGCAGCCATAATATAAGGAACGGAAACAACAAAGACATAAATATGTGTATTACTTAAAAAGTAATGCATGATTAGCAATGAAATTTTTACCGAATAAAGATTAGGGTGTAATGCATAAATATCATACAAAGTTACAAAAATTTACATAATAGTTTGTTTTTTTAAATAAAGATTAAATGGAACTAAGCTACTGGACAAAAGTTAAAGAACGATATTGTTAATATTTAATTGTGAACAAAATATCAAAATTTAATATTTGGTAAACATCCCCTTATTTTCAATGACTTCTCTGCATCATCGACCACATGATCTAATCAATTTCTTGCATAAATCAGCAGTAATTCCCTCCCATTCATCTTTCAATAACTCCCATAGGTGATCCTGGTTTTTTGGGTTTCTTTTCTGAGCCCTTTCTCCGATTATCTTCCAAACATTTTCTATTGGATTCAGGTTGAGGCTCTGGGCTGGCCACTTCATTAGGGCAATTCCTTCTTCTTCAAATAAAGCCTTAACCTTTCGAGCCTTGTGGCAAGGTGTATTGTCCTGCATGAAAATAGGAGATTCATAAAGATTATGGTGCAATCTTGGTACCACATGCTGCTGAAGAAACCTTTTGTAAATCTCAGCATTGATATTGCCATGTACATGGATGATACGGCCAACTCCTGCATATGAAATCATTCCGCACACAATCACACTCCCGCCACCAAACTTAACGGTTTTCTTGACACATTGAAAAGACAGTCTTTCACCTGTTCTACGGTGTACGTAAGTTTTGCCCCCAAAAAGCAAATATAGTAAACTTGGACTCATCACTGAAATGAACTGTATCCCATTGTGCGTCAGTCCAAACAACATGTTCTCTTGGTATGCAATCCTGCATTTTTTAACCTGTGAGCAACTGTTTTCCTTGAGATCTTATCTGTCTCTTCATTAAATTTACAGGCAATTGATGTAGCATTTTCAAAACGGTCTTTTGTAGATATTCTAACAATTCTTCGATCTTCTCTTTGCGATGTTTTGGAGGTCTGCCGGTTTTTGGTTTTGCATCTGACGTTTTATCAGTTTTATACCTGCTAATTACACGATGAACGACAGTTTTAGACCTATGAACAATATCAGAAATTTCTTAAATTTACTTTTTTCTTTGATAGTTAGCGATAACGAGTTTTTTTCTTCAAAAGAGCGTTTTGTGTGTAGAATTTGCCATATTGCTTAAACAAAGTCCTAATGATAAATTAACTTTTACGTATTGTTGAAAAGCTCCATCGAGTTTTTTAACAATGTAAATTAAAAGATTATGCAAAGTTATTAACATCGTTCCTTAACTTTTGTCCAGTAGTTTATTTCCTTTGTTCCATTTAATCTTTATTTAAAAAAAAACTATTATGTAAATTTTTGTAACTTTGTATAATATTTATGCATTACACCCTAATCTTTATTCAGTAAAAATTTCCTTGCTAATCATGCATTATTTTTAAGTAATACACATATTTATGTCTTTGTTGTTTCCATTCCTTATATTATGGCCGCTACTATATATATATATATATATATATATATAAAATTACTATAAGTAAAAGTTTGTCACTTAGCTGATTGATATTACCATTATATGTGTGTGTGTAGATGTTGCCTGATGATTGCATTTAGCATGAAACAGTGTCACTTTTGAGTGTTGACTTCAATGTTCACTTTTATATTTACATATACTCTCTGATATTGAGCACTTTACACCATAAATATAGCATAGCATACCTTAAAAAATCTCTCTCTCTCTAAACAGAATCATTAGCTGTATATGTTCTCATTTCTCTTCATGTTTATGCAAAATTAGTATTATTTTGAAAAATGTAAAGTCTTATTTGCTAACAAAGGAAACATTGATATTTATGCTTCCCTGTTTGTCTTAGCATTTAAGTAACAATTAAGTTTTGTTTTTATATTGCTACATATACTTTATTGATACTTCTTACTTGGTGAATTGTGGCAAACCAGCCTTACTTTTCTACCACTAGAAAGGGAATCAGTTACCATGCAATCTCCTGGATAAAATGTTAACTAAATCACCGTCTGGAGAATACAAATTAATTGTTGTTCTTGCTAATTGCTTTATTACAACTTGAACAATCTTACACTAACAACAAAATGTAATTATTTTCTCATTAGTAAATTGAGCTGAGTAAACAGTACTGCTCTCTCTTAAATGGGTACAGATACCAAGAAACAAAGTGAAAATACTCCAGGCATTGGAATATTTCTAAATATTGACAAGTGCTCTCTCTCTCTCTTTATATATATCTATATATATATATATATATATATATATATGATAAAAATATAGTTTTAAGTTAAGCTATATTTATGGATTAAAGTGCTCAATATCAGGGATAGAGCATATGCAAATATGAAAATGGACATTGAAGTCAACACCCAGCAGTGACAGTCTGTTTCATGCTTAAACTCAATTGTCAGGCTATGTGTGTTGTGTTTTTGCTTAACTATTTATATATACTTGTCCGTGATGCTTCATGAGTAGACTTGTATTATTCTAACAGTTATTTGAGTGGGCAGTAACAGTTACATTTCAGATTATTTTAGGGGCTATTGGGTGGAAATGATTGGGAATTTAGGTGCAGTTTTGTTGCTATTTTATAGTGATTTTCCAAGCGTAAATTACATGTGACACAAGGCCGAAAGTATGGGGCACCCAGTGAGGATCAAACTCATTACTCAGTCGTAATTGTACTAGCAAGACAAGCTTGCTAACTATAACACCACTTCGAGGTGCCGTCATTGCTATTTTATAGTGTTGTTTGTTGCATTTTTATTATTTATTATTGGTTGCTATTATGTTTACTTGTGTTTGTAGTTTGTTAATTCATTTATTATTTACTTATTTATTGGTTTGGATTAATTTATTTTAATTATTTATTTTCCCTTTTTTATTTATTCTTGTTCCTTTATAGTTTTTCTGTTTTTAAATAGCGTAGTAAAAAATTATTTTTGTGTCTTTATTTTGAGAGGAGTTCTGTTTGTTTATTTAGTAGTTTGTGTTAGTCTGGGAAGGATAGCTATTTGTCCTCCAGAGTTTACAGTTTATGGATTTATTGTTGTAGGCTGATACAGTTTTCATTATTTTCCATGATATTTTTGGTGTGATTTTGTTTTTGTTTTTTATTTTTAATCTCCTAGATATGTTTAGAAAGCATTGTGTTGTTCATGTATTTACTATTTGTAAAGGATATTTAGTGTGTGTAGTTTCTTTGTTTCCAGGGTCCTTCAGTTACTCCTATGCATATTATTTCTTTGTTATCTGCTGATTTTACAGTGACTTGCTATAATACATTTTGCTGCAAGCACTTTGTTTAAGGCACATTCCTTATTTGTTCTGCAGTTACCCATGGGTTTGATTTGTGTGGGTGGCTTATTGGTTGTTTTCTTCTAGTATTTTTTATTATCTGTGTCATGTTGTTGGTGAATCTGTGGCTTATTTTTACCATGTTTTGTTGAATATCTTCTAGAGAGTGTTTGATGGTAGGGGAGTTTTGTGTATAAGTTTAATGAATATTTTTCACATATTTGTTTTTATAAACTAAGTATCAATTTTAAGAAGACAGTAGATGTTGCTGTTAATGAGATGAGTAGCCCAAGATGCAAACTATGTGGTTCTCTAGAAGGATGCTGAGAATACCATAGAGGGAACATGCAAATATTAAGGAAGTTTTAGGGAAAATAGAAACAAAAAGGAAACTTAAAATCAGAAAAAGACATGTGAGATTTCTAGGGTGAGAGAGGACTTGGGGAATCAGGCACTTAGAGAACATATTGAAGGCAAGAAGGGCCAAGGAAAGCAGCGACTAAACTCTTCCATAGCAAGATTGTGTCAATGGATGACAGACCAGGGATTGTGAGAGATAACAAAAAGTCAAACCTTACTAAGAGTTGCAAAGGATAGAAAGTTGTGGAGAGTCATTTCACCAACATCCTAAAACACCATGGCACACAGAAAAAGAATCAGGAAAAAAGAAAGAGCCAATCACTGCTCCTACTTGGGTCATGTGATGTTGACTATTTAAGTAACATCCTTCTCCATTATTCAGACAGCCATATGCAAGGCTGCTCACTTCACCCTGGACAGTGGTATCAGTCTACAGAAAAACTGAGCCTGTAACATTCGAAAAAAATGAATGATATCTACAGAAATTTGTCATGGACAGACTGAAAAAGGGACCTCCTATTCAACAAAAGACAGTTGACAAGATATGCAGATGCCTTTTTCCCTAAGCTAAGTTAATAGATGCACATTGTCAAGAAACATTTTTCTTCATTTTATAATTTCTTATATACTTTCTCATATTATTTTGAATGTCATTCTTTCCAAGCAGTGTTCTTTGTATTCATTTCTTGATAATGC
>OZ038480.1:105649212-105676712 GCA_964036315.1 Acanthosepion esculentum | reverse complement strand
CAACTTTGTATATTCCCATTCCCAGAAGTAAAATGGACATTACTTTTATTCAAAGTGATATCATTCCTTTAGCTAACATCTGCCAATTTGATAAAGTGATTTTTCAGCCTGGAAACTTATAAGGGAAGTGTAAACATTTTATAACAAATGTTGTCACCCCCATTATCTACTGGTATATCACTTATAAGATTCTTCCTCTTTTGTGTACCATGTCCCTTCAGGACATTGGCAATCATGGCTCTCTACAACTTCCTGCCTTTTTTTTAGCTCTTAGTCTTTTTGTTATCTCTCCTAAAGTCATTTCTGTCATCCATTTACATAAGCTCAGTAGGTAGGTTATGCATTGTTTTTCTCTGTCCCCTGTTGCCTTCAATATGGCTTGTGAATATCAAATTTTCCAAGCTATCTTTCCTCATTCATCACTAGAAATTTCAGTTGTCTCTCTCTCTCTGGTGCCAAGTGTCCTATTTTTTCATAACTTTGCTGTTGCTGACAGGTTCGGTTCATGGTATTACCAGCATCCTTCTATTGAGCCACATTTCTATTGCTTCAAATCCCTTCATTTTGAGGAGATTTCTATAGGAAAATAGAAATGAATAGCATCAACAAAGCTATTACAGTTCAGAAGCATGGTTCACAAATTTAAAAAAAGAAAAAAGCTTTATGTCCTTATTTGCCAAAGTATAACAAAAACATTCTTGTTTCCTATTTTCAACTTGCACCATATTGCTTTCATTTTCATTACATTGCTTCTTTCACTGTATTTTTGTAGCATTCTGTCATCAAAAATTCTTTGTGCTAACTTGAATTCACTTGTGTTAACTTCTCCCTTTTCCATAATTATTATGCACCATGCTTGCACAATTTCGTGACCCTTTAATGCCTAATCAGTGAAGCCCACTGGGGACAGAAAACAGTTGCTGGAGTAATCTCTGACAGATGAGAAAGATTACTTGACATGTCAATTAAAAAAACTGAGTCTTGCATCATGTCATACTGGACTTTACTAAAAACAGAATTTTGTAAAATCCACTACCTTTCCTTTTCAGGGTTGGAGAGAATGCATATATGTTTGTACACATTGTTAGCATGCTCTCCTTCATTTATGGTCTTCCAACTTCTTTCTAAGGTCTTTATTTTTTTGTTTAACATTTTATAAATTTAGGTACATATCTTTACATTGGTAAACATGATACATGAAAATTTCATATGTTAAAGGCTTACTTTTTTTGAGTGATAGACGTATTGCAGTTTATTTGGCCCTTGTTATAGTCGCATACAATTTGATCTGTCAGTCACCTATATCTTAGCATTTCTCAGGACAAGAGTTGGGACATTATAGGCATAAATGGGGTGCTGTCTGAGGTAAGGGAATCAAAGGACATAAAACCATGTAGAATTTTATTAGCTCACAATTTGCAAATGAAATATTCCAACACAAAGATATAAAGCAAACAATCTTGTCAAAGGGATAAGAACAATATGAAAGGCATAAATTTTACCCTGTTCATTTCCAACACAGAAATATTTCACAATATATTTCTTTGAATAATTTTCCCCAATTATATTTTAATTGTTGTGCACTAATTGTTGTTTTCAACTGAGTTCTGAAGAGTGAGAAACAAAACCTGTTAGCTTTTCATGTTTTTAAAAATCATTTTACCATTACTCTTCCTTCCCTTGTTTTAATTTATTTATAAGTATTTTATAGTAATAGATAATTTTTACATGTCCATTTTTAAAGCTATAATAAAATGTACTCCCTATAAATTATTTTTGATAGACTTATAGAAATTAAATCCTATATATATTTTTCAACCAATAAAATCCTATCAGAAGGTTTGTTTGCCAAACAATAATTACTTGTGGAAATACTGCTAAAATACTTGGCAGATGTACCATATGTTATTTTTTGACCATTTATAAAATAACAATAACTCCTTTCAACATTCCCACAATTCAAGAAAAAGTTTCATAAGCCAGTGTGAAATTATTTTCTAACTAATGAAAACCTTGTATTCAAAAAGTTCACACCTCTATGTGAAATTGAATTTCAGGTTCCTTTATGGATATAAAAAGAGGCCTATTGCTTCTTTTGCTAAAACAATTTCAGAGGCCAGTTTTACCTACACGTGCATACACAGACACAATGGAAGGGATGAGCCAGCACCCAACTAAGACCTTATCTATGAACTTATAAATATATTAGGCTGACTGTCATAAAGTAAGTCTGTTCGCACATCACCCTAAGAACACTTAATTACTTTATAAAACAAATTTCACAGCAAGGAAAATTGAACATTTTGTTGTTATATATTTCTGAAAATAATATATAAATGCTATTTCAACTGACATTCTGCTTCTACTTTCCCTCCAGAAGGTCACATTTTATATGTATCATTTGAAAGAGGTTGTTAAATATTTGGAATCCTGAGACTGAGATAGCAACAAAAATCTGGGTAGACAAATTCCAACAGGCTTAAAATTTTAAGGATGAAAATGCTCATTTTGATGTGATCAACAAATCTTCAAGGCTAATCAACTCTTTATCAATGTTCCCTGATCAGAACACAATGACGAATTCTTGCTGATATGTCAGTTGAAGAGGCTTTGGGTCATTCTTCAAGCATAATTCTGTTTGCCTGCTATCAGGATGATCTATTGTTGTCCTGCTCTCATCTGAGATTAACACTCACAGGACAATAATACACACAGAAAACCTAATTTTAAAAATGCTTTTTTGTCCCAGGAAACACATTTAGCAAAGTGATTCTGCTTCAGGAATGGACCAATAATGGGTTTGATGCACATTTCTAAATGCATTGAAAGAAACTTGTAAGGGCAGATACAGTTATACCAGTAAACGATGAGAATGTCATGGACGTAGTATATGAGTAACAAGGAAGCTTTCAGGAGAATAAAAACTACAATAAAACTGCTAACAATCAGACAGCTGAGATATGAGGGATAGATAATGAGGAAAGAAGCTTGTAGAATCTAACATGCACAAGTCATAATGAAGGTAAATGAAGCAGGGGAAATAACAGATAACCTCCTTGACATGCCTGAGCAGACAAATAGCAGAAAATGTATTGTAAAACATGAAGGGGTTTTAAAACAATAGCAACAGCAAGTTGTGGAAACTCATGGTTACCCACAAATTGAAAGGCCATACTTCAAAACAAAAATAAATTCTCTACCAATACTACAATAACAGCAGATCTGTCAAACCAATTTTCTTGAAAAACCGTTTTAATAGAAATATTTCTTTAAAAATTGACCAAGAGTAGCACTAGCTGTTTGGTTAATGAATTATGAATGTTTCCATATAAGGAAATGGCTAATATTATCATTCCCATTAGAGATGAGAAGAACAGATACTACACTTTGAACCCAGAGAGTGAAGAAAAGCCTAACTTGAGTAGCACTGGCTGCTCAATCAATCAATGCTGATATTACTATATAAAAGGAAAACAGATGCTTCTTTTGAATAATACATAACATTAATAAATCCTAGCAACTCTAATTATTAGCTATAAAGAAATTATAAAACTTCAAGTTTGTTGTAACATCTCTCTTACAATAAAACCTGTGACTTTTCACTGACCCAATTGTCTCAGTAGTAAATGTATGCGAAAAATATGGATGCATGCAAGTGGATGCTTACAATCTTACAGCCCAACCAAAGAAGGCTGGGCTTTAAAAAAAAAAAAAAATGATGCTGAAAAGTTATTGGCTTGAAAATAACTGAGAACTTTTCAGCATCCCCTTGTACATTACATTTTTAATATAAAACCTGATCTTTATGAGGTATAAATATATGTTCAGCAGATAATCACTTTTCAAATATGTATGCATATAGTGGAGACGGCTGGAATTTCTTTTAACTCGCAATGAATTGATTGATTTGTTTTCTACAGCATATCGACCCTTTGTAGTTTATTTAAAGCCAGAAAATATTTTTGATTGTAAGAATTTTTTTGATGGTGGGGTTATAATGGTTTAGTGAAATAAGTCTTACTAATTAACCCATATATGAGGGGGAGAAAAGGTAGATTCATACCTTTCCTAAAGATATTCGAACATAATTGAATAAAAAAAAAATCTGGCTGAAATTGGAACTCTGTTCTCCAATTAACAATTCTGAGACATTACCCATTACACCGCCTACACATACAAGATTACAGAACATGTTATCCCCAAGTATTCACTCATCTAAGTAGTGACCAGGCTCAGAGTTGCTTAACTCCCGTGATCATACAGGTTACAATGAAAAAGGAGTGTTTAGATAATTTGGCACACACACACAGAGGACATATCAAGGGTAAAAGGGACAGGGAGAGACTACTTGTCTGATAAGCTTGTGTGAATAGATGGTGGCAGGTATGGTAGAAAATGTTCCTGAGAGTGGCAAAATATAGGAAGTTGTGGAGAGCCATGACCACTCATGACCTGAAGGGCCACTGACTACAAAATAAGAAGTTGAATATAACTGAATCAATAGGTTTAGATTTATGGTCAAATATCCTGATTTGCATATTATTCCTCTCAAGTTTTTTTAGTTTTTTTATTTTCATATACATTCGGAACAAAATCAGAACTCCAACCCTTTTTATCATTTTTATATTTGTCCTTTACTCTATTACTTTCTCTTGAGTGCCTCATATAAAAAGAAAACAAGCTCCACTGAGAGTTACAACTTTTCTCAATATGCAATAAACGGAGGATGCATTATTACACGAAATATTCCATTCAATGCAATAATATTAAATAATTGCCATTAAGAAATGGTGTTTTTTTTACCTTCAAAATGTTACAATTTTTACTGCTATTCTTTCTGTAAAGTCACAGAAACTAATTTATTTTTTTTAACAAAATCTATCTCTAAATAAAATTATTTTTGTGAAAAGTTAGATCAAGCAAAAGATTATTTACATCAGTGTTTGGAAAATAGTTTTTGCCATTTCCTCAGATGCCATTGCCCAAAGCTTTACAGATACTCATAAAATCATTACCTGGACAGGAGAAGATGAAATTTAGATAAGGATATCTTTTGCCAGCTCTACTTAAATTAAATAATCTGTGTGTAAAAAAAAACATCTTCCTTAACTCTTGTTTAATATAAGTCCTCTATGGCTGTGAATGTTGGACAATCTCATAACAGATGAAGAAATGAATTGAGGTAACAGCAATATGATTCTACAGAATGATGCTGAGATTACCATGGACTGAACATGTGAGCAACAGGAAAGTTTTAGACAAAATGGAAACAAAAAAGGCACTTCTCAGAATGATTGTTGAAATTTCTCAGACACATAATGAGAAAAGAGGGCTTAAAAAACTTGACACTCACAAGATGTATTCAAGACAAGAGGGACAAAAGGAAACAGGGTATAACCTACCTAATGAGCTTGTGTAAATGGTTGGTAGAACAAGGTTTAGGAGAAATAGCAAAAAGACAAATTTATTAAGAGCTCTGAAGGATAAGAAATTGTGGAGAGCCATGATCGCCAACGTCCTGAAGGGACAAGGCATATAGAAAAAGAAGCTCTTCTGATACGCATGATATTTGTCAGAAACAATGTTTCTAAGAAAAGTTTACTGATTTATGATACAGGAATTATTTAAAGTTACAACCCTAATGTCTACCAAGAATAAATCATGATAGGTCTTCTAGTATATTTTTTTTAAAGTATAGATAAAATGCATTCTTGTTTGACCCTTTCTCTGGATATTAATGTACAAATAAATCTGTTATCGTGTTGCCATATAAATTAATTTTTCCAAGAGTATTAGTTGGACTGTAGTTCAATGTTTAGTTACCTATCCATAACATTATTTCAATATTATACTGATCTAATGAACTAATCTTTTTTTGTTATAAAGAACAAAAGAAATCTTCTAAGATGGTAAATATCAATGAAAAGATAGAGTTTATCATGTGATTTATTTTTAGCCCTGCTGAAAACTCAAATTGTTCTCTTTGGATTCTTTTAAAATTGCATTAAGTCCATAAAAAAGCCTTTTCTTTCTTATCTTTAAAATTCTCAAATACATTTTATTCTATACTGAGATGTAAGCTGACACAAAACAGGAAATATGGACTGAAGTTTTGAGGCTACAGACATCACTGAACAGTGTGAATGAAAAGGTTTCTAGAAAAGTCAAAAAAAATGTCTAGTCACGTATTATCTTTTGTAAAAGGCAGACAAAGAAATGATCAGCTTATACCCATTGTTTTCTCTTTTCTGTTTTTCAATTTTAATAAAAATTACATCTTATAATGAGGAAAGATTTCATTTTAATCCTTCGTATAACAGTTTATTGGTGTTTTATAAATCTGGTCTTTCTTCAAAAAAGTTTTTTTTAAACTTTAACAAACCTTTATTCCATTTTCTATTTACAGATATTCACAATATTGTCTTCTTGTATCAAACAGTGCTCTAGAATTCTAGGTTTATTATTTTGTAAGACTTCAATATCAAATTCTTATTTGTTAACATTTTCAATTCTACTTGCTACAATATTTTATTCATCACACTCATCAGAAACAATTGAATATAATTATTATTCTAAATACAGGGTGCTGCAGAAATACCTCCCACATTTCTAACTGTGACCTGTGTGGTACTAATGAACTCGAGCAAGTGGAAATGGTGTATCCATCTAACTAATGTCTTACCATTTTCTTTATCAGATACCATCATGGCTTTGACTGGTGAATACTGTGCATTTGTTGTTGAAACCTTTTTTAAAAACTGATAAACCAGTAATTGCAACACAGAGCTTTTTATACTAATTTTGTATTACATCGAAATGATGCTGTTCTGAATAGAAGATTGATACTGGTATGGGTTGAAAATGCCCAGGCCATAGGAGGTTGAGTGCTTAAAAGAAAGCCACTTGGAGGAACTTGAAGCCCTCAAACTTCTGGGTAATGGAAAACTAGAAATTGTATAAAAATTTACACAACAAACATTTGTCCTGATGAGTAAAATGTACAAATGTTAACCTCCACCACCAATCTAAATTCAAGACCTAGTTAGCAGAAATAGAAAGGGAAAGAGAACACATGCTTCTCTTCTCCTTAGGGTCAAAATAGGTGTAATAACAAAACCCAACCACTACAAAATTTTAAAAGAAAAACTTAAAATAAATACAAGCAAAAAAAGGGGTACAATACAAAACTTGCAAAAAAATTTCCTTTTGTGTGCCTATTATAGCAGGATAAATTTCTAATGTTACAAAAAAGGGATTACCATCAGATATAAGAAAAAAAGTTTTACAGTTTTTAGAAAAATATACAAATTCAATGACAAAAAACAGTACACCCATTAAAAATGAAAAACTTCAAGGAAGTAAAAAAAATGCACAAGGCAGGAAATACAAAGTGCCCCCACCTAATTTCTTCAACTGAATAGGAACATCTCGGCATGAAGGAGTTTTGTGTTTTCCACAGATTATTTTCTTGTGGACTTTATGTAGTATTTTACTGGAAAGTTAAACTTGAATGTTCATTTTGTTTAAATTCTTTTTAGGAAGACACATAAGAATTTCCTGGCCTGTGAGTTCAATCTGCCTTGAATCTTTCAGCTCTTCTTTCTTTTGCTGTGTCAATTTATGATCCCATTGGCTAGAATAATCTTCCATCTTTGAAGCATGGGCACTAATGCTTCTTCCTTAATGTTTAATTGTTTTCTGGGCTTATCCACTAATAGCAATCCTTTTATTGAACAATGGATTGTCACATTGGTTCCATCCAGTTTTTTTTTTCACAAGGGCTTCAAGAGCACATCTCTCATTGGCCAGTAAATAAGAAAACTTATTCCCCCCCATAAATTCAAAAAAAGAACCGCTAAAATTATTTGTGAATTTTTGTGGATTCAAGTGCTCATTCTAAAAGATTTTCACAATTGCAACAATTTATCCCTACAACATGTCTAGCAGAAAAATATACTTTCTCAAAGGCATGTGTATAAAGAAAAACAAAAACAACAAAGCAACTTAGATGATTAAACATGTTGCAGACCTCCAAAGGGAGGGGGATGTGGCCTGTGTGCCTTGATTAAATTAATCAAAAGAGGCCTACAAACATTTCAAAGTAAAAATAAAACAAATCTGACTGGTCAATAAGCAACGACAACAATAACAAGGAGGTTACATTAATATTGTAAAAAATTATTTACAAGAAAATAAAATTTAATTACATAAATTTAACTGAATGCAGGATGTTGATGTATCGATTGAATCAAATGGAATAAAAAAATAGTAACTAAAAAAAATCATTGAACAAAGTTACCATATGGTAAAAGGTTAACACCCAATTCCCATAACAAAAAAAAAGATTTTATAAATTTCAACCAAAAGTGGCATGAGCTTCTCAATCAATGAATGCTGGACATTTCCTTATAAGGAAATAGCTAATATTACTATAACTATTTTAACAGATCATCATATCTATTATATCTTTCAGGACCCCATCCTAACCTGTATCTGTTCTCTTTGACTTCTAATTTTTCTGAGGGATAAAATTATTTTTAATTTGACATAAATGAGATAAGGGAAAATGTGACAATCAGAAAGAAGACTTTGCAAATTATTTTGAAAATGAAAAGGATACTATTAAACTTTGAAATGGACTAAAGCACTATTACCTTAAATAGGATTTTTTTATAATGGTATTCACCCATTACAAGGCTTGATAGCCACTCGAGATAGAGGGTTACAGAGTAAAGAGGCACACTTTATATGGATATTTGGGGAAGATAATGGTTAAATTTAAACAGCTTAAGATTGTAGTGATCAGGGAAGCATCCTCTTGGAAGTCAGTTCCACAAAGTGGTGGATCATGGCAAGAAGCTGCTTGAGTGGAACTTAGATCTCACCAATGGAATATGAAGGGAATAAGGGTGATTCACTACAATAAAATACAATTTAATCACATAAATTGAATGCAGGACGTTGTTAATGTTCCAGTTGAATCAAACGAAATCAAAAGATGGCAACTCAAAAAAAATGAACAAAGGTACTATATAGAATAAGGTTAACACAAAATTCATGTAACAAATAATAACGTGAAATAGGGTTCCTTAAAGAAATTTTAGAATAAAATTTATACACATATATGAATGTAACAAAGATCCTTAGAATCAATTGAAGAGTGAAATGTATCATGTACGAGAAGTACATGGAAAGTGAAGTTCATGTTTAGAAGCAGACATAGTAAAAATGTTCATGTGTTAAGTTGACAGTAATAAAAGTTCATGTATGGAACAATACAAATTCAGAATTGAACATTGACAAAAGAGTACATGTATCAAATTGGTAGTAGATAAAGTTCATATATGGAAGAGTACAAAAATAGATGATATAACACACCAAGTCTATAGTGCTACACAGAAAGATAAACGAAAGATTGATGTAAAAATGAAGCATACTGACTACTTTTGATGAGTTAGGTGATATGCACTTAATTTGATGAGAAATGTCGATATTTGAATTAAAGTTCTTTGACAAAAGAGGGGTTGACTTGAAATAAAACAATGTTCAAAAGGGAAAGTTTTTTGACAGTCTGATGTTGTGTGTTTGCTGGTCATTAAATAATCAGGTATTACCTAAGTCCCCTTTGAAATAAAATTGGCAGAAATGCATTGAAAGCATTGATTAACTGTTGAAATGGACTGGGCTGATATCAGGATGGAAAACTCTGTAGAAATTAACCAATGTTACAGTACAAATTGTTTGACATTAGGATGAATAGCTGGCTGCAAAAATTAACCAATGAACAGCAGTAATGAGGAGAAAGAGAAAAGAGCAATCAAGAGGACAGTAGATAAACATATAAACTTTTGTAGATTAATGTTGGCCGGAAAGCATGGAGCCAAGATGGAGTTCTACAAATGAGAACTGCAGGATAAGAAACTGTTAACATAGAAGTTGAGACTACATCTAGCTAGCTCAACTGTAAATTGATGAAATCTCACCACCAGTCAAGTATTGTGCTTAAATTAATACAGTCTAGGTAACATAGCAAAGAGCTCATTTGAACAATTACTATGAAAGTATTTACAAACAAAAAGGCACAGAGAGGCTACCATATGGTGATGGGCAGGTGACTGAAGCTGAACTGCCAGATCAGGACGAATAATATTGCTGATTCTTCTTTTGATCTTATCAAGGAGCTCCAGGTGAATAGCAGGGACACCATACCATATATGGCAACAATATTTCAAGCATGAATGAATGGTAGACTTATAGATGCGAAAGATAGATTCCAGTCTTGCCCAACACAGTGAACCAACTTTTTGGCAGCTGATCTCGCAATTGATTCAATATAGTCTTTCCACTTCATGTCAGCTGAGAATGTTAGCCCAAGAAGGTGCAACAAGTTACTTTCCAGAAGGATGGCATCATCCATTCTGATGGAAAGCAGAGAGAGTATCTCTCAGATGATTAATGGAAAGAAGTTTAGTTTCAGAGGCATTAAATTAACAAGTCACCTTTTGCCCAAGTCAATGAGGATCTTGAGATTGTTTTATACACAAGCTGCCATTTTGACCTTGTCTGACTGATCAGCCTTACTAGTGAGATGGAAGTAAATTGTAGTATCATCAGCGTAGATGCCAAGTTGAAAGCTGATGTCATTGGGAATGGTTGTTAATGAAGATTAAAAACAGTGCAATTATTGTTAACACATTTCCATTTGACTTGGAAATATGAAAGCTGTATTGCCTGTCTGATAAAAGGCCCTGTAATGAGATGATGAACCAATTCAGCATTTTTTGGGAAGCTCCTAGAGGCCCTAATCAGAGGTAGAAAGCTAATTTTCCAATAGATAGGTTGGATGCTTCACCAGAGTTCCTAAAAACTGGAACAACAGACAATGACTTCCATGAAGCAGGAAAGCATGAGACTGCAAGGCATTTATTATACTGTTTAGAGAGAACAGGAGCTATTTCAGGAGCACACTTAATGAATATTACAGGGATACCATTGGCTCTGCATGCTTTGTGGGGATCCAGGTTAGAGATGTTAGCAGATAACCATGGAAGGGATTATATGCATATCACTCAAAAGGGAATCAGTTCTATGTGGGAAGTTAGGCAATAATCCAGATGATTCAAGAGTAGAGTGAGGCAAAGCATTCAGCTTTATCAGCAGAGGATGATAAAACCTCAAATCAATTGAAGACTGGGGGAATAGCGGCCTTGCACTTATTTAGTACCCTATTACAGAGCCAAAGTTTTTAGAGGCAATGAGGCACCTCATCCTCTCAGCAAAGAGGGATGTAGCTCCTTTGAGGACTCTCCTACATTTGTTACAAGGCAGTAGCAAATAAGCTCCCATGATGAGAGCTACTATACTGGTATAGCTGGAAATAGTGGTTCCTGAGTGCTATGGTGGCTGAGTATGCTGGTGTGAACCATGAAGAGGATTGTGGTTTCACCTGGTATTTCCAAAAAGGAATAAAACCGTCCATGTTGGCTTTGAGTCAAGAAAAAACCTTAGTGGTACAATTTTCAATTGGGAAGTTGAAGATGCCAGTCCAAGGAGCATTATGAACGAAATATCAGAATGAGTCCCAATCAGCATGCTGGTAACTGAAATAGGTCTTATGGATAGGGAGTTCCTGTTTAATGGATGCTTGGAAGGAGATATCAATAGCTACCAAAGACTGATCTGAGTTACCTAGAAGGCAGTATTGCGAAGGTAGGATTACATCCAGTAGAGATGCCTGTTGCTCAGTTTGGCTATGGAAATGAGTAGGGAAGTCCATGATTTGAGGATTGGGCAATAAAAATAATTTAATGTCTGTATACCAGCAACATCAGTACCTTTAGAATGTTTCAGCCGTGTGTCATGGTGAGCATTAAAGTCTACAAAGTTTGCAGATGAATGGAGGGAAAGTACCTTTTCTATACTGTCAGTTATTGTGTCTAATATACTGCAGTCTTGGGAAGAGGTGGGAGTGATAGAAGAAAAGAAAATAGCTGACAGAGCTTAGTAGCTAAAGATGGATGTACATGAAAGAATAGTCAGCGACCTCAAGAGACAATTCTCTGGCCATCAGCAGATTATCCTGGATATAAACACCAAGACCATGCATGTGAATGCTGGAATCTTTTTGGCAAAGAAGAAGATACCCTGGAACAAAGAATTCATTAGATACAATGGAAGAATTCAAGTTGGTTTCACAATTGGCAAAGATATCTGGTGACCATTGTAGGAGGAGGAAATTGTGATGGATACCATGAATATTGAAGAAAGAAAGATTGTGTGGAGTAGTTGATTTTTTTATTAGCTGGTTTAGTTTTTATTTCCTTTTGTTGTGATTTCCATGAGATATGTTTTGAGGAGAGAGGAAGACCACCACCATAATGTCATCAATGGCAATACAAACAAGCCAGTGTGTGGGTGAATGCAGAGCATAATGTAGCCTCATTGATGCCATCTGGAAATACATGCAAGGGCACCTACACATGTGCAACATGGCACTACAGATACCCTGATATTATGCAACTGTTGAACAGCCAAATAGATGGGTTGTAGTTGTGGTAGGAGGGGGTGTGGGATGAAGGGTCCAAGCAAAGCTGAAATCACTATCTTGGGATGAGTTGTGTAGGTGGAGATGGTAGGAGGTGAATGGTCTTTAACCTCACTCCTGAAAGGTAGTACCAGAGTGGGACCATCATGTACTTGGTGGGAGATGGACTGAAGGCTCTTTTAAATGTTTTCTTCTCAACTCTTGTGTACCAAATACAAGTGCTATCTGGAATTCTCATGATGAATGGCAATAGAATTAGCAGTTTGATTCAAATAAAAATACATGTTTGCAGATACAGTATAAATGTCTGGAACAAAATATTAGGTTGGTCCCAAAATAATGTTTTTTGACATTCAACTTCATGTGAGAAAACGACATTATTTTTGCACCAACCTAATAATCATGGTGTGGAGAAAATTATTTGAAGAGCAAGCACCATACCAGGGGGGGAAAGTGTAGGAAATTTCATCATCTGGTGTATTTGAATTCGTATTTAATACAAAACTGCAGAATTACTATTCTTGTCTGTAGTTCTACGAAGTTAAAGAAGAATTCCTCAAAGAATTTATTAAAATTACAATTATTTTTCATTATAGAATAAACAATTTGCTTGAAAGTTGGTTTAAAATCATAAAAAGGTCACTCAAAATACAATGACAACTATTATGGATTAATATGAATAATATTTTGTCAAAAGGTTGGTTTAAAATATCAGTTTCTAAAAAAGCCCTTGAAAATACATTGATGACTCAGTAACAAGGTTATGTACTTATATGAATAATATTTTCTCAACAACGACAGAAAAAAAAATGTTGTTCTATAGGCCTACAAAAATTCTTGACCAGATCATGAAGAGATTAAAAAAAACTTGTTCCATTGTGATGAGATCATTTGTTTAGATATTGAGAAGTGGAACAAACCAAGAACTTTTCAACATTCCCTGATATGTCCAGAAAAAAAAAAAAAGAAGAGAAAAAGACAGTGCAAGAAATGCTTCTATTCCCTTGACAAAAAACTGTGATTGCTGGATAGAGCTGTTGGTAAAAGTACCTAACATTGATTCTCAAGAGATTCACAGCTTGACCTGCGTTGACTTTCTCCAGAAATAAAGAAAAGAAAAAAAGAAAGACAATAGTTTCTGATAAAAAAACCGAAAGTCTCAATTCATCTTGGTTGCTTACAAACAAAATTTTATTGGGTCACATGACACTGTCCATACCTTTTGGGATCCCCAACAAATCAAAGTGTTCAGACCATTTCTAAAGCTGATTTCAAGACACACATCTGGTTTATTTTACAAAACTGATATAAAGCTCTGCCTTTTTGTAATTTTGACAATGTGCAAGAGAAGTTATTTCACCTTTAAATATACTGACTGTTCCAAAAATTCTGTCAATACTGACCAATAATCTATTGGCAATTACTTATATAAAGTGCATTGACTGATTAATGGTAATATTAACTGTTTCCTTATATGGAAACATTCAGAATCCACTGACTAAATAGCTGGTGCTACTGTCAGTTGAAATTTATATCATTTTTGTTTTAATAATAACAATTTTTTCAGGCTGAAGGGAAAAAAATTAGGAGTCCCAAATCCCAAGGTCACAGGAAGAAAAAGAGAATGTAGACACTATTCAATGAGATGATATAAAGAGTTACATTTATCAAAAAGTACATCTGTCAGATGATATCAGCCCTCCTATATAGCAGTGAATACTGGGCAATCCCCTTACAGGTGAAGAGACTTCATTCAATAGAAATGGGGTTCTACAGAAGGATGCTGAGGATAGCATAGACTGAACATGTGAGCAATGACAAAGTTTTAGACAAATGGAAAAAAGAAAGAGACAACTGAAAATTCTAGGGCATATAATGATGAAAAAGGGATTAGAAAGTTTGATACTGACAGGAAAGATTGAAGGCAAAAAGTACAGAGGAAAAACTGAATAACTTACAAAGAAAGCTTCAGCAAATGGATGATGGAGCAAGGTCTGAAGGGGCAATGTACATGAAAGCGGTATGGTGTGTGTGTGTGTGTGTGTGTGTGTGTGTGTGTGTGTGTGTGTGTGTGTGTGTGTGTGTGTGTGTGTGTGTTAGATTCTCCCATTGTTTTTGACATGTGAATGCCCAGTAGCTCAGTTCTAAGAATAAAACAGCCGGACTACCTACATGATTTTGTTGTAATGGAATGTCCCACACTCCCTATTGCCTATGTGGACTGACTATATCAGTAGATATATATAGTGTGCATAGGATATACCTGGGGGCTTACTTTAGGAATTACTAACCTGCCACCCAATTCCCTGTCTTTCAACAGTGTATTCTCTTTTACAATAAACCTCTCTTCTTTCATCTACATGCGTGTTGCTTTTCATTCACCCAAGTACCATCTTTATCAGATTTTAACCTTTAAGGATACAATAGATTTGATTATAGAGGTGAAGGCATATGCAGAACCAACCACTTTTTTTTTGAAAGAACCATAGACAGGGAATAAGTGCACAGTGTGTCCCAAGTCTCAGTTTTTAGATTTGGATGCATGGTGGTGTAGTAGATAGCAGCTCGGAATTAGAAAGTCAAGAACTGAGTGCAAATATCCTTGGGAAAGGTATGAATCTGTCTTCTCCACTAGTTATGAGTATATAACAAAAAAGACAGGGCCCTATAGTCTTGGTTGTTGACCAGTCTTCTAGAAGGAAACTGAATTCAAAACCTGAGGGGTGTGTGTGTGTGTATATATATATATATATATATATATATATATATGAAAAGGAAAATAATCAGATATTTAATGTTAATTTTCAGTATTTTTATGGCATCATGTGGTTGACACTTTAGTAGAGCAAAAAAGCCAAATTTGAAAATTTATTTAGTGACTTTGCTTAGCTTTTCTCCAGTAGCACATAAATATGAAGTCTGCTAATAATACGATAGATTTATGTGATGAGTGGCATGTCTGTGAATCTTTGAAGTTAGTTTAGATAGCCTATCTGAACATTTCTTGATTTATTGTTGATAAAATATGTGTGGCTTGTCATGGGGGTAGCAGGAAACTAGTCAAACAGATCATTACACCAATGCATTGAGGCTGATCCTGATTTGGTGTTCTATACTTGTGGCCTTCTGTTGCACGAAGCATAAATTCCTTTATGCAAAAATATTGTAATCATCTATGCATTCGAATATTATTATGGAATAAATATTATTAATACTGAGGGAGAGAGAGCATCAAAATTTTGCTGGAGTAGAAATATATGGAAGGCCAACATGCACATCATGTAACTCAGATGGATAAGGCTATACCAGGCACATGCATATGTGTGCCTTATGTTAGTAGGTTTTGATTAAAAAAAAAAACAAAGTAACAAAAAAAATACAAAGTAACAAAAAAAAACAAAGTAACAAAAAAAAAAACAAAGTAACAAAAAAAAAAACCCCAAAGAAACAGAGTAAAAAAAAGAAAGTAACTAGCAAAAAAAAATAAAAAGTTAAAATAACAAAAAAAAAAACAAACAAAAAACTAACTGTCTTGGCAACCTGACCATGATGCTACCCCACTACGGAAACTCATTAACAGAGATGCACATTGACTCATTCCTTAGGAGACACACTCAAAATTTTAAGTTTAAGCAACTGATAAGCAAATATATAATAATTATTTTATTGTTGGTGGAGGCTTGGCAGGGGACATTCCACTCCTTGTAAAGCAATAAAGCCATTAAGATGCAAGAGTTTACCGAGTGTGATAGAATTTGAGTGAAAAAAAAAAAAAAACATTATTAATAAGAGAGAACAATAAAAGAACAGGAATTTACAAACAGTAATGATAATGCATTTGAATTTTTGGTGATCAAAGTTAACAGAAAGCCAGAAGAGTGTTCCACAATCAAAATGTACAAGAGAAGAAATTGTCAGCACAGAACTTATGGTGACATCTTGCCTTTCCAACAGTAAAATGATCAAACCTTATTGCCACTCGAGTACTGCGCTTAGACTTGTAAAGTCTAGTTACCATAGAGGAAAACTCATCAGAACAATTACCATCAAAATAGAAAAGGCACAGGGAATGTATGTTACAGCAGTGAGAAAGTGACTGAAGTTGAGATGCCAGGACCAACAACATTGTTGATTCCTCTTTGTATTTTATTTAGAATCTCTAAATACATACCAGAAACACCAGGCCCAATGCAACAACAATATTCAATTCATAGATGAATGGTAGAATTATAAAAGTAAAAGAGATTCTGGTGATAAGAATTGTCTAGCACGACAGTGAACCAACTTTCCATCAGCAGACCTAGCAATTGATTCAATATAATCTTTCCACTTCATCTCAGTAGTGAACATTAATCCAAGAAGGTGCAATGAGTTACTTTTCCACTAATGGAAAAAAAAGTTTCCCTGAGATGATTAAGAGAGCAGTTTCATTTTGGAGGTGTTAAAATTAAGCCATTTCTTGCCCTAGTTAACAAAATATTGTAGCTCATTTTTGAGACCAGATTCCAATTTGACATTATCAAGCTGATCTTATTTACTATTAAGATAGGAGTAAAAAATGTGTCATCAGCAGAGATACCATGTTGAGAACTGATGACATCAAGTAGGTTATTGATTAAACTGTTGGAATAAGGTATGTCCACCTGGGGAACACCTGCATCTATGCATAAACATCTAGAAGAGTGACCAGTCAAAAGAACTTTTATTTCACAATTTCATAAGTTTAAAGGAGTTCAAAGATTTGCCCAGAAATACCATAACCTTTCAATGTTTGAAGACAACCAGCTGGCCAAATCCTGTCAAATGCCTTCAAGATATCCAAACCAACAGCTTGTGCTTTAGCATTTTTATCTAAAGATTTTCAGAAATAACCATTAATACATCAGCAGTTAACCCAGAGAAGCCAAAGCTAAACTGCTTATCTGAACTACAGAAGAAGATTTCCAATAAGCAGGAAAGCAAGAAACAGCAAGGTATTTATTGCAGACTTTAGAGAGAATAAGGAGCAGTTCATGAGTGCATTTCTTAATTTGAGGGGATGCAGTTTACAGAGGATAGCAGAAACCATGAATAGATTTATGTGTATCACATGATAGAAACTCAGTTCTAAGTGGAAAATCATACAAAGATATACCAGATGAGTCAAGAGTAGAATTAAAAGATAATTTATGAGCTCAACGTTTTGCTTTATCAGCAAATGATGTTAAAATCTCAAACTGAGTGAAGAGAGGATGGATAAAAGTCACACTTATTTAATATGCAATAACAGAGCTGCCAATAGTCATGAGAACCAAACTATACATTACTGAACAGGACATTTACTGTAGCTCTTAATTCATTAGAACAAATCAACATGTCCATGGTCACACCTCTAACCAGAGCATTTATTATTATTATTATTATTATTATTAATAATAACATGGCATTAGTGTGTATCTCTAATATATTAGGGGAACGTAGCTGAGTCATTTGAGCATTCACTTTCTGGCTATGAGACTAGTGTTCAAAATTTCACCAGTCAATTTGTCAGAGAGGTAACTTCTTGATAATATCAGCCAAGAGAGGCAATCCCAGCATATGGTAACTTTGAAAAGGTGCTTGAAAACCAGGCCACAGGTTAACCCAAGTCTTGTGCGAAATTTGATTCTCTCATCTGAATTCATCTTGCATATTTACAAATCTACCTTTCAGCCATGCATTGAATACTTTTGCCATATCTAATCTGGTGCTCCTGTTGTACATCTTGAAATTCTTGAAAAAACTCCAAAGAAGGATCTGTAATGTAAATGACATCTTGATTTCAGTCACTTTCTCCCTGAGGTGACATGGCTTCCATCTGACTTTTCTACAAATATTTTCATGGCAGCTGCTCTAACAAGCTTTTTTCCCCTGGGCCCCAAATACTTGAATTTAAGCATGCATCTAAATCCCACCCCTTTTACTGCTGAAATAGTTAAATGCAACCACCCTTTCTACTCCAACATATTCTTTTCTCACACGTCCCACCTGTGGAAATCCCTTCCATTTACTTGCTTCCCTGATAACTACAATCTTCAAAAGTTTAAATGCAACATCAATCACCATCTTCTGTCTTCTTGAATTCTAATCTTCTGTCCTTTCCTATTCTCAGTCTTCTCTTTTACTTCCAGTAACCCCTTGCATACTAGTGGCATTCCTGTCTTGCTTGGGATGAAAAAAAGAAAGAACTTTTCAGAAGGCATTGATGGTTGTGACTGTAAAGTCAAGTCATTGTAATTGCTGGACTTGTTTGAGATAAATGATCATGTAAGACTATGCCCTCTCTCCAAGAAACTCTTAGGTTCACTCAGCATAGTTTTTGTGTAAGTCAGAAGTGGACACTGTGTGTTGAGCAAGCAGCTGTAATAATGATTTGTTAGCTGACATGGCATACGGGTGTGTTTGATTGCGAGTAGTAGCCGGTCATTGATTCATATCTATCATAAATAAAACAAAATCAATGTTGTAACAAACATTATTCTTCATGTGCATCAGTCAACTAGATGCTCCATTAAGCCACCAATTTTGCTGTCCTGTTTGGTCCAAGATTTTAATAAATTTCTTGTCTGGGAATTAAGGAAACACTAAATCTTTAAATGTTGATTGTAATCTCTGCAATTAAAGTAGATCTATAGTTTATAAATGCCACAGGCTTTCTTTGTTTTTTTTTCCTCTCTTTTTCTTTTTGTTTGTTTTCATGAAGTTTGACGAAAACAATCATTAAAATTATTTCTATCTTTATACTCCACATGGAGAGATCTTACTTGGATAAAGCAGTAAAGATTTCTTTTCTGTTCAGATCAAGATAACCAGCCTAATTGTTTTCTGTGGAAAAGAAATAAAATAAAGACATTTAAGTTGAAATCAATATTATATGAAAATATAAAATAAAATGAATTTGTTTAGTCATTTGTGAAAGAAAATAAAAATGATTGAGATATTTGCTTCCAGGGCACATGTACAATGTGGCTCTTTGTTTTTCAGTTATTCTCCGGTCTTTTATTAAAGTCTGTTGTACAAGGAATGAATTTTAATGAGAACACAAGACTTGATCTCTCATTTTTTTAACATTACATTTTATTCAACTCCTGACTTTACATACTGGCTGAAAGATATTGCCAATCAAATGTAAGTGCCAATTAAATAATAACTAGATTCCAATGTCCATCAATAAACATTTTATTCACCCCAATATTTTGTCAATTCCTCTCAGCAAACTTGTGTTAAGTGGCACCTCCACCTCGTCATCCAATATACAGACCTTACATTCTCTTCTGATGTCTGAGAGAGACTTCCCTAAACATACCTGCAGAAACTATTCATGTATCCATTTGTCAAATATTCTTGTTCCTATGTTTGCAATATTGGATACAGGTAATGAGGTCATATACTTCTGTATTCAGTGACTAGGAATAACTGTACCAGGCTTCCTTTGACAGTCTACTTCAAAATTTGCTTGCATCATCTATTTTAGCATAATACCACACTTTCAGACATCACAGATGAGAATGTGAGAGACAACCAATTTCTTTCTGGGGTGGGTGTTTATATCTCCTATGATATAATTTTCCCATGTTTGCAAACCAGGCACAGCTGAGCCAATGCGTATTAACCTGTCGAAGTCACCACTGACATTGGGTGGATTGCGGATCTCTATTCCTAGCTGAGATGTTATATTGAAACCTGCATATGGCTCCCTTAATGAGCTAGTGTGACATTGAGGGAAAAGTCTATCCTGGTATGTTCTGAGATAAGACATATACTATAATTTAGTGCATTTTTGACAAGGTGTGATTTAACTCAGTTTAACAACATTAAGGTTTAATATCTCTGAGCTGGTTCAGTTGTCTTTATGAAAATGAAAGTGACATGATTTTCTGTCATACTGCTATTAAGACATGGGCTTTTTATCAATTTCTAGAGTTTGATCACAGTCACCATGAATGAACATGAGCATGTTGAGCTTATGCAGTTCATTTTCACAATTATGTTCTTGGGAAAGACAAATTATTTTCATCTCGCAAAGCTATTAGTTAAATATCTACATAGACTAGGTTCTTTAGTCTTTGGTGGCACCCAGTCCAGAAGGACAAATCTGAATTTACAACATGTAGATGGCAAGAGAAACCTGGCAACTATCTTTCCCAAAAAATGATACTAAGTGACATATAATAAAAATAAAAAAAATCTGCACAAAGCCATGATTGCTTACACCTGAAGTGACATGGCATTCAAAGCCTTTATTATGAGTGGAAAACATTTGAATAAAACTTTTGTATTGAATTCAAATAAATGAAAGGATGTGAAAATAAAAGAAAAAAACCAAAATATGCCATTTCCAGAAGCCAAATATAAATGAAAAATTTGCAAAACCACTTGGTAACAAAAATACACTGATGAAACAGGAAAAAAATATCCGGGGCAAATAAAATTTTTTTTTTTTTAAATCAAGAAAAAACCCAGAAAAATACAGAAAAAAACAGAAATAAATAGGAGAAACCAGAAAAAAAAACAAAAAAAAAACAAACAGAAACCAGAAAAAACTAAAAAACTAGAAAACAGGAAAAAACTAAAAAACAGGAAAAAACTAGAAAACAGGAAAAAACTAGAAAACAGGAAAAAACTAGAAAACAGGAAAAAACTAGAAAACAGGAAAAAACTAGAAAACAGGAAAAAACTAGAAAACAGGAAAAAACTAGAAAACAGGAAAAAACTAGAAAACAGGAAAAAACTAGAAAACAGGAAAAAACTAGAAAACAGGAAAAAACAGGAAAAAGCAATAAAAAACAGGAAAAAGCAATAAAAAACAGGAAAAAACAATAAAAATCAGAAAAAACAGGAAAAAACAATAAAAAACAGAAAAAACAATAAAAAACAGGAAAAAAAAGAAAAAAAAACAGGAAAAAACAATAAAAAACAGGAGAAAAAAACCCAGAAAAAACAATAAAAACAGGAAAAAACAGAAAAAACAGGAAAAACAATAAAAAACAGGAAAAAACAGAATAAACAATAAACAGGAAAAAACAGAATAAACAGAAAAAACCCAGAAAAAAACAATAAACAGAAGAAAAAAAACAAACAGAAAAAACAAACAAACAGGGAAAAACAGAAAAAAACAATAAACAGGAAAAAACAGGAAAAAAAACAATAAACAGGAAAAAACAGGAAAAAAAACAATAAACAGGAAAAAACAGAAAGAAAAAAACAATAAACAGGAAAAAACAGGAAAAAAAAACAATAAACAGGAAAAAACAGAAAAAACAATAAACAGGAAAAAACAGGAAAAAAAAAACAGAAAAAAACAACAAACAGGAAAAAAACAGAAAAAACAATAAAAAGGAAAAGCAAGCATAGAAAAAGGATAGAAAAAAAGGAATAACAAAAATAAGCAAAGAAAAGTTTTTAAAAATACAAAAAACCCCAAAAAACAAAACAAAAACCACAAATCAAGAAGAAAAAACAAGCACTCAGAAATTCCCACCAAAAATGTTATGCAGGTAATATCTTGGATGGATTATTTTTCATCAGACTTGCCTAATTGGAATGTGCATTGTATTTGTTGAATGATAGGGGAACGATAAAAACTTATCCATCAATAGCTAACCATTTCATCATTATCTTCAAATGAATCTGTACAGTATGGACATTGCAGGAAAGATAAAAAGAGTGGAATTTGAAGGAAGTTCAATTTATAAATAAATGATAAAAAATCTTCTATTTATATCATCCAAACAATTGAGATGGCAATAGGACAGGAAATTTGAAATTGTGCCCATTCAAATGATTCAAGTTCATTACAAGTTCACTATTGTCAACCTGGGCTATCATCAAAAATGCAACAGTCAGTAATCAGCCTTTATTCTGCACTGAATAACCTGGAGATGATTAGAGAACCTACTGATCAATAGAAATGAAAAAGTATCTAAAATGTCATGGGTTTTAGATGTCTTTAAAATAGACATTTCCTTTTCATTTCTCAAATTAGAATAATTAAAATCCTAATTCCTTCCAGCTTTCTTTGACCTAACAGCATTTGCACTCAAAGGCATTTATGTTAATCTTCATTTGTCTTCCAACTTGGCTAGTGTCCGGGGGAATGTCACTTTAGTTCAATTCTGGACTTGTACCAAAGATAGTCTAACCATTCGATCAAAGGGAGATAAGTCAATGGGGAGTAAGACCTGAAGTGACCTAATGAGTTTACCTCTACAAACAATGGCTAGCGAATGCAATTCATTTTGCAAACCCCAGCTGTCATAGTTTCAATAATTCCAGGTACATTTACCAAAAATTATTCAGAATATATCTTTAGAAGACGAAATAGAATTAAATGGTGATTTACAATAGGTGATTGAAAAAAGAATCGTGGTGATATTAGCTATTTAAGATATGCCATGCCTTCAGATTGTTTTTAATCATTTCACCTTTAAGTAAGGTGTAAATGCCACTAGTATGCAGGAGGTTACAGGGAATGAAAGTGAGAGAAAAGACTGAATATAGGGAGGAAAGGAAAAAAGATGAACAAGATTCAAGAGGATAAAAGATGGTGATTAAGGTTGCATTTAAATTTTGGAGATTGTAGTTACCAGGGAAGCAAGTAAATTGAAGAGAGTTCTACAGGTGAGATGTGTGAGAAAAGAAACTGTTGGAATTGAAGTGATGGCTGCATTTAACTATTTCAACAGTAAAAGGGGGGATCTAAATGCTGATCTAGTAGCATGCTTAAAATCATGGAGTCAGGACACCAGGTAAAAAAGCTTGTCAGTGAAGTTGACATGAAAATATTTGTAGAAAAGGGAGATGAAAATCATGTCATGTCAGTGAAAAAGTGTCTGAAGTTGAGATGCCAAGTCAGGATTAATTATATTACAGATCCTGTGGATTTTGTCAAGAGCCTTGAGATACTGTCATATACGGTTAACAAGTTTTCAAAAGGAGAATTAAGGAGTATTTGAGATGAGAAATGTTCATGCATTTATTTATGAAAGCAATCATAAAAAATTATTTCCATCATTATAATGCACATAGAGAGACCTTGCTCAGATAAAGAAGTTAATATTTCTTTACCATTCAAGATCAAGATAACCAGCCTATTTGTTTTCTGTGGGAAAGAAATAAAATAAAGATATTTAAATCGAAATCCATATATTATATATATATATTAGTTTAGTCACTTGTAAACCAATATTTTTTGTTCAATCAATTTATGGCACATTTTAATGATAATACACAAATTAATCTTTCAGGTGTAATTTTATACTTTATTAACCTTCTGATTTCATCAATTACTGTTGTTCAGTGTGTGAACTAATATTTATCATTGTTTTTATCATGTTTTGGCTGTGGTATGTGTCACAGTTGGTTAACTTTCGAGATTTTTAACTTAAGCCCTTTATTTAATCTTGCAAGTAAATTTTTCTCATTTCACTGTCCTTGTCATATAAAAGTTTGTATTCATTTGTTCTTCTGATGTCACTTATCTCCCCTACGAGATTGCATAACCCATCTGAGGAACTGAACTGCTAACTACAATGTAACTAGATCTGCTTAGCTAACATTTTTGCATATGAAACTATGTGTCATCTAGAAAAATATAAGTGGGGGAAATTTGGAGCCTTACACCAAATATCACCTTTCTTCTTCTTCAACTGAACTAGAATCTAAGACTTTTACTTGTACATAATCTTGTGGATAAAAGTGTTGGTTAATCAGATCTATCTACTTGGAGGTTGTAAGTTCAATCCTTGGATAGGAGAGTGGAAAAAGCATACTCTCATCCAATGAAAGAGAAACTCCATCACACAGATCAGTTAATTCATACTCAGTTTTCTCTAACATGGAAAATAGAATAAGTATTTATTCCTTGATGTAGGTCAATAGCAGGGCAGACTGCACTGGGTGGTCTTGGTTAGCAACCAGCCTAGACAATGGACAACTCTGAATTCAAACCAGCCTATAGAAGGTTGTGCTCCATCAAGCTATCTTACCAAAGACACACCACTGTTGCTAGGGCTGCTCTTAATGTGGTGCCCCTAGGACCCCAATGTATTACAGGACACATGATTGTGATATATGGGGTGTTTTACTTCGATAATCTGGCAGATACACATTTTGGCTTTGACAGAAACTAGTTTTCTGAGTTCCACTAAATATGAAAGAGTACTCACAAAGGCCCTTGTTAAAAGATACTTTAAGAAAACTCAAATGAATAACTCAATTAAGGAGGACAGATAAAATACATTTTGAAATATTAAATTTGACTTCTCTTGAAGACATCTGGCAGACACATAAATGCCACAAATAGTGCTGAAAACTTATTCCCAAATCATTTTTGTCATTGGTCAAACTGAGAATTTTTCAGCACACCTTCATAATGTACATGTGTCTACAAAATGCTGACAAAGTGTGTAATTGATCAGCTTTTCAGATCAGTTTTTGAATACAGGCTGTATAATATAATTACTAGTATAATGTTAATTCAAAAATGATTTAATTATTTATATATAGATCAATCAGATCATTTATATACTGTCAAAGATAAAAATGCAGAAATTAAATGAATATTTTTCTGAAAATTTCTCTCTAAAGTTATTAATATTCAACACTATGCATTAACCAGGAAGAATATTATGTTGAAAAATAAATAATTTTGTATTCTTGAGGCTTGGGATTTATTGCTGTATCTCTCTCATATAATATAAATTCCTACATTGATTACAAACACTACACTCACTCATAGGCTAACTTGTCACTTATCAAAACTTTGTGCAGCTCATTAACACATTGATCATCACAACCACCCAACCAAAAGGGAAACAGTAGATAATACCAAAATATTATATAGCACTCACTGCTCATTCTACTTTTATCATACAAAAGAAACCAATCACTTAGAATAAGATATTTCACCAAAAGAAACTACATTTTAAAGTGTGCCAAAAATAATATGTATACTAATAAGTAAAATATATTTGATACATTCATTTTCCAGTGATGCCATCTTCTATAAAACCATTCAACAGGACATCATTTATACAATACACATTGCTAAATTGGAAAATTAAGATTCAAAAAATGCCAGGATGTAATGAACAAGTTTGTCTTACTATTCTAGCAACATCAAATTCTTGAAAATTTGAGAGACATTCTAAAATAATAAAACATGAATAGTTTATACATAATTTTGGTTTGGTTGAATAACTTTCTTGAAAAAAAAAAAATTTGTTAAAATGTTAAACCTTGCTGGATGTATTTAACTACTTGTTGAAATGTATCATATTACATATATATATATATATATATGTATGTATGTATATATAAGGTGGTGGGGTGCGTATGTGTGTGTTCATAATCATATAAATGTATTCACAGTTAAATGGAACCTGTGTTCAGCCTTGTGCATGTACAGCAGGGTTGGTACTTTTTCATCATCACAATATGATAAAGAACTTTGCAATATAGGCAACAAAATTTTAAACTGATTTATTTACATTTTTATGATAGTTTTTGTACAAAAAGGTGTTTTTTTTGGGATATTTATTTTTATAGTATATAGTATTATTTTAGATGTGTGAAGAAAAGGATATTTTTCTTTATGGGGAAAGTTCATGTCTTTCAGTGAATGTCATTACAAAGTTTACAGAAGAAAAGGAAATATAATCATGTTGATTGAGAGAAACTGATGTAGTTGCAGTTGTTGGTCAGTCTTTTGATCTTCCCTCCTTGGTATAAGGGTGTCACAACTTTGCATAGATTTATGGCATTTTTGATTTGGCTGATTCAGATTTTATATTTTTCTGTTTTCAGGAGATCAAATGATTTTGAACTTAAACTAACATCACTGAGTTGAAAATTGTCCTTTTTTAAACCCCATAGTCTGTTTCCTTTTAATAAGTCTGGAAACTTTAATTCTGATTTTAGATTCTATTTTTGATGTTTATTCCCCCAAGAAGCCTTTGCTTTATATATATATATATATATATATATATATATATATATATATATATATATATATTTAAGCTTTTCACCCAAAGCAAGGCTGGAAGCCACTAGCACGCAAGGGTTTACAGAAGGTTTGGAGGAAGAGCAGAGAGGAGTGGTAGAGGAAAGGATGTGGAGAAAGTGGATCGATCAAGGCAAGGGGGTTACAGAAGATTTGGAGTGAGAGCAGATAGGAATGGAAGGGGAAAGGATGTGGAGAAGGGAAGTGGATAGATCAAGGCAACTGGAGATGTTGATTGATGTTACATTTAAATAGTTGGAGATTATATTTGTCAGGGAAACAGGAATAAGAAAGGGAGTTCCACAGGTGAGAAGTGTGAGACATGAAGCTTTTGAAGTAGAAGAGACGTCTACATCTAACAGTTTCAACAGTGAAGGAATGGGAATGGGATGCCAGCCTTGTAGGACGCTTAAATTCATGAGGCCTGGGAACCAGCGAAAGCAGCTCATTGGAGCAATTACCATGAAAGTATTTGTAAAAAAGACAGAGCGAGGCAATGGTGCATCTGTGAGAGAGCGACTGCAGACGCGATGACAGATCAGGGCCAATTACGTTGCATATCCGTCTCTGGATCTTATCAAGAACCCTGAGGCAAACAGCAGGGACTCCAGACCGTATATGGCAGCAATACTCCATGCAAGGGCGAATGGTTAATTTATAGATTTGGAGGAAAACAAGACTCCTTGAGGCAGTAGTTGTATAATTTAGAGAGGGCAGGTGCCAATTAAGGCACGCATTTCTTCAGGACAATGGCTGGTATCCCATCTCCACCAGTAGCCTTGTGGTGATCTAAGTTAGAGATAATGCCCAATACCAATTACAGGGATATGAGCAATCCGCTCAAAAGTACCTCATTTCTGGGAGGGAAATCGGGCATGGGTACCCCGGAAGAGTCAAGCGTTGAATTGGAAGAAAATTTCTGAGCAAAGCATTCAA
>OZ038480.1:105506712-105646712 GCA_964036315.1 Acanthosepion esculentum | reverse complement strand
AATATGACTGCATGCACACATTTTCTTAGAGATGGATGGATGAATTTGTGCATGTATTTAATAATTAACTTTTTATTTAGTAATTCAGTGAACAAATATCTGTCACTGAACAGAAATAGAAAATAAAATAAATAGAATAATTCTTTTACATCAAGTACAAAAGTTGCACAAACATGGTACATCAATGCATTGTACACAACCCAGTTGGGAATTTAATATTGACAATCTACCATGCTTATTAATCTTATAATTTCAGAGTTAAAATGTCACTGCAAACCATGCAATAGACTACATTTTAAATGGAAATATCCAAGTGTATGATATCAAATAATCTCATTTTGGAATGAAATTCAATAATCATGAAATATTTATTCCAGGCACTAAATTTATGGCAAGAAAATTTAACAATATTTTATTTCCTGCATGGGATTGGGCAACGAAAAGGTTTGATTTATGAAATGATGAAGACTATTCAATAATTCTGTACACTAGAAAATAACAATGAAACACAGGAAAAATCCCAACCAGTTATGATATATGATTTCTTTTTCTTCTGAAACATTGTAATTTGATGACTCCACATAATTCGTAAAACTCCATAAAGTAATAACCTTTTATCCCAAGATAATAAAACACACTTTATAAGAATTCCTAGAAATAAATTTGAAAATAAAATCAATAAATATACTTGAACCCTAGAAAGGTAATGGCATTTGCCAACAATATCAAGTCATGGTGGAAGCATGCATATATATATATATATATATATATATATATATAATTACACACGTTTGGAAAGGTATTTTAGCTTGTAATTGAACAAACCAATGCCCAAGGGAAAATAAGGGATAAAAAAAGAAAGAACTAAGAACATGAAATTGAGGTGAAAACAATTGTCCAGAATCCAAGTTCAGAGTCCAAAGAAAAAAAACTCCAAAACCAGTAAAGAAAAAGTAACTATGTAAAGGGTTCAATACACTAAGTAAAGCAAACATAAATATGAACAAAGAGCTAAGTAAACCTACTTAGGTTTCACCTACATGGATCATCAGGGAACTGGCCAGTTCCCTGATGATTTGTGTAAGTGAAACCTAGGTAGGTTTACCTGGCTCTTTAGGTTCATATTATATATATATATATATATATATATATATTTATATATTTTAGGAGGGGTCATAAATAATTTCCATTATTGTTTATCAACATCACCCTCCAAAAAAACAAAACAAAAAAAAAACTATCATTTCATTGAATTATTATTTGCAATGGCTTGTTGCCACTTACCAGTCAAATTCTGCAAGTTTTGATGTGAAGAGGTCTTTGGTGAACTTTTGAACATGGTTTTCATTAGAGGAAGTTTTTCCTATCAAAACATTTTGCAGTGACCATAGAAGGTAACTGGTTGGTTCTGTGTTGTGCTTGCTGGAAGATGAACTACTAGTCATCAAGTGGATATTCATGCCTTCACTGCATGTCAGTAGCTACTCCAACACATATACAGGTGGTCCGCCCAGCTCCACTTTGGATATTAAGACAACTGATGACAGATATATAAGCCCCCACCAGAGAGGGAAAAGAGGTATAGAGTTTCTCAGAACTTCTTGAGAAGAATAAACATTCTGATAAATGCCACACACCACTTAATGATATTAACTGACAAAATCTGGTGTTGAATAAACAATAATTTTACATATCAAAGATTTAGTCTGTACAACATTACACCTGTACAAGTTTTTCTTTTTAATCCTTTCACCCCAAGCAATGCAATAATGCTAGTAGGATGCAGGGGTAACTGAGTGTTAGAGAATCTAAGAAAAACTATTAAGGAGAGAAGACAATAGCAGAAGAATTAAGTCAGAAATGACATAGCATTTAAATTTTTGAAGATCAAAGTTGACTTGAAAGCAAATATCTGGAAGTGAGTTCTCTAAGCAAGAAATGCAATAGAAAAAACTGTCAGCATAGGACAGTTACATTTAGTCATTTTGACTGTAAAATGATGAGACCTTGCCGCCAATCTAGTCATAAAGTCTCGATACCATAGTGGAATTTCCTCAGAACAATTACCATGTAAGTTTTTATAGAAAAAGTACAAAGAAGCTACGTTACAGTGGTGGAAAAGGGACTGAAGATGAGATGCCATATCAGGATCTATAACATTGAAGATTCTTCAGATTTTCTTAAAAGTCTCTAAATATTTAGACCAGTTGTAGCAGCAATATTAAAAGCAAGGATGAATGGAAGACATATAAATATGAAAGATAGAAATGTTTTTTAGCAAAATATTAGTGGGTTTCCTTATGTGAAAAAAATTCAACTTTTCATTAACCTATTAGCCAGTCTTATGGTCAGTTGAAATTTATAAAGTCTATCAATAAAAACACTTTTACAGGAAAAGAGGTTTCTCAAGTCCAGTAACAGTTACCACTCTTTCAATGTAGAGAAGAGTGGTATTTAATTTGAGGAAGGAACCAAAGTGACAATTATTCTGAATACCTGAATATATCATCAATTATTCTGAATACCTCAATATATCATCAATTATTCTGAATACCTCAATATATCATCAATTATTCTGAATACCTCAATATATCATCAATTATTTTGAATACCTCAATATATCATCAATTATTCTGAATACCTCAATATATCAGCAAAAATATTCTGCTTGTTTATATATGCAACCATTATCATTTTCTTCTAACGATTTGCTTGTAGCATATATACAATCTGTTTGAATCCTTGACATTTATTCACCATAAAATCTGCATGATAATGGTAATATTAGCCGTTTCCTTATAAGGAAACATTTGGCATTAATTAATGGAAAATCCAGTCCTACTATCAGTTGAAATTTATAAAATCTTTCTATTAAAGTAATTTTTCAGGAAAATAGGTTTCTCCAGTCCAATAACTATTATCACTCTTTCCATTAACGATGGGTGGATCTCATTTCTAACCTTTTGTTCAAAGAAGTACGAAACATCATCATTTATCATGGAGTTACATGTGCTATCCATTTTAATTGCTGTTGAAAGTCTTCATGTGATGTGGTTTCTGTTATTTATTACATCTTTCCCTGATTCTGTGGCACCAGTCCATGAAACTCAAAGAAAGATGGTCCTTGCTAAGACCTACAGGCTTCATTCGCTCAAAACTATTTTTCTTCATTTTGCAAATTTTTTGCCAAGAATAAGAGAATTGGATAAATTGATAAAACTAAATTAAGTTTCAACAACAACAACATTGGGAATGGATTTATGAAAGACACATACGGAAAGTTCAAATATCCAGGGGAAGACCTGTGATAACAAGTTGAATCGATATACCAGATAAAATTAGAAGCACAGTAATGCTACAAATTATTCTGATTATTCAAATATGACTTAATAAGAAAAACTGAAAGATAGAATAAGAAAGGTTTACCTTAGTGGAATAAGAAAAGAAAATCCTTGAAAATAAAGAGCAGAAATCAAAGGAAAGGAATAAAACAAAGGGAATATCGGTAAGGAAATATGCAAGACTATTTCTTGATTGGTTTAGAAGACTCCTGACCATACACAAAGCTTTACTTCTCAAAGACGACATAGATTATATACGAAAAGGAACATAACAGGAGAATAATCAGCATTGAAGACTGTAGCCCCATGGCTAAAAGGGAACTGGATAAATACAACAATAAGATGAGAATATTATTAAAAAAAACTGCCCGAAACATTATGACAAAAATATAATAAAAACGAAAAACGTGGGAGAACTGGTGAACACAATAAGAAAAGAGAACTTGGAAAAATAAAAAAGAAAAGCTATATCGAGAATGTGATAAAAAATATTGTGGTAAAAAAAAACCGCAATCGATATAACTATGCAGAGGACAACAGAATCCGTTAACATTGCTTCTCAAAAAAATGCATCAAGACAAACTATGTCAAAACGATATTAACAAAACCCAGAAAAGTAAAAAAAAAAAAAAAAAAAAAAAAAAAAGAAGTAGTAAGACAAACTTAGAATAGGGGTTGGATGAATTGGTACTCCGAAGAATGGTTGAATCTGTATACATACGTTGTTGATGAAGGTCTGTGAAGATATTAAGATATTGTGAAAGAACACTGTATGACATTGAATGAGAAGATGACACTTGAACTCATCAATATCGGCAAGCTTGGAACACTTTCAAAGAGATTTGCAATGATAATGGAAACTAAAAGTTGTCTTGAAATAATCCAAATGACAGTATTACTAAACTAACTATAATATTTAGGAAAGTGCTGCAGTATTGAAGATAATATTTTTTTTGTGCTGCGTTCATTCAGGGTGTTGGCGATTATGGGTCTCCATAATTTCCTGTCCTTTGAAGATATTTGCTATCACTTAGTTTCTGGTTAATAATATTATAAGGAAAACAATGGAAGAAACGGTTAGTGAAGAAAAGGTTTAATCACATGAGGGACATGGATTGATAGTACAATAATAGTGAATACCATAGATCAGTGCAACAATGCGTATGACTCAATGCTAAGCCCTTACGATAATGTTCCTATAAGCAGACATCCGACTGATAGTAAATGAACAAGTCCATGTTCCATAATTAGTGTAGAGAAGGTCGTTCGTCTTTCTACAAAACACCTCCCTCTTTAAGATATGCATTATCTTTAAAATACTTTTTTGTTTGGGGTTCACTTCCAACACTCCCTTCGGATTTCTTTTACTAACCCTTTATGTTGAGTACTTATTAGAGTTGGTAAGTCAAAAGTACTGTACAGCATTTCCATCGGTAAATCTGTTAGATTATTTACTTGGAATATATTGGTTTTAATTAGTTTAAATGCCCTTTATGTCAACAATCTGGACATCCTGCCAATGCGATTTACTATTTCACCATCTTCCTAACTTTCCTTTCCTGCTTGGTAAATCCTGAAAACAAAAATAAAAAAACCTTATCTCCAGATTTGGAAGATTTTATAGTTAATTTCGTTCTAGACCAACATTTTATTTTTTAAACACTGATTTTATTTTCCTGGCAAGCATTAGTTCCGCTAGTGACATCCTCGATGCAGCATTTGGGTTAGTGGTCAATCTATAAATTCTTAAATAATGTTGGAGCATTACTTCTATGGTCTCCTACCCATTTGGCTTCTTTAACGCCCCCCTTTGAACGTATCAACAAAACGTTCAGCTTGATCATTTTGCAGCGTTGTAGGTTACAATCTTTACATGACTTAACCAAATTTTGAATATCCTGGTTCATCTTAGGTAAATATACGTAACTTCAAGGAATTTATTTATTGACATTCCATAATGTCCAACATGAAACTTCTTTAAAATTTCTTTTTTGCAAAGAAGGAAGAATTTCTACTCTTTCAGCGTACATTAACACTGCATCGCAGATGGAAAAAGACTTATTTTCAGTAACACTTGTTTTTTTTTCTATCTTTCCATCTCAAATTTGTGTCATTATTTTCAACATGCAATCATCTTTCTTCGATTGCATTTTAATTTCATCTCAAGTCAAGAGTAGTTTCTTTAATGTTATACAAAATGCTTTATCTCATTTTCAGAAATTAAAGAAGCAGTCACCATCTCAAAGGGTTCCTTAGATTCTGGGATTAATCTGGACAAACCATTTGCATGTCCCAATTTGTTTGATGGTATATATTCCATCTTAAAATCATACAGTATTTACATTACACCTCATCTCAGAAATATAGACAGACTCTTAAAATCATAGTTTAGTAAAATCGTTCCCCAAACTTGCAAGCTGTTGGCAGTATGTGTTGGAATACATTTTTTAGGGTCAAAGATAATGGGTGGTGATCTGTTTGCTGAATAAATTTCCTACTGTGTATCATTTTGCGAAATTTTTTATTCCAAAAATAACTAGCTAGCGCTTATTTTTTTGATTTGACTATATTTTTTCAGCCACTATTAGCGTTCTAGATGCATGGACAACTGCTTTTATTTTACCATCCTTTGTAACTGTTCCAATGGCATAATCACTAGCGTCTGATGCTGCTATTAATTGTAAAGCAGGATTAAAATGCATTAAAAATAATTCAGATGTTAACATGTTTTGTAGGCCTTCAAATGTTTTTTGATATTCATCGGACCAATTCTACACCGTACCTCTTTTAAATAATTTATTTATAGGCGCCCTCAATGTTTGGCATATAAAGATTGTAATAGCTTGAGGGCCCTAGAAACAACTGTAAAGTAGCAACATTTGTCAGAGCAGACATATTTTTAAAACACTGGAACAAAAGATTAGTGAAGAAAAGTTATAATTACACAAGGGATACAGACTAACAATACAATAGCGAATACAGTAGTTCAGTGCAACAATGCCTACGACTCAACGCTACGCCTTATGACATTGTTCCTAAAAGCAGGCGTCCTACACATAATGAATGGATGAATCTATGTTCAACAATTAGCGTAGAGAATTTCGGCCGTCTTTCTACACAACATCAACATTGGATAACTGGAAACCCCAGCTAAAATTTAAATTGTAGATAACAAGGTGAATGAGTATATGGAGAAGGCTGATGGGGATAAAAAGAAAACTTGCCGTCACTTCATATTCAGCGATTAGCAAAAGACATTTGGTGTGTGGATAAACATGCATGACTATTAATAATTTTGACACTGCCCAAAACACGGACTCTACCATCTATCTAGACCCATTATCTGACCATTGATATGGGCATTTATCTAAGAGCTTGCTATCTGGTTTGAGATCATATAATGAACATTGGAAAAATATCAAGAATCTCCTTTTAGTATCTTACTTTGGGAGTGATTTTGATGTGTGTTGCACTTGGAAAGGATCCAAAATAAAAGTCGTACGTAAGCCAAGAAAGTAAAAGAAAAGACAGATGAGCGAAAGTCACGCTAATCTTCGTTTCCTTCGTGTTTTTTCTCAAAATTAATTAAAAAAACAAAACAAAACTGATCAGCAAAAATAATAGCAAAGCAGTCGGCATAGGAAAAACATTGATAATCGTACTTGTAACAATAGTAACAAAATAAGATCCGTTATATTAACAATGGTGATAGGAAAGAAGGATGGGAAATTTGTGCAATGGCGGCAAATGGAACCAGGAGGCCGAGTTCAAATTCCGGTCTTCTTTCATTCACTTTTGTAGTAATGCCTTTGGGAAAGACATGATTCCAATTCCTCTTTTGGGTAGCTATGTGTTAAATATTAGGGCATACAGGGCTCACACGTTGGATAACAGACAATCTAAGCAAAGGACCAGGGCCGGCGCAAGTGACACTTGACCACTCCGAATCTATTATTTAAATTTTCATATGATAGTATTCATATAAAATACAAATATTACTGTAAACTAATTATGTACAGTAATGAAAGATATGCAATATAGGTGAAAAATTGAAAATAAATAAAAGGTATCTCAATATAAATTAGAGACAGGTCATCATAAATAAATCAACAATGATTTGCGACAATTTTTAACATCAACTTGAGATTTTTATTGTTAAAAAATTGAATAAATTTAACTCATTTAACATTAGAAATAAAAAATAGTACATTTGATATAATGTATGATGAGCAAAACAAATACACGAATTTGGACGAAAAAAAATAAAGAAAAAGACGACCCAAGAATAACATCAAAATCAGTCAGTTGTGCTTAGTTTAATTTGCAATATATATAAATGTAAGTAGAAAAAAAGCAAATGTTGATAAGATCACAAAGAACTGCCTGGAGCCTCTAATCAGACTTACTTCCATCGTCCTTTCCATGTTTGGTTATGACCACAAGGCATTGGTGGTTTGAAAATCAGGGACTGCCTTCCTAGGCTGACAAGCTACATCTACCCGAATCGGCTGACGATGAAGCGCCCTCTTCTCTGGCTTGCAGCTGAACTTCGCAATCAGAGATTATTTTGAGAGCATTTTATAGATAGGGGGCGGCTTATACCCACTCCTACTCCCAGCTATGAAAACATTTGTAACATAATGTGCACATATAAACATTACGCATTTTAGAAGTTCCCCTCAAAACATTGTGTGTGTGTGTGTGTGTGTGTGTGTATATATATATATATATATATATATATATATATATATATATATATATATATATACACACACACACATTATACGTTACAAATGTTTGTCTTGCTTTCTAGTATTTTTATTTATCTAAAATTTTATATATATATAATTTTAGATAAATAAAAATACTGGAAAGCAAGACAATTACGAAAGGCTCCTACATAAATAAACCAACACAAATGAAATAAAAGAAATAATTGCCTATTATATCAAATTATTATGTTAATTTTAAGTAATATTTACGTTTTTCATTTTTTTTACAATTTCACCCTAAGCATGGTAACAAAGCTACTAAGACGCAAAAGGTTACTGAGTGTCAGAGAATAAGAGGAAAAATACTAGTAAGGATAGTGAACAAGAATTCAGACAGAAGATAACGATTGACATTGAATTTAAATTTATTTTTCGAAAACTTCAGATGGACGCGTCATCTCTCCTAGAAATCGGAACACCACCAATTATACTAATGTTAATATATAAAAAGAGTCGAATGCACGTGAAACATGATTGATCAATGAAAATCAAATAACACAAAAGTAAAATAATAGAATTTCTTTCTTCTGTTTCTTCCTATCTCAGTCTCTCATGAAGCTTTAATAAACGTGAAACATGTTAGATTAATAAACGTTTCCTGCTTATTCTTTATCTTATTCTCTCGGACTCCGATCCATATTTGAACCGAACTCATTTCCTTCGATGTAAATTGCCACGGATTCTTGAGGAAGGTAGTGGAATGATTTCCCACTGCTATCTCCACAGCGGTGAATTCAGCGTAGTCCTAACATGTTGGTTGCCAATAAGGCTATCCTGATATTTACCACACAGCTGGTTACAAGGAGAAAAGAAAAGATTGATTCATACCTTTTCCAAAGGTATTATCGAGAAAGTAAATGCCACAGAATAGAAATAGAATTTACATTCGGATCATAGATTCTGTCGCGACCGCCTTTTTCTCGCTCCCTAAAACGGAAGAGAACAGGGCTCTTCGACCTTGACCTTTTGATAGTATTCCCTACATGCTGGTAATTTAGTCTCATTTCTTTTTAATTGAGCCAATTATTTCTTTTTTTTTATTTCGTTTGTGTTACGAAACTAGTCGTCATACACCTCTTATGATTTTTGGACCATTGTCTTTTTTCGTAGCAAATCTCAACTCATTTTTAGAGAAATTCTTTAGCATTTTTGCGAGACTGTGTCTGTTGTTGGTCTTCCTTAAAATAACACAGCGACTTCTCGCCGAATTCAAGGTCGGTATCCAGACGCCTGAATGGTCGGTACGTAGGCTCCTGGCCTTTGTGGCCAGGACGCCAACTCGGGCGGCGTATTAAGTTACGCTCCCATTTTTATTTTTTTGTCTGCCAACTGGGCGCGAGTTGGATCTATCTCTCGCCTTCTTACTTCAGGCTCCTTGCCCATGTTCGACCCTCGGCATTCCGTCCCTACTGGCTGCACACACGTCGTCCATAACCTTTCCCGTACACTACGATTATGATTACTACGGGAGGTTTCGATATTGGACACGACCAGCAGACACAACGCCAGCACTGGACATTCGATATGTCCAACAACATCATACCGCCAGCTTCCTGGCACTGACCTGATACCGTCGCCGATACCGAGTACTGCATCGCAACGCCAGCTCCCCGTTCCTGCTCGACACGTCCAGTCCGAATCCTGACCAGCTAATCAGCAGCCATCACCTGCAACGACCAGCAGTGATCACCTGCAGCAACCATCTGCAACGACCAACCTTTCCCGTATTCTATTGGTTGTAATTACTACGGGAGGTTCCGACACCGACTTCGACCAGCATTGCAACGTCCAATCGTTGACACGACCGGAAGGAACGCACCTCAGCAACCTGTCGTCGACCTCAATGTCCAAACCGTCGACACGACCGGAATGTCCACAATCTCTTTCCAACCGTCGACACGACCAGTCCGACCACCATTACCACGATTGCCAGACCAATCTACCCCATGGCCTCTCCTTTATAAATAAACTTAGCATTAATCATACATATCCTCGTTCTGTTGTCCATTTTGTTACACCTTGTTAGATTTCACGTTTTTAATTAAAAAAACGTTAGCGGGCATCTTGTGACCTCATCACCTACGATAAGGGGGCGCTCGGGCCGTGGTTTCATATCACGCCCCTCTCCAGGGGTTCGCTACAATTCTGCGTTCAGCGCCGGAAACCGCTGCGCTACCAGCACATGCAAGTTTCACTGTCCCTGATAATCCGCATCAAATAAAGTTAGGAAATTTGGAAAAATAAAATTGTTTATAGGCAATAAATATTGTCGTTTTAGGTGATTGCTAATATTCTCATATTTATTCAAAACATTTTTGTTCATCTTCTTAGCTAATCGAATATGGATTTCTTATAATCTTGTTTGTCAGTGTTGCCTAGATATATTTTGTTATTAGCAATGTTGCGTGATAATTTTTTTTTTTTTTAACTATTTTTACATGTCGGTTTTTTTTTAAATGTACATTTAAAAAGAAATATGAAGAAAATAAAATCGCTACGAAGAGTATTGGCATTTATTTATTTGTGCTATTTTAAAGCAATATTTCTTATTAGAGCTTCCTTCATGAAGAAGTGAAAAATTCAAGGTAGGGTAGAGAACGTGCATTTGCTATAAAAATATACACGTTTATGTATATTTTTGGACACATGAAAATGCATGTCTATGTTAAATTGCTTAGTCATGCATCATATTTGGAAACGGCCTAATAATTTAGATGCAGTGAATTATATTTTTGAAACCCGCAAAAGTTAAATTCCTCACGAACATGGTTTTGCGTTAACAGAAGCCAAAAGCAAAAATAACCTATGTGAAAATGAAAATATATAGGATTTTCTTTAATATATTACTTGGTTGAAAGTGGGCTTCTTTCATAACGAATTAGAATAGAATAAACCATTTCAAAAACGTTCTATTCCATATATATATATATATATATATATATAAAATACATACATATATATATATATATATATGTATGTATGTATGTATGTATTTTATTCGTGTGTGAATGAGGAGAGGTAAAAAAAAATTTTCCTGAAAATAACGATGTACGGAGGTTTGATTTCTGCATTCGCTGAAAAATAAAAATAAATAAACTTCCGATTTTCTGGTGGAATTTAGTTTGAGATATTGCAAGCATTGATAAAAATGTGTTGCCAGGTTACAAATACAATGGGCTTTAGTGCTGGAATTTCAACCATGCAAGACTTCTTTAGTAAAGCGTTATACAAAATTAAGTCAAATAACAGAAGCAATCTGGAAAAAAAATCCAAGAACCACCAACTTTCCTCATAAAAATAAATAGAATTTTTCCCTCATATAGAAATAAATATAAATTTAATGCGGTAGGATCTCCCTATCCACGGTATCATCAACAATTTAACCGCGGTTTGTCCAATTAGTGAAACTTTAGAGTTACAATCTTATTAAATTAAAATTACTTGGCAAAATGTATATCAAAAGAGTAAAATATAAAAAATAAGGACAGAAAGATCATAAAGGAAATATTTTGAAAATATAAAAAAAGTCCTTTTTACTATCTTCAAAACCATTCTTGAGAGTAAAAAATGTTTCACTTATTGTTTAATTCATTTAATTTGTATAATTGGCTTGCCATGCATATCAAATATATTTCTTAATGGCGGGAGTTGCGTCACATCTCTCATCAAATGGGCTTAAGGTATATAGTAAAATATCACTCAGCCTGAAATATCTTTTGCTGTACAACTGTGGTAGTGTTTATCTTCATGCAAATGTAATAAGATATTTAATAAATAAAAGAAACCAACGTGTAAATGTAGATAATTCCTATATAGAAAGGAAAAGCCTTAAAGTGCTTCCTTTAATCGAAAAGGTAAAGAAAAAGGTCGGATGCAGAATTTGGAAAAGGAATTAGATTTGTGAGTGGAAAATATGAACAGAAAAGTGTTCATTATTTACATTATTCGGACTGTTGTCCCCATCTTTGTCGCCATATTTATTACAACGTTTCGGCCGCTGTACGCCCCGGCCTTCTTCAGGTGGTTGGAATGTCGAACTGAACCCTTGTCTCAAGGACACATGGCACAGTGGATAAAGGTGTTGGTTAGATCCAGTGACAGGACCCAAAGAGTGTGAGTTCGGTTGAGGCAGTGGGGAAATTTCAGAGGGAAATTAACAGGAGATAACTGACATCCATTAAACATGGCACTAAAACAACCAGTGAGCGAAATAAAGGGTTCAGTTCGACATTCCAACCACCTAAAGAAGGCCGGAGTGTACAACGGCCGAAACGTTGTAATAAATATGGCTACATAGATGAGGACAATAGTCCGAATAATGTAAATAATGTACATAATACCTCCTCTCAGAAATATAGACAGAAAAAGTGTTCCAGCTCACAGCAACATCTTGTTTGAAGAAGGAATGAGCCTATATGGAGATTTTAGCAAAAGCACCTATTGCCACTAAGCTACCCACTAGAAATGGTTATTTAGATTTAGGAATAGGATCGGATTAAAAAATTATTTAAAAAAACAAAAAACAAACAAACAATAATAGACAGACTGTATGTACCAATAAAGAAGCTATTACCACATTCCCAACAGAGTTGAAATTGTTGATAAGAAAGGATCTGATCCAAAGCGTGTCCCCAGTTGTGCCGAATCCGGCATTTTTAGAAGATGCTTAACAGAACCGAAATTCATAAAAAGGGAAATCAATCAGCAGAGCATAAAATTGTTGAAGAACAGATTAAAATCGTCATGCTAGATGATAAATCCAGGTTATAAAATCAAAAACCAAACATGTTCTGAAACACAAAGTTTATTTGTGTTCTGGGATCCAGAAAGCATTGTTGATGACAGTTTTATTTACGGAGTACTTCCACCATAAAATATGGTCAATATTTAATATTTTTCCTGATTTGAATAAATACTGAAATGGTAACAAACTTTCTAATTTCAGTGAAAAGAACAGTGATAATAAACAATAAATAATTTTGGATTTCGATGCTCCAAGATCAGTTAATATGAAAATATTTTAGAAGAGGGTCAAGAAATGTCTTTCATATATGATGGAAAATAGACGTGTTCAAAAACGAGAGCAAGATTTTGAAGTTCTCTAGCACACTTATTTATTGTTCTTGTATACAGGACTGGTGCATCTTACATCCAAAAACCTCAACCAGAGGGGGGGTTGGTCCTGTTGTGGCCTCTACTATTTCTTTTTGATTACTGTTTTATCGTCATCTGCCACTTTTTAAAATTTTAAACTGATGTTAAATTGTCAGTCATTAACTAAGTATGGCCGGTGTGGTGCATACTACACAGAAACTCCCGATGTGGTTGCAGCTGCAAAAGAGCTAGTTTCAGCGTTTTTTGCTTTTTGTACAATTTTTCTACCTAAGTTATATTGTCAGTCATAAACTATAATAGTCGACATGGGTGGTGCTTACTACTTCGAACCTCTCATGCATGTGGGGGCCCTATGCCTACTGGAAGTGGGGGAGGACAGAAGTGCTAATTTCAGTAGCGCTTATCTTTTTAAATTGTAATTTTATTTCTGAATAGTTCTTTTAAACCAATGAAGAGGGTAATATATCTCCATAAAATCATTTTTCCGAGATCATCCACTAAGAAGGATCTTTGATTTTTTTTTACTTGTCGTAATGCTAACCTGAAGTTCATGGCTAGTAATTAAAATAAAGTCTCTAGTCCCTATTTTTTTACATTTATAGAAAGATAAAACCAAGGAAATGATCGCTTAAAAAAATAAAAATGTTTAAAGATTTCAACACGTGTAATATTTTCCCGAACACCGAAATACTGTTTTTACAACAAATTTTTAAGACAATCCCGTTTGTGTTGTGTTAGAATCTTTGTAAAACTTTTTTTTTCAGCTGACGCGCATCGGCAATTAATCTTTATGGAAATGAAAATAAAAATGTTTAAGTCTCAAATTTTTACGAGTAAAATTTAGTCATGAAAATTAGGAATAATGAACTTCTACATACAACCAGAAAGAGACGGCTGAATAATGAGGAAAGAAGGCACCCGAGAGAATTTAACACTCTAGGAACATAGCGAGTGAAAGAGAGAGAAGGAAGGAGGAAACGAAATGTAACCGATTTTGTGTGAATAGATGGCAGAACAAGGACAAAGAGACCGTCAAGGGTCAAAAGCATATAGAGAAAAAACAGACAGGAAGCTATGGAGAGCCATGAAGGGAGACTACACAGAAAAGGAAGGAAATGAGAATTCATCGACAAGTTTAATAAAATGATTCATGCAAAGGATATGAATTTTTTTAACTTACAGTTCGTTTTTGCCGTTTGTTTGAGATTCCGTTGTCTCAAAGTAGTAAGAAAATGTTGCTAAGTCCCACAAACAAACTGGAATTCTTGCATTACAATAATTTCGTGTAGACTCGAGCTGGTGTCGACTGATTTGATCTCGATTCTCGACGGTATTTCTGAGTCGACTAACTGATTATTGAAACATAAAAAAGAATAACTGAGTAGACTCGAAAATAATTTTCAAACAATTTACTTCAAGGTAGCGGTGCTTGGATAACATCTTTTCATGTCACATGACCTACTCTCTAAGTCCTTGGCAGTTTTTATTTTAATGATTCATTTTCGAGTCTAGCGATTTGAACCAAATGGCTTACTACCACATCACGTTGAAACACTGGCTCCTGTACGATAACCGAAGTTAAGCAACGTCAAGCCTGATTAGTACCTAGATCGGTGACCGCTTGAGAATACTAGGTGCTCTAAACTTGTGTGTTCGGGTGGTGTAATGTATAATTGTTCGGAAATCTTAATCAGAGAGCAGAGTTCCAATTTCCTTTGGGCTCGTTATATTCACTGACAGGGTGTGGTCATAGGGTTGCTGAAAGCCGAAAAGATATTCATTCATGCGTAGTGGGTCTTTGACAAGTACACCTGGCGGAGCCGTTCCTATCTATGCCAAACCACAGCCAATGTACTCAAAGACATGAGGTCAATGATTTGCTTGGGGCAGGGAGCAGCCTTCACCCTGGCTGTTGATCCTGACAAAAAGATTAATCCGCCTTTTCATAAGGTTTTGTTTCAATCTTAATGACTGTCTAGCCACCCCTCACAAGAAAATCTTGGTGGGCGAACCGGTTTAGTCTCCGATGATACGACTATACAGCAGGTAGTGCTAGATGTCACAGATCAAACAAAAAAATAGCGTTGGTTACTATGTGAAATTAATTTTTGGGTCGATATTTTTCTATGTTTGAGAATTGCTTCATTAAGGAAGAAAAATAAATACGGAATGCTAAACATATGTGAAACTAGCATAACGAATCGGCAAGTTGAGTTCAGATTCTTTTGGGACAGGTAGTGATTCATCTTTCTCTCAGCTGTGTGTTAAATAGCAGGGTCAACAGAGCCTTGGCTGGTAGCCAGTCTAGGAGAAGTACTCACTGATTTCTTTTACCACGAGTTTTATTCTAACAATTCACAGACAAATAAAAGCAATCTGTAGAGATCCATAATCACCTGTAAGGATATTGTATTTGAAAAAATATGTAGTCTATATTTGGTTAGGATTACAGTTATCGGGACGGGAAGTAGAGTCAATGATCCGAGTTCAAAGTCTGTTATGTTTGGGAAAGGCATAGATGCATCTCTTCTCTCGACGGGAACTACGGGTTAAATAGCAGAAACGACCGGGGGGGCTTACAGGTTAAATAGCAGATACAACAGTGATCTCTCGCCTTGCTTAGCAGCGAATACGCGAAAAAGACTACTCTGTATTCAATGGAACACCACTTCACTATCTTTCTCCTGAAATAATAGTAATTCACAGATAATAAAAAATAAATCTGTAGTCATGATCGACGGTCCGGAACGATAATGACATTTAAATAAAATAAAAATCTATATTAAGTAATCCTAATAATCATAATATTCATAATAATAAGAACCCCAAGACATTCCACATTCCTTTGTTTCTTCGATAGCTGCGTTCACGTTACGATCTTCATTGTCTGTACTTCCGTACGGTGGTTTGTGATTCGTGACAATTTCCATTAATTGTGTCTTGCTAAGTATAATTAAGTGACTGTACACCTCGGCATTGTAAAGCGGATTTCCCTCGATAATCCTGTCTGAAGTAATAATAGATATTACTATCGGTAAAGCAAACTTCTCGCCAAACAATGTAAGAACATATGGTTGAAATGATTATACTATGCTACTTGAAGAACATTAAATTTATTTAATCAAATTCTACAGTTAGATGTGATGGTTGAATTAAAGTTTGAGGCTGTCGTCTGAAGACAATAGCAATTAAAATTTGTTTTAAATGGAATCTTTGCAGTAATATTTTGCTTTTCTTATATTGAATGTTGGAAATAATGTTGAAAATTATCTGCTTTAAAAAATATATATATATTTTTTTTTTAAAGCAGATAATTTTCAACATTATTATATATATATATATATATATATATATATATATATATATAGTATTAAGTTACCATGAATTCATCCAAACAAGTTTTGTTAAATTCAGCCGACATGTTGTGTCTTTATAATTTTTTTATGGTATTTTTTTCAAGTTACGAAAAAGATAATGTATATTGGGGTTGAAGTTATGAATAAAACATTTAAAATAAATATATAAATAGCAACACATGTAAATACATGATTTCTTGATTAACCTATGACGTCATTTTGAAGTGATTCCAATTCCACATCCAGCAATCTAAAAACGACAGGATTTAGGTTAAAAATTATTGTTTTCCATACTAATAACATTCAATTCTTCATAATGACTGAGATAGTTTCTTCAAAATACTTTTGACTAGGGTTAGGGCAGTTTATTTGTATTTATAAATCCAAATTCCGGCGTTCGTAGCATTCAATTTAAAAGAGGGCTCAATACAAATGTAGAGCAATATTTTTATTTTAGGATATTACATCAAAACAGTTAACAACGCTACACAAATGCAATCAAGTTTCGATGCGTATTAACATCTCATCAAGAGTTAGTAAATAACTGGTGAGTAGACAATTAGATTTAAAAAACAAGATACACCCTCTTTTCACGAAAAAACGAAGAAAAAAGAATAAGAAAGAAAATAAAGAGATAGGTGTAGGTTTTTCTTTTTACGCGGATCAACCAATCGATATGACCGACGCTAAGTTCAAAGTAAGGTGAAAACAAAAGTTAAGAAGCAATCATACATAAGAGGCACAAATTTAGAATCGTACACGACATCCAAGCGTCATATACAAATTGGTTGTAATTTGGCTACTATGTTTTACATTATGCGATATTATTTCATAGGAAATATGAAAGGTAATTTAACAAGATACACGACAAACCACATTCCCTGTGAATTAAAAAAATCACATTTTTATAGTTGGTAAATAAACAAGCCCTTTAAGAAACAGATACAAGTTTAAACATATAGATTTAACAAAAATGTTAAATCATAAGATTTAACAAAATTATTTAATCATATAGATGTATAGATCACATAAAACAAAATAAATGGCTGCAGTATTAACCATAGGTCGGCTCTCTCTGTGTGTTGAAGAAACATGTGCCTGAGCAGGCGTTTGCAATAGGGATTAGCTAGTCACCATAGTAGATTTCATAATCTCTTGAGACTTCTGGATACGCACGTACACACATTGTGACCGAATGGTAAAGTAAGCTGGATCAAATGGTGTATTCACCTAGAAAGGATGTGGGCAGAAGTTCGGTTACTGCCGGAGAACACATGTTCTTTAAGAGTTCTTGGATGCGAATGTCAGTAAACGAAATACACACTGTTTAAAATAAAAATGGGGCGTCTATTTCAAATACTAGTGTCAACTATAGTAACGTTTGAAGTAATGAAAGTATCAGATTAAATATAAATCCATAAATATATATATATATATATATATATATATATATTTCGTACAATAGGAATTAAAGATACCATTAGTTAATGACCATTTTCACCTACGAATCTTAAAATTCCCAGGATTTTTCAAACTGTTTACGGTGTTAGTTTGTAGAAGGGGACTGGTTAGTTGGTGAAGGAAAGGGAGAACGTCAGAGGGGGAAAGATGACAGAAGAAGGGATAGTTACAGGAAGTAATATGGGGTATTATATTATGGAGGTGGGAGTGGGCAGGGTAACTGTTTAATGAAAATAAACATTGAGCGCTCTTTGCGAGTCAGTTTTAACATTTAATATTTCAAATTGTATATTATTAATAGAACTTGCTTGGATTATACCAACAGATTACTGCCTATATATATTAGTATGTGTCTTTCAGCAACAATTTTTCACCTATTCAGGTTTTGTTGAAGACCAACGAAAGTATAAGATTTTTATTTAACTTCGTTTCTGGGGAGAATTTGAACATAAATTATACTACACTATTTCAGCACAGACTACTGGGGTGACACAGACTGAGTGGTTTGAATCCCGTGGCGTGGAAGTGATGAATTGCCTTTTGTTTTAGTTTTCATACAAGGCTAAAAAGGCGTTAATGACATGGAGGCGATTGCAAGAATTTGAAGAGTCAACATGTCTCTCCGCACTTAGATGTTTTAGCGAAGTAAACCAGTATTTGGCAATTCTAGTCAGTAAGTTGTCATGTGATATTCTAGATTATCTCCCTCAACCTCTTAGAAACGATGCTACAACTACTGTACCTCACATCGTAAAGTTCGATAAAAATAGAAAGAATATGTTCGTCGTTGGTGCAGCCTATGACGTAGCGTTGGGGCCTGAAAAATTGATGCTACTTTAAAGACACGAAAGTGCAGCATATTGGCTTTCATAATCTATTATTAAAGATTTTTTGTGGGTTGATAGGGTTCTATCAGTAAATACGCATTTATTCTTTGGTGGCTTTCAAATACGAATACAGATCCCAATGAGCTTATTAGCCTTCAAGATAAATGTTAACAATCACAAATGGGGAATCCAGAAACCTGGATCACGAAATAAGTCAATACATTATATTAGGTTCTGCATTGTCGACGGTTTCAAACAAAAAAGATGAGAAATTTTGAGTATTGTATAAACTGCGTAATAACGGGTCTCGATCTGTACACAAGAAATAGTAAGGAAAAAAAGAGAGAAAACAGCCAAAATGTCCTTAAATTCACCGAAATATAAGAAAACAAGGAAACACAAATATGAGAATTCGAAAATAGGAAGATAAAAAATCTCATGGAGACACCAGAAGACAAATCGAGGCAGAATTCTACAGAGTGGTCAGAAAGTCTTGTCACATCTAGATAATTTTCTAGATCAACGTTCTGTGGAGAGAGAGAGAGAGAGAGATTCACATGAATGATACCAGAATACCCATCAGTTGAAAGAGGCCGTTCGGAGAGCCTTTGCAACAATCAACAAAACATAGCTTCGTAAAATATCACACAGGTCATGGCGCCGCTAGGAACCCACACTTTAAGGTATCTTGAAAACCTATTTGAGTCGACAACAGACAATGTTAATTTTGTAAAGGCATAAGTACATTCACACCAGCGTTAATGTTAATAAAAGCCCGAAACAATGCTATTAGAACAAATTACATAACGACGCCATAGAACAAAGCAAATTAAATCTAAAGCAAATGTGGACATAAAGATGAAACTATCAATAATAGAATAAATAAACATGGCAATTTTTGCTTAGAAATAATACATAAGCGTGCAAACAACTGCCTTTTGACCATACATGCAAATATATTTTTCATACAAAAAATACTCAATACATGACTCAAGTTACAGGCTTGAAAATAGTAATGATGAATGAGATGTGTGATATAGAAAATGTGGTAAGAAGTGAAGATTATGAAGATAAGATACATAATTATTGACCGTTGACTTGAAAAGGTTAACGTTGTGGACGAAATTCCCACGTGGATACTTCATTGAACATTACAAAGTGGCACAGCTTTGTGGAAGTAACATGCGTAGAGTAGGATCTTTTCTACAAAATAAAACACATTGTGCGGATTATCCCACCTTATCTGCAAAGACGCTTGCTAAGTGGTATTCTATTCAGCTCTATATCAGGAAGGGAAATGAACACTTTTTGTCTCCAGAATGTAGCTACAGCATGAACTACCAGGCAGACAGACTTAATTTTACTCAGCTGAGTGGAACTGGTAGACACTTTAGAAACGCACAAACGTTTTCCTTTCCTTTTTAAAAGGAATCTGTATAAACGTAAATATAATTTTCTCTTTTGTTATTTTTTTTATATCTAGAGAACATAACTATTTCAAATTTCTCCACGTCTTGAATTCATTTTCGAATGTGTTGAATTCATTTACTTTGAAATTTAACAACCTATTCCTCCCTAATCTGGTAAAAAAAAGACAGTGAAATACATTATTCAAGAGGATCACAGAGTAAGTGTGAAGGGAAATGAAAAGTTAGGTAAGTATCTCTACAAAGACATTAGGAATTTGTAGAAAATGAAGGTGACAGTAATGCTATTTGTTATCGGAGAATTGGGAACGGTCCCAATCAGAGAACAAAATCCTGGAGAAAGAGGAAATCAGGGTGAATCACGAAACGATCCTGATGACAAGATTATTGAAGAATACGAAGGAAAATGCAGGATTATTGAGGAGACTTGTCACTTAATCTCCATTATAAGCTACTAGTTGTTAAATAATAGTTTAGCAGACTATCATTTTTTAGAAAAGTGTATCTCTGCTCGGAATTCCTGAGGTTGACCTTAAGAATCAGATAGAAGACAAAACAAGGAAGTCAATTTTGATTGGTTGAGCGAGTGTGAGAGTTAGAAGACATATACGTCAACGTTAATAAAACAGTTAAATTTAAAATACACTTTATCTTATCTTCGAACCAAAACCGACTATCGATCACCGGCCGAGAGAAGACGAGAGAGAGAGAGAAGATCCAACAATATGAATGAATTGTCATCGATGACCCTCACCCACCAGAGAGATATACAACATAAGTTTAATTTGGCAGTGATCAGAACCTCCCAGAATAGGAGGCACAGAATGAGGGTTACAACACAATGTGGAAAAGTTCGGAGAGGATTTTCGAACGGAAGGCTCGAAAAAAAGGGAATATGAAAAAAAAAGGAGAAAGTAATCTCAACATAAGGACAGAAAAAAACTAACTGTAAGTACGATGATATTACTATGTTCTTATGCTCTCTCACACAAAGACATATCTAAGCAAAAAAACAAAATAAGAATTAATGAAAAAATGAGAAAAAAAGTGAAACACAAAACAGTAAACGAACAGGGTTTGATGGACAGACAATGTAAAAAGGATGAATAGGAAAAAGAAAGAAAGAGGGGAAAGAGTGAACACCCACACTCACGTATACACACTGGTGCGACAATGTCAATTTTGATGAAACATTTTAGTGACAGACTGATTTTTGTTGTTTTGTCTTTCTACAGATGTTCAGAATCGTGTGCGGAAATCTACTGTTGATTTAATGTTTTTGCGTGTTGTTTAATGTTTTTGTTGTATGTTTGGTAGTTTGTGGCCACGTGGAGGCCTGAATTCGCGTACGTAACGCAATGAAAAATTGTTTTGAAAAAGAAAGACTGACGTTAGTTTGCAATGGAACAATCCAACTGTGATTTCTGTGTACTGTTAATGATGTGAAATGTTTTGTGATTATGGTTTTGCGTGCATTCAAATATTTTCAGTTTAGAATTATTTTGTTAATCGGAATTCACTGAAAAATGATAGTTTTGTTCATTTTTATAACAGAACGTGGAATTCTTTTTTTAAATGTAAGAGCCATGTGTGAGTAATTTTGAATTCATTGGTTGAATAATTAAATTGCTAATTGGTGAATTTTGTAAGTTAGTTTTTTGTGGCAATATTAAGTTAATTGCTTGTGGAAAGAAGTAGATTCGGCAGTTTCGGATTTCCGAACATGTTGGGTTTGTTTTCTGGTGGGTGGGGAAATTGTCACACCTGGCTATGTAGATAGGGAATCAATGTTGGGTAGAATGTGAGCTTTACGCTATGAAGTATTCAGTATAGAATGAATATATCCCTAAGATACCCCCGGGGACAAGGAAGGGCTCTGACGGCTAAAAATAATTGGTCAAATGGCTTGGGCGATGCCAGGTCTCGGTAGACGACTAAGGATGGAAAACCATTGTAACCACAGTAGAGTCAGTAATGGATTACTTAGATGCTGAGCGGGTGGGATTGTTTCCCCCGTAGGATCAGCCAAGAGCAAAAGGAAATGGAGATGGTGACAGTTGAGTTTTGATACACAGAGGCAGATAGTCAATAATAGTGATTATAGAAAATTAATGGTGGTAAATTTGTGAAGATTTATTCAAGTAAATCTGGTAATATGCAAATACAAAGTAATTAATTGGTTGTGGTTGAATGAATAAGGTAATAACGGACTGTGTGAGCTGTTTCACCGTGCATAGGAAATAAGTGTGGATGATAGTATATTTAAAGTGTAAAATTTAGGTGGCAAGGATGTGGCTCAGTTATGGAATTGATTGACGCTGCAGAGTAAGGCTTTTTGGCATGTGTTGTGTAATTTTGGGCCAGTATTTTTTCTGTGAATTGTATGTAAATTTCGTGTAGTCTTAAGTGAAAAGGCAAAGAATTTTGTTCTCCCAAGAAATATTGTACTGCAGAGATGGTGCCTGATGACCTGGGTAGAGGAGGCATCACTTTAGGAATAACTTACATACAGACTAGCGTCTGAGGCATAGACCTGGGGTAACGGAAGCTAGTAACTAAGAATGAACAAAGGATTGTTCGGTTTTGTTTTTTTTTTTGCTTTTTTTTTTTAAGATAAATAATAAAAAATAAAATTGTGAAGCGTGAAAAACTGGACATAGTCGATTCTTTTTTCGGGAATGGTATATGTGCATGCCGGAGGGGGTCATATGACCGAGGCCTAATGAAGAAAACAATGTAAGGAGCACGCTTTGCAAACACTAAAGAGTAGAGGGTATTTTAGAGCAATATAGTTGGAAAAAAATCATCAATTAATTTTTTTTATGATCAGGTATGTTAGCTGAGAGTTTAGCAGACTATTATTTTGGGAGGGAAGTATATCTCTAGTCTAACTTCTTTGGGTTGACGTTAGAGATCATATACAAGACAAAATAAAGGAAGTCGATTTTGATTGGCTGAACTAGCGTGGGAATGACAGAGAAAGGTTTTCCAGGGAGTCGAGTCTAAACCCTCATACAATATAGACATATTTCCTTCGTGTCTGGAAGCGGCTTCCCAGTGGGATGAGAGAGCGATCCTACTGGCTAGTTAGAGATGTATACGTCGACGTTAATAAACTAGCTAAGTTTAAATTCACTGTGTTGAAGTTCTTTCATCTCTGAAGCCAAACCGACTAGTGATCACCGTCTGTGAGAGAAGAACGCAACTTTATTATGAAATTGACCCCATCGCCCAAGAACACCCCGCCAAGGTGCTGTACAACATTGTATTAAATTGGGGCAGTGACCAAGACCTCCCATTTGGCCGGGGATATGCAACACTAGTTCTAGCGTAAAAATACAATGCTTGTAACAAGTTCTTGAGGTAAATTATTCAAAGCATTATTTCAATTTAGCATCTGATCCTATCTGTAAAACAACTTCTGCTACTAAGTTTAGACATAGATCACATGACTTGTCATGAAGTTTATCGACCAATAAAAATATTCTATCGCCCATAATTCTTGAAGCCTCTTTCAAATCCCTAAAGTTATGTATAGCCAGAAACTATGTTGAAAATCATATATTAAATATATATTATCTTGGCAGCAATCATGACCCTACTATAGCGGAGATGTCAGAGAATTGAATCCAGTAATTCATTCTTATTACGACTCCTTATAGAGACAAAAACCTTTTTTCCATTCAAACATACTATTTTTTTTTTACTGGACTGAACAATTCTCCCTTAACATTGTGCCGACAAACACGTACTTATACTTGTTATTTTATTTATAAAATGTACATATGTATCCAGATTTTCTTCTTTCAAATAGTGTCGTTCGTTGAGTTTATCAATATCTTGAACAAACAAGACTTCCAGTGTCATAACTATGTCTTTTTCTTACTTCTACAATAAAAATGCCTTTCTTCTTAAAAAGAAAACAAAATACTATCTACAATGATAGGAATATTTAGTTCACCATGTTTTAACTTCAGCAAGACCTGCCATTTAGCAGTGGAATCGATATGACTGCGGTTGCAATAACTACGAAATAAATAGGGAATCCATCCGGAAAAGACACCGAGGTAATGTAAGAATTTGGTAAATAGGTAAAAAAAAAAATAAAAAAATTAAAACAAATATTGTATAGAAACTTAATTAGATCTGCTACATTAATAATCTGCAAAAAACAATATACAACTGATAACGCGAAGTGAAGCGAAGGGCTGTAAAATTTGCAAAAACAAAGTCACTTCCGGTTTCCGACAGCAGATTAACCTTTGATAAAGAAATAATTATAGCAAGTAGCATCAGTAGATGGTAATAATTAAATTTCCCTGACCATGGCAGTATTTCTCAGCTAACCAAATTAAAGCACTTATTCTTTAGTGACCAATCATGAGTTTATACAAGGAAAAGAAATTCAGCTTAAAACACTTTTCTAGAATCTAGTCTGTTCGAATTAAAACGCGCAAGTGGAACGAATTAAAACGCGCAAGTGGAACGAATTAAACCCAGGTAATTAGTTGCAGACGTACTCCCGATGGTTACATCTTAGATTCATCGGGTCATTGTTACCGTCGTGTATCCAAAGAACAAAGTCGCCACGTGCGTGAAGCGTCTTGACGTCATGGCTATGTCTGGATTAACCAATGGAGTTCGTTTGTGTGAAATTCAATATCTAGGGAACAGAAGGAAAATTCTTCTCGTTTTAACTCGCACTCTGTAGGAGTCAGACATCACAGATTTAGCAGCGTTAATCTAACACGGAGATAATTTAGCAAACGTGTCAAATATGTCTAAATTAGCTAGTAATTCTCACAACCATTCCTACCCACGAAACAGCACCGATCCATGCTACTCTCTCGGAGATTGTTTTCGCTTTTTATTTTTTCCAGACACGTTTATTCGCTTTCATGAATAAACCATTGTTAAAATCCGTTTAGTTTTCTTTGCCATAGTTTTGTTTTCAATCCCGACTTAATTCGTTAGTCGTCGACAGCCTAATTCCAGCATATACTGACTGCTGACATTTACGTCGACGAAGCTGATCTCTACATAGCAGCAGTCGATTTCTCTCCTTAATCATAGCAGTGGACAAAAATATAAATAAATTATATGAAATTAACATACAATTTGCCATCCTTTTCTTGTTATTTTTTACGTTTTATTTCCTGTCAAGTATGCTTTTATCTCCGTGAACACAAGGTCAATTTCTGCTCCTATGATGAGAATGAATCCCCCACAAAATCTTGATGACCGCCGACGGATAAGAAAAGCAAAATATTCACCCACAAGTGTTCTTGATTAACCCTGAACTTCGTAGTCTAAAATATAATTATAGAAGCGTGCAACCATGTAACAAAGGATGGATAGAAATTAAACTAGTTTTAAATAGTTTCTAAAATATTATAACCAAGAAGAAATCACGCTTATTTCATCTTCATTCGATCGATGTAAGATACAACTAATGATGAAAATAATAATGAAATCACGTGATTTTCTTAGCGAATCTCTTAAGAGGAATCACAAAGGCTATTGTCTACTTTTCCCGAGGTATGGTTTCATAGATGGGTTTTTTGGCAGTTGCCAACATCATATAGGACTAGACAGTTAATTACATGAAGAATTTCACGATATAACATACATCAAACTATATTGATCTTTTCTGAACCTTTGCCAATCCCAAGAGCATCTGTTTGCAGACAATATCAGACACGTTCCCTGCAGAGTATAGATAGAGTTTAATTCGGAAATGAGCTTGGCCGACGAGAGAAAGGCGGCAGATCATTTCGTCGTACTAAATACTGAGCAAATGAGAGAATATGTATTATTTAAAAAAAATAACGTTAATTGCACAAATGGCATCTCTTCACATTTGAAAACACTTTAAAAACATACTTTAACGCTTATCCTGCTGATAAACTGATACCTCCAAAATTCGCTGAAAAAGAGTATACCATGAGAAAAAAAAGCCTCAAACTTGATAAAAAATGTTTTATCCTCAAAATGTTTGTTATTATTAAGAAAGACCAGATTATTTTTTATTATTTTATTAAATTTTAATTCTTTCTAGCACGCCCAAAAGTTTGTTTTTTAACCAACATCTTGCTCGTGCGTCAGCGTGTGGGCCAACAATTAGTATGGGAAATTTAGCGTCTTTTTTGCGGTAAAGAAACGCATTGTTTTGGAAATTCTTGCAAAAATCAAATAATTATTGGATCTTAATGAAATTTTCAGGACTTATTCACAAATGAATTAAATTATTTTTGAAATTTTTGTTTTTATAGAAAACCTTAGTATTTTTTAAACATCTGTTACCTCTACTTAATTTTATGAAATTTCGAAAAATTAAAATGCCACCCTCACATATTTATGTTAAAAGCAGGACTACTTAGAGAATTTAAATCATCAATTCGTATTTTGTCAAACTTCACACCATTTACCAAAAATATCTGAATCGTAAAATAAAAAATGAGATAAAACTGACATTATTTAATTAGAAAATCTTTTAATTGCTTTTTAAAATAAAATATACGTAGGACATACCGTCTTAAAAAGATTTCATTCGATTAATAATGAATTTTTACAAGAATTAATTTTTACAAATAATTTGAAAAGTTTTAAATAATTTAAAATCCTGTATTAATTTTACATGATGACATTATTATTATTAAGTAAAAACTATGTTTATTAATCATTAAAAAGTTCGTGCAAATCATCAAACACAAATATTTTTAAAAGAATTTTGAATTTTTTTTTCAAATATGTATAAATGTGTTGATGTTTGTAAATATGGTCGACCATGTATATTATCAAAAAATAAGTGCGATAACTATAATAGATTTAAAGCCAGAAAGTTTCCAAAATTCAGTTAAACATTAGATTACGGATATTTTCTTAAATTTTAAGGTTACGGACTATTTAAAAATTGAGTACACATCTTAATTCAATTAATGTTTTATCCCTAAAGCCCATATAGAACAACTTTAGATGAATATAAATCTATCATGAAGCTGTTGAACACGTCAATAGCACGTCTACCGCTGTGTTAAAAAAATAAATTTCTGTGATATGTTAAACTTAAAGTAAATAACATTTGTTTTAAATCAGATTAATTATACTTTAAATCAGTTAATATTCCTTCCTTTCAGAAAATGCTATTTTATTTTTGGAAAATTTTTCAATGAAGAGAATTACATTGCGATGAAAAACGACTGAAAAAGGATGCTAACACGCTATTTTAGCAAATAAAATAAAAAAAATAAAAAAAAGCAAGAAAAAACAAACTCCTTCCATAAAATTAATTTTAAACTTTAGGAACTGCGTTTTCTGTGGTGGTACCAAAATTAAAATGATATCCGCGTCCCAGATATTCCGGCCATTTTCCGTAATGTTCGTATTTTCCTGATTTCAGACAAAAACTTGGAAAATTTCCCAAACAATTCATGGGAATTTTCACTTTCCAAATTTATAGTTTATAATTAGAGTTTAAATAAATGAAAAACTCGTAACATGAAACTGTTCTTCTGTATGCCAGGTCTGTACATGGCGTGGACCATGATGGCTCTCCTGTCCTTTGTAGATCTTAATAAATTTTGCTTTCTCTTCTAAACACTGTTCTGCCATTTACGCACTCTGGTTAGATGTTCCTCTTCCCTTCACTATGTCCAGAGAGTATCAGATTTCCCACGCCCTCTTTCCTCATATGCACTCGAAATTGCAACAACTTATATTCGATATTAAGTATAAGCTTCCATTTTGGCTAAAACTATCGTTGATCACATTTTCAGACCAGAGAATTCTCAGCATCCTTCTGTAGAACCACATTTGTTGCCTCAGTTCTCTTGTTCATATGAGTATATTTGTTCAGCATTTACTGCCATATTGGAGAACTAATAAAACGTAAAGACTTTTTTCTTTGTTTCTCTCGAAATTTTCCTGTTAATATTTTGCTTAACATTATATATACAAGTAGACAGTGGCCGAACAGAAGTACTAGTTTCATGCGCTTTCAGGCGGTCGGTAGCTGTAGTTGGTAAAACAGAAACCCCTATACCAGCAGGCGAGTACAAGATGGTAAACCAACCACACTCGCCAGGGAGAGAGTAACCTGTCTGTCCAAGATTAAAATAGCCTAAACCCTCCAAAACATAATGACTAAAAAATTCCGTAAGAAAAGGCTTCTTGTTGTGGCAAGAAAGTGCTCAAGGCCATAGGGAGCAACACAACCACGATAGAGGAGCTTAGAGCTTCAAGCAAAAAAGTGCTCTACAACAGCGGGCCACTAAATTCACTCACGTTAGAGCATTTACAATTATATATATATATATATATATATATATATATATATATATATAGAGAGAGAGAGAGAGAGAGAGAGAGAGAAAGAGGGATACTTGAAATTGGTACATGTCTCATCCGACTGAGCTTTGTTGTTGCTACGTCTACACATGCGCACAAAACGAAACACTCAGGTAGTTTCAAAATTTTGGGGGAAGAATATATTTCGTTTCAATCTTGCTAAATTCATCTGCAGATTTTTTTTCTTTTTCTCTCTCCATCATTTTCCCTAACAATTCCACATTGTGACTATATAAAATTTACCAAGAATGACGATATTTTGTAAGAGCCTGGACGCAAATTTACCGTGGCCGAACTAGTGATCAAGGCACTTTCCAGATATTTTCGTCTCAGTGGATCATTTTCTTTTTTTAATCAAAGTAGCATTCCCTATGTCAAAAGTATGGTAAGTTTTGCTATGGTAATCAGTCAGTGCCTTTTGTGTGTTATTTAAAAATGTCCCTTCAGTGTTCATACAGTGTTTTGTTTACACTTATTGAGATTTCTCAAATGTATTCATTCTGGCAATTCCTGCAATTGATAAAGTAAGTTCCTCCTCCAAGTTTTGGATGGTTGTTTTGTTTTTTATTAATTAAGTTATATAAAATAATATACATATTGATTTGGAATAACTACATTGAATCAATAGCTGCAAGGAAAGTAGGACACTCCGTCGTGCCAGAACGTTTTCTTATCAGAGTCTATCTTGCAAATTTACAAATCTACCATTCGTCCGTGCATTAAATACTTTCTCGATCCTGACTTGGCATCTCGACTCCGTCACTTTCTTACAGACGCTATGTGGCTCCCCTCTGTCTTTTCGACAAATATTTTCATGGCAATTGCTCTGGCGAGTTGTTTTCCCTGGTGCCCGGACTACATGAATTTAAGCGTGCTACTAGATTGACATCTAGGTCACACCCTTTCACTGTTGAATTAGTTAAATGATGTAACCACCACTTCTGCTCTAACATTTTCTCGTACTTTCTGCCAACGGAACTTCCTTCCGTTTATTTGCTCCCCGGAAAACCACAATCTTCAAAAATTTAAATGCAACGACATTCACCATCTTCTGTAGTTTTGAATCCCGTTCATCTTTTATTCTTTCCTCAGTCCCCACTATACCCAGTCTTTTCTGTCACTGTCTGCGTAGTAGTTGCATTCCCGCCTTGCTTGTGGTGAAATGATTTAAAAAAAAAAAAAAAAAGACAAAAAATTATGCATATCATTTCGTACAGCCATAAAAGTGATGCCAGATTTAAGCATATCCTCCTCTACACAAGGAGAAAAAAAAGAAGATTTCTCCGTACATCTATTAACAAAGGCTCCCAGCGTAGAACATCCGCTGGCTATTGTGTAATGTGAAGTCATAGACATTTAAATAAATATGAAAAATATTTTGAGGCAGCAATTCGTCGTTTCTTCATGTTGTTCTTGGGTACCAAATCTATGCCCCAACACGATTAAATTATTTCTTTGAGATCTCCCACTCCCGGCACGCTAATTATTTAAATAATATTCTCCGTGGCACAATTATTTTATTCCCAGTTTATTAAATTTATATAAAACTTTCGCCGTTAAATGTATTTGAACTTGTACGCTGGTTTTACAAGTTTAAAATTCCCACCAGCCTGACTCTTCCAGTTGGTAATGATCGAGACGTTAGAAGAAAACATTTGATATTCATTGACCGAGCAGCTGGTGTTACTGTCGGTTGAAACTTAAAAATCTCTTAAAACAAATTTTCAGGAAAATAGCTTTCTCAAGTCCAGTAGCTATTATCGGAGCGATAATAGCTACTGGACTTGAGAAAGCTATTTTCCGCTATTGATACCTATTTCCTTCCTAAGCTTTTGTTTGACAGTGTCAAACGTAAAAATCATGATTATATCATTATTTCTCTTCGATTTACATGTTATATCCATTTTAGCTGTTGCAAGTCCTCAAGTGATGTGGTTTCTGATATTGGGTACAGATCTTTGTGATTGTGTAGCACCAGTCCACAAGGCTCGAAGAATTATAGGTTTCATTCGATCAAAGCTATTTTTAACCATTGATATGAAGATGTGTTTGTATACGACTAAACGTTTAGATATTTCTGAACGAGTTTGGCGCCATACATGAAATATCGATAAATGTTTCGATCTGATGAGGCTATTTAAAAACAAGACTTTATGATGGCATTTGCATTTAGTATAACAAGAGTAGAAAGAACAAGGAAGGTCTTAACATTATGGGTGAGTTTCTCTTTCTGTCACATTCATATATGCATAAATACCCTTGGGGAAAGAGTATTAATACATTTCTTCTCTCCCCAGCTATGGGTCAAATAGTAGGATTCGTATCTGAAGAAAGTATTGTTCTAAAAATTAATTAAATAAAAAATAAAATAAGCATGTATTTCTAATTTAAAATATGTTTTGCCTTTAAATGACCCACAAAGAGTTAAACCGTAAAAAATCCTCTTGTATCGAATAAATAGTTTTATGTCAGGTAGAAAATTGTAAAGAAACTTGCCTAAATGATGTGTTTTACTCCGAGTAATTTAAAGCATCATTAATAGTTTAATGAAATAAAGAGAGAAAGTTAAAAATGGTTAGTATACTCTTATATTGTTCATGATCGCAAGTTAATAGGTCAGATTTATTGCACTATATTGTAAGACAAGAAACGGAAGATACAGATAAACCGTTTAAGAACAGTTATAAAAACCACTTTAAAAAAGAAGTTGTAGGCACACCTTATGTTAGATATATACACACACAATTATTTATTTTAGGATATTGAAACAAAAACATGTTAAAAATCGATGCACAATTATAATTATGATTTGACACTACAAATGTGTCTCCTCGAGCGATATTAAACTACTGGCAATATATTTAGCTCTACTCTGTATTGATCCCTTACTTAAATTAAATGTTACGCACACTAGGATTATATATATATATATATATATATTTATATATATATATATATTAGTGAGAGAGTCAATACAATTATAAAATTTGTCACTAAGCTGATTGATATTATTATATTCAGCACCTCAGCCCCAGAGTTTCGTAAACGGACCTTTTTCTAATTGTTCAGTCGACTATTGAAACTATGTTTACGAACGAATCTTCAATATATATTTTGTGGGAAAATTATATTGGTTTATTTTAGAGTTTATTGATTGAAAAAACGTATCTTGTACAATCAATGAGGAATAAAGACAAATAATATTTCTAATTTCGCAATGAATACCAAAGTGGTAAATGTGATAAAAATTTTAATTATATTTTGGATCTCGACCTAAATTCCTTTGTAGCCAATTTAAATTGAGAGAGAGACAAAACTGAAGTCACTGAATAGTTAAAACTAGTAAAATTGCCAGTGGTTCTCTTGTTACATCTGATTATGTGTGTAACATAACAATTAACACATTTAGTAATGCATTTTCAACAGAAACATCGGTTCCAGCACTTTGAATTCACTTTATTTATTGGCTAATATTAATCAGATAGATCGAATATTATACAGCGAAAGTTTTGTAACCAACTTTAGCTAAAGCCTGTATTATTCTACAAATATTTTGTTTCCGTGATAGGGGACTATAAACAGTACACGTGTGAGGGAAACATTGCTACCCCCATAATTGATTACTTACCAACTTTGAATAAAATTATTTCAGAAAGGTAAAGAAATCTAAATGAAAAGACAATAAAAAAGAGAAAGACTTTTCTTCCCCACAAGTAAAACGTGAAAATGAACCGAATTTAAATTAGAAATCCATTTAGAAGAAGAAAAATATGACAAAGTCCCAGAACACCACAACTTTTTACTTCTGATCTCTTGGTTGCATTATTTATAACCTGATATGAAAAAAAAACATTTTTGAGCAGAGTAGAGATGCGATATGGAATTTCATGCAGTGTGACAGAGTAGCATGTATTCATGAGTGTGGTATCATCACTCAGCCAACTGCCAATGTTGATGAGGCCGGATTCCGAACTCCGTGAGGAAATTACGGCTTATTTAGAAATACTGTCAGAAACGCCTGTGTTCCCAAAATTTAAAGGAAAAGCACTCAGTCTTCATTCCACTTGCGACAACATACGTGTATGTATCTGGATTCACTGCTCTGAATCCAGAGGCAGACCTGGGGATCGCAGTTAGCAAGAATGTCCTACATTTTGACAACATTATGAGCGACAAGCAGGAGCGAAAAAGTCATTGACTTTCATATTCACATTTGTAATTCGTTTTACTATTTAGCATTTTTAATTAAAATCTAATTAATCCATTCAGAGTTGCTTTTGCGCCGAGTTAAGAACTTATTTGTTAACTTCAATTTCTTCACCTGCAATAATGAATGTGGCTCAATAATTATAATTTAATCTTCATTTTCAAATGTAATGTTTTTAATAGTTGCAATCATTTCCTAAGAGGCATAAAAAGTTTAAGAACCTCTTATTTAGCGGTTAGAATTGTGAAAGTTTCAGTGGTCAAAGTGTATTTCACAGAAAATTTGTACAGCATTTACACCGCGAGGTCGTCAAGATGCACAGCATTTATGCCATGAGGTTATTAAAAAAGTAAATAAACGAAAGGTTACAGGTAGGACATGCGGTTTTTTTTAAAGCTGTCGTTACTGTGTTCGTAAAAGTCATGTTCCCAATAGATTAGCCCACGGAGAGATAAGCGTGAGATTCGAATCGAAAATAGGTGTCAACAGACTCAGATAGAAAAAAAAGTGACGTAAACAGTGAGGTTATTAGGTTTAACTTAGGTATGTTCAATAATTCGCTGAAAAACAGAATGGCATGATGATAAAAAGGCCCCAAACTTAATAAAAAAAAACAAAGTTTTATCTTAAAAAAGTTTGTTATTAATAAGAGGAAAGACCAAAGTATTTTTAAAAAATCCTTTCTAGCACGTTCAAATTTTTTTACGTCAGCGGTCGCGTAATATTTAATATTAGTGTTTTCAGCGCTTTTTCAGTTGAAAAACATCAATTTGGAAATTCTTTCAAAAAATCAAATAATTGTCAGATTTTAATGAAACTTTCCGAACTTATTCAAAAATGAATGAAATTATTTTAGAAATGTTTGCTTCAAAAAGCAAACATTTACTTTAATTTTATTTAATTTATTTAATTTTACCATGAAACACATGATAAATTTTTTTTTTACATCTCTTACCCCACTCCTTAATTTTATGAAAACTTGAATATGTGTATTTTTGAAACTTTTAATTAAATACAGAAGACTTAATAGAAATCTTCAATTTTCTTTGTATATCGTGTAGCGTTTCTACCCGAACTTTACCTCTGAATTATAAAATACAAAACTTAATAAAACTAAGACATTAAAAAAAAGTTGTTTTTTAATGGCTCTTATGAATAATATATATTAAGGTTTACAAGAATTATTTTCTTTTTTAATTTTAAATACAAAATGTGATAAAGTTGTTAAATATACATATATATAAATTTAGTTTGAATATGTTTTTTTTCTGGAAATGCTCTTATTAAAAGACCTGTTTTTGCAAATCTTAAATTTGAAAGCTTATTACAATATGCCAAGCTTTTCTATTTTTACAATAATTTTTAATATGCCAAAAAAATGAAAAAAGTTTCCGGCATAACTACGGAAGCACAATATACAAATAATGCTCCGTGTTTTATATGTTGTTTCACGTGACAGCGAGGATCCAGCCTCGATAAACTGCATTGATTTCGTGCCAAATTCTGACTGACTGACCAACCATCATCGTCGCATTTTTAAAATTTTTAATTTCAACATAAATTTCACTAAAATATATTTCACTAAATATTTTCTTCACATTTTTTTTTTAATATAATCATTTTTTTCTTTTTCAGTGAGAAACATACTGCAATTATAATTTTTTCTTTTTAGATTCAATTTTAGGGACGGAAAAGTACAGGCTTTGGACATATCTTCGTTAAAATGTTACTAAAAACAAAATCAAAATATTACACTTTTGAGAGTATTCAATTTTTAGGAATTACTTTATAGTTAAATAAGCTGGTTCACTTAAAATTCGAAAATACCTTGTCTTCTGCCTTTCCGTCTGATAAATTGCCCAGGCGTTAGTTGTCCATACATTGACGTAAACGTCAGTTCACCCATCCAAAACCAATCACCACGGTTAGACATGCTTCTCTTATTTCCAACTTAATTTTTTATGCTAAAAAGTTAATTAATGTTTGTTTCCAATTACATTAAGTATGCTTTAAATTTTCTAATTTTTATAAAAAATGTATAATTGAATTTTACAACATATTTAAATGGAGAATTTCACTTTTGCTTACAAAGTTGTCAAAAATGGCTGACATGATGGATTTTAAAAAATATGCAAAAAATACTTTAGTTTTTCTGTAATACCGTATCCCCACCCCACTGGACACAAGCACTCAAGACCGGCCGTTGGTCCGGTATGGTCCAGTATTACAGGTTAGACACAAGTCTCTGTTTCCTAACGTCAGTTCGAAGCTACCCCTCCAACCACGTTGTTATTGTTTTAACTTCGATTCTTATAGTGTCAAAATCCATTTCTTTGTCTAAAAGTTCCAAATTATCATTGTTCCAGTAATTTTCTATTAATAATCTGATATCCTTTGTACACTTACAAAAAGATTGTATTTCGTGTTCTAAATTAATTTTCTTTAACATTTACATTTCAAAGTCTTTATAGCATATATAAAAATTTTATTTTTATTTAAAAAAAGAATTTAAAAAAAAATGTCAAATTAAATGTAAAACCGTCTAGGTGTTGATTTTTTTGTTTATTTACACGTCTTTTGAGAGAGGTGTATTTTTTGTAAGCCAGACGGTGTGTGTAAAAAAGAAAAAATCGTGCAATTTTTATGACCCTTTCGGATCAGGAATTTGCCGCCAGAATTGTTTGCCAAACTCTGATTTCTTCTGTGAAATCGTGCAATTTTTATGACCCTTTCGGATCAGGAATAGCCGACAGAAGCAAAATTTTTGAAGGGCCTTTTTTTATATATTGACCAATGAAAATTAAGTTTTCGAGACCCATAGAAATTCCGGATGGCCCCAAGTGGAGCCGACTTTTTCAAATAAAAGAGACGGCTTTGAGAAACGAAAGGGCAGAAACGAAAAAAGAACGAAAGGGAGCCGAAGCAGAGATCAGAGACGACACGCAGTTGGCAGACCACTTAACACCCTCTCTCTACTTTGACCGGCAAGTGGGCCATAAATCAGCCTTCAACTTACCAAACAAACCAACCTTTTCCAAAACCAATCCGGCCTGCTGTCAACGAAAATTCTTCAAAGGAGGTGGGTGCCTTTTGTGAGTTCTGCTAATTGAGGGTCTCTTTAAAAAAAACAAAAAACAAAACAAACTTTATCCCTTTCTTTTTGTATTTTGTAAAGGGTCTAAAACTATCCTTTTTTGTATTTTTGTAAAGGGTCTAAAAACTTTATCCCTTTTTTGTATTTTTGTAAAGGATTTAAAACTTTATCCTTTTGTATTTTTAAAGGGTCTAATATTTTAAAAAACCAGAGTTTGACTAAACAATTTCATAGCTTGTTTCTGTGGGTATTTCCTTTTTAGAAACCCCAGGAAATATTGTTATCCTGTCGTGTTAGGCGCACAGAAGGAAATTTTTGTGCAACCTTTCTTGTCTGTATCTTTTGTGATTATTGTAAAATAATTGTACAATAAATGTTTTTTCCTGTTTTTAAAATTTTACGCAGTGGTTTGTCTTGTATCGTTAACTCGCGCTTACTAACGGCAGCTATCGTTTCTTCTGCCAACTAAATTTTGTGTCTGGCACAAGGAGTTGGTAGGAGTGAAGAAGAAAAAAAAAGAAGCAAGATTTTTACACATATTAACATCTTGGTTATTCGAAAACGCCTCTCTTCACTTGGTGTTTTCTGTTTTACAGCATATCCTCCTTTATTATTGTCATGGTGACCTATCTACATTAGAATGAACTCTTCCTCCTTCATAAATACTAACCTGCGAGACATTCGAAGGAGGCGGTCGGGATGTAGTCTTGGTCAGCCTTGTTTTTTGGAGTAGTTTCTGTGAGTTGGACGAGGGTTTGAGCTGATAAGTGTTTGATTTTATTTTTCTAAAAACATTTTTGAATTTTTCAGTTTTTCTTTGCCTTTTCATTTTTTCATATGGATTTGTGCATTTTTGCTCTTTTCGTTTTTGTTTATTTCCTTTCGCATATTTTTACCCTCCCCACATTTTTAGTTTTCATTATCCTTTTCGTTTTTATTTGTTTTTCAATTGCTTATTGTCTTTGGTTGTCTGCATCGTTGTTGGAATAATTTTTTAAAGAAGAAAAAGAAAACAACAGGTTATTTGGTCGGCCGTTGTAGTCATTCGGACTACCACGGGCGACGATAACATTTCCAACTCAACACCGCCGGTGTCCTCAGTAAAAATGCCTGGTGTGAGGATAGACCGAAGAAAAAGGACGCCGATGCAGAACAGAGGGATAGATTTAAGGACAATTTCAAGGAAAATGAATTCCTTACGATAGAGGAGGAATTTAAGGTCGTAAATACGAGAATAGTGTCCCTGCTGACTTCTGACATAAAAAGCCCTAAATTAACTGAAGTCAGCAGGGAAACAATAGAAGAGGTTCTGAAGACCTTAAAATCACTCCAAAGGTTCTGGCAAGAAGAACTAATACTATATCGGACATTCTTCTTCCAACAGAGCAAGATGCCAAGCAAATGGCAGGTAGTATTTTAACTGCCAAAAATTTAAGGTTACAGACTGAGTACATGGGCACCCATAAGACAAGAATTACCGTCCATGGGGTGCCCGTAGATGTCTCTGAAGACAGGATGGGAGCATTCTTAAAGTTTGGCAGGGTCGAGGAGGTGAAGGCAATAGTAGGAAAATCGAGCATTGCAACGGGTGACGTTGAGTTACAGGTCACGCTAACCTGAGCAAGCTTTGGAGAAATACCCAATATCTTACTCTGCAGAGAAAGAAGGATGTTAGTAGTTGTGGAGGGCAGGAAACCATACTGTTGGTCCTGTGGCGTATCTGGACGCATGGCAAAGGAGTGCCCTGCTAAACGTCCTCCGACTACAACGCAGCCCACACCAGCAAAAACAGCAGCAGCAGCAGACGCAACACCCCCAGTAGAAGAAGTAGCCTAAAAAGACACCGATCTTGTCTGGAAAGTGGTGGGAGGGGGTAAAAGAACGAAGAATGTACCTCCTCCACCCAAACAAAAGGAGGACACTATACAAAAGCAGCAACAATCACCACAGGAACGGGCAAAGAAGGTGCCACAAGAACAAAAGACAGAGGAGGTGGTGCAACAGAAGGAGACACAAAGGGGAGAGAAGAAGCAGTAGCAGCAGGAGAAACAGCAAGGGAAGAAAACTGATATGGATGTGGACGAAATGCGTCCACCTCGGGCATCTTCCCTAAAAAGAAGCAAAGAGAGGGAAGAGGAGGTGGAGACAGCATCTCAAAGGCACTCAAGGCGTATTAGAGTGGATAGGGTCATGGACAAAACCAGGTCCCTATCCGTTCCTGCTTCCCCGAAAGACACTGTTAAAGTAACAAAGGCAAGGAGCTTCCCTTCTTCCCCTTCCCGTGCTCCGTCCCTCAAACTCTTCCCTCAGTTCCATTTAAACACCCCCTCACTCGTCAACATCTTCCCCTCCCCACCCCTCTATCTAAAAGAAGCACAAAAAAAATTGTTCTCCGATCCCGAAGCGATTTGCAGAGTGGACAGGGAGGAATATAAGAGGGTCCTATCCAGCCAAAAAAGGCCAAATTGGCCCTCCTATTTCAGATGACTTCAGTGGATGGGAAAACCGTGGAGAATCCATGCAACTTTCCGAATGCCCCAGGTGTAATTACTTGCGTGAGAGACACTGGGGCATACTTGAAGGTTTGGAACCATTTAGCAGAAACTAAGCACTCCTTCCCAAAAATAAGAATAGTGTAAATGGAGCCGCCATACTTGAAGAAATTAAGACAGTATTGTACAGGGAGGGTCCCGGTTTTGCTCCAGCCCTCTCTATATAGGTGTGTAAAATAGGTGTAGGGAGCCTAGGACAATCCGTCGGGGTCCTCACTAACGCAGATTTCCGCCCGGAATGCGAGTAGGTTTTTTTCCTTTTTTATTTTTTGCAGGCCTAAACGATGTCAATCAAGTTTGCCAGTCTGAATGCGAAGGGCTCCGGGATCTCTTGTCTTTCGACGTGGATGTTTGCTTGCAACGTCGATGCGTGTGTGCTGGAGAACGACTTTGTCGTTTATTCAGCATATGGGGAACGACGGGCCAGAGGAGTTCCTTGCTGGTTAGACGTACGCTTGATGCGAAGGTGGGCCTTGTGCATACCGATGTCGAGGGCCGGTTAAAGCGAATCCGGCCCTGCACGGAATTTCCCTGTCTGGGGCTACGACCTCAACCAGGTATTCTGCCTATGCTGATGATATTTCGGTTCTTGTGTCGAGCAGAGCCGAGATTGACGAAGTCAGCAAAGAGATCAGTGGTTATGTGATGGTGACAGGGACCAAGATCAACCGCGATAAGTCTGTTGGCTTGCGGTTGGGTGAGTGGAAGGGAGTTTCTCTTCCCGGACCTCTCCTCTGGACGGATGGGCCGGTCAAGACACTTGGCGTCTGGTACGATCCTGATCTCAAGTTGGATATGAATTGGTCGGAGGTACAAGGGAAGGCCGAGATCGCGGTTAATCTGTGGTCTCGGAGGAATCTTTCCTTGAAGTATGTATTTCACACATCTACCCGATTCTCCTTTACCGACTCACTGTACTTCCACTTCCGTATGCCACACTAATGTCATTAGTAAGGCTCTTGTTCTCTTTCTTGTGGAGAGACAAGGCCGCTATGGTATCTCGGGAGATCTGTTGCCTTCATCCATCTGAAGGCGGTCTGGGTATGCTTAGCAGTGAGATTCGTCAATATATGCTTCGCATCGCCTTCCTAGACGGAATGTGTCACGAATCGGATAAGGAGGGCGCCTTCTGGAAGGAAGACGTCCGTACAAACTTCCCATCCCTGAAAAGTGTATACTCGAGCGAGGTGGAGGCCCACCGTTTGCCCCGAGCCGAATGTTCCTTCTACCGTGAATGTCGTATTGCTCTGAAACGCCTCTTATGGGCGTCGCATGGCCCCTCCAACATCCAGCCGTTGTCTCGTAGGGCATTGTATCAAGTATTAGTCAGGGGGTCCCTTCGTGATGAACTGATTGACGAGCTAGGTCTTACGAAGCAGGAGGCTCGCTCAATATGGCCTTGGGCGCCTGGGTTGAAATGCCTCAATAACGATGAGGCATCACTCACCTCGATGGTGATTCGTGGGGCCCTCTTGGTCGCCAAAAGACTGTTCAGCGGGCTTGGAGAAATCTTCAAACTGCCGACGCTGTAGTGGGAAGTTGATACCATTGGTCACGCCTTCTTTCATTGCAGGGTGGTAGCGCCGTTGTGCAAGTTTGTTGAAGGCCTCTTGGTCCGCTTGCTGCAGGGAAAGTTCTTTGTCTTTGAAGCCAGTTCTGTTTGTAGCAATGTGGTGCCGCATATGACGAAGGCTGAACAATGTGTTCTTTTGCTTACTAGGTTTTTATGAGAGTCGTGATTTGGACAACGCGTCAGAAGGAATTCTATCATGGCGAGAGGTTCACTTCTTCCCAACTGATCTTGTTCTTTAAACATCTGCTTAAAGTGAAGATTAGGACGGAAAGGCGGCGGCTCACCTCATCAGAATTTGGCAAAAGGTGGGTGAATCTTGCGTGTTTGTGCCGAGTAAAAGGAGCTGACCTGGAGTGGCATTTTGATGCCGGTTAGGCACCAGAATATTGTTTTCCTGGGTTGATATTGGGCAACCCATCGCTGGATTTAGGCTAGAGTAGGTTTTTTGTTTTTGATCCTTTAGTTTTTCTTTTTTCCCCAGTAAACTTAGCTAGGGCATGTTTCCTCATTGGCCCTTTTTTTCCTTTAGTTTAACTCCCCATCCCCTCTCTCGTTAGGTGGTCAGTGATGTCAGTTCTCTGGTGGATGCGGGGCGCCTTTCGTTTCGCGTGTGTGTTTTTCGTATTTGTTGTTGTATCAGAATGAGTGCGTGTCTCTGTGAGTGCTTGGAATGGATGAATGTTTCTAGATTTTTATAGTCCCGCATCAATTTCGACCAGTTAACTGATATTTCTGCCACATTTAAGGTTTGTGTTTTTTTTTATTACTAACGTGATTTTGTTTAGTTTCTTGTAAATAGTTTATAACCATATTGTATATAATCATTGGGGCTTTTTTAACTTGTTTTTTATTCCCCTCCCCCCACAGGCAACAATTTGTACATATGGGGACTATTTAGGATTTTCATTGAGACAATGAGGTATTTTGGTGGATGTAGTAAGAAAGGTAAGTGTGAATGTGTTGTTTCGGTGGAAGGAATATTGTTTTGTATGATTGGGTCAGTGGTTGTGGCTAGCTAAGTTTTAACATTAAGACAGATGATGACCGTCTTTTCTCCATCCCCCCTTTGTAGGCCTTGTGCCACATTTTTTGACATTTTTTACAGAAATATTGGCAGTCGAGACGCAGTGTAAACCGGATAGTTCGGACGGACACTTCTATTTGCTGACTAATAACACTTATTTTGTATATATGTTCTGTTATTTCAATACACTTGTTCAATCTACCTTCTTTCCGGCCCCTAACAGGCCACAACAATTTTCATTATTATTATTTCAGGGGTGATGTCGTCCCTGCCACATCATCTAATAAACATTTAGACGATAAAAAATTGTGTAATCAAGTTTGATGCCTTTTTTCATCAGGCTATGTTCTTTTTTAGCGAAGTATTGAACATACCTAGTTTAACTATTTCAAACATTGTTTTGCTATTTAATACCGAATATCAGCCTCACAGGACAAAATCCCAACTAATCGTCAAAAAGGAAGATATCGGTCGCTTAGCATTCAGTCTACAAGTATACATCTTGAGGTCGCTTAACTGAAATTAATTGACAATCTCCGATAAATATATTAGGGTGATTGGAAATTAATTACGTACTTCACTATGACTTGTGTGTTAATCAGCCAAAACAGAATCACAGTTGAATGGTATGAAACTTAATCTAGAATTATTAGATCATCGCTTGTGTAGTTTGTACAGCATTTCCGAGTTTAACTCCACAAAGGCTCACAACTTTGAAAATCAATCCATTCCTTACTCTATGAATTCCTGATGGGGAGCACCGTTATAGAAACCTTTTAAAAACATTTGTGTATACAAATGTCGTGAAGAGTCGTCTATGTCGGCAATAGTTTAAATGGTTGTGAACTGGCTATTTTGACATATCTGACAGTACTCCATCCACAAAAGTCCTGTCTTTGTGACTGGTAGAATATGAAATGTGCCGTCCATTACGAGCTACTTTCGCTGTCGAAAGGTGTTATCCTTCAGCATGATAAAAAACACCAAGAAAAAAAATGTTAGAATGGGAGGTTCTTTCACATCCTCGATATTCACCAGATTTGTTTTTTAAAAACTTTTAATTAAAAGGATTATGTTGTGTTGACAGATCTATCAATCTAGATGATTTTGGCGTTTTCATCAATAATAAAAAAAAAAAACTCACTCCAATCAATTCGGTTTGAAATACAGTAAAGTATTTTTCACATTGGAAATATCAAATTTAATCTATTAGCTTGAAAAAAAAAAGAATAAAATAAAAGCTTCAAGAAAGGCTTTTCATTTTTTAAAAATGCATTTTAAACTTTAGGTATCGTTTTTTTTTTTGGCAGGTACATTGTTAGATAGATAAGCAAAAATCAATGATTGTTTAAGAGTATCGTTAGACATAATTTTGAATGTGTTCATAAAACACTTAACCTACTCGTAAGAAAACTCTGCGAAAATATTTAAAACAGCTTTATTAAAGTAAGAGAAATTTAACAAAAGAATGTCTGAGCTACGAATGGTTATGAGAATGCGATATCATTAAACATTACTTTGATGTTAATTTACCCTCATCCCCGTCTTATCAAGATGCTTAGGAGAAAGTGTGAAAAACGACAACAAAGGAAAGAAAAAGAACAAAAGATCGCGAAAGAGTTGACAGCATCAATACAAGAAAGATTAAGACGGTGATAATGAGAACTTAATTTATTTCAGACAGCAGCTGTTTGAAACTTTATTCCAAACAGTTTATTTCCGTACTACTATAAACCAAGAAAATGTTCACACATTTCAACTTTTAAACATTCGAGCCGAATTGAAAAGAAAGTCATTTTACACTCATCAACCCTGTTACATATTTGTTTCCATAGTTATATTAAACTAAACCAAAAAGAAAAAGCAAAAAGATTTTTTACTAGATGAAAAATTATGATTTATTTTTTACCGAGTTGAAGGTAAAAATGAGTTCTTTTGTCAATTATTAGTTTCAACATCTTAGAACAAAATCACTGATGGGCAGTATGAAGATTAATGGCACCAAGAGTGAAGAGAAGGGTCAATTTTGATATGACAAGGATTCCAGGGACGGGTTGAGAAAGACTAGTAAAGAACACACGTAAAAGGTAAATACAGCATTTATTAAATTTGAATGATTAATCGAATACAATTATTTAATCAGATGAAAAACTTAGCATATAACATTAAGTTTTGCCCCAAAAGAACAAACATTCTCAACAGTGAAGCCTGCTGATGGGACACACATTTATCAGACTTATTCAGGGAAAGAAAAACCCATAAAAATCGCGTAATTCTGTCTGAAAAATCTTTCCCGCTCTTCCGTTCAATTTAGACTTTGTAGGCGATTCATATTCCAATTAGACCACCTAAAATATACTTCAAAAACCATCCGAGAATAGATTAAATAAAGTCGGGCTTATAGAATGGTCTTCTGAATCGCCTGACAAAAGCCCTAGTGAATATTCGGGACACGAATTTTAAATCGCTGTTCATAAACAAATGGAAGATAGATAAAAAAAAATGCCATTTTTGAGATGCAGAAAATTTAAAGATAAAACAAACGTCTTTTAGACACTTAACTATGAAACAGACTTTTTTATAGAGATAGGGGTCAATACTTATGTTAAAGACATTATAATAAGATATAAATAATCATGCAAATAAAATAATATTCTCAATTATTCATTATCAATTTACGTATTAAAATTTTTTACTAAGGCAAAGTTAAATAGAGTAATAGTTTTGCCTATCGCCAGGTTCACACTTCTCCGCACTCTTCTGAACAGGTGTAGAGGCTTATCCTTTGTTGCCTGTTTAGGATTGGGCTTCCGATTCCTTCCAAAGTCTACTTAAATTCTGCTCCTAACATTTTGTTCGCTAATCATTTTTCTGCTCCCCTAATAGGAGTAAATAGCTTCGTCCGGTTCACAAACCTCCCTAATATTTTGAACAGTAATAGAGGTTATCCATTGTTTCCTGTTTAGGGTTGGGTTTCCGGGTCCTAAAGTCTACTTCCAACACTATATTTCTAACGTCTCAGCCTGAGCTTCGAAATGTCATTCACTAATTAAATCTTGACCGCTTCAAGTCTAGTTAGGCGTTATCTTTCCTGCATAGGCCCAAGAACTTCCCTTCTTGCCTTTGCTTACGCTAATACAACACCACACATTAGCCTTCTACCTTGAGTGACACTTGGGCCTTGTATTAGGTGAGCATAAGGAAAACAAAAAACTCAGAGAAATGTTATCAATTTCTGGATAATTAATCGACAAAAGTCATGACAAGTAAATTAGAGATCAATTATATTTGCGTATAACATCAATATTAATATATTAATTAAAATCGATACCTAAGGTTTCAAAATGCATTTTAAGAATGAAAATGTTAAAGATTTTATTTTAGTTTTAATTTCAAGCTAATAGATATTTAATATTTCCAATAAACAAAATATTTTACTGTAAACTGAATTTAAAGCAGCCATATTGACAAATCTATCAACACACTATAATACTCTTTATTAAAAAAATCTTTCAGAAATAAAATATACTTTTCTGAATCTTTATCTGAGGAAGATTAACTGATTTAAAGTTTCATCTGAATTGAAATAAATATTAGTTACTTTTAGTTTGAAATATCGCGGAAATCTTTTTTTTTTAGGAGGTGGGTATTTTGTATGATGATGATAGCTTAATGTTTTTACATCTTAAAGGGCATTTAACTGTAAAAATTGTTTGAATACAACGTGAACGCCTTTTGTAATTTTTTTAAACTACCCTGTAATTTTTTAATTTAGGATAATATTTTAAGTAATACATTTTATTAGGTTTGGTACTTTGGCTTTATAGTCTTACCTTTGAAGACGCTTGTTGAGGAAATGTTAGAAAATTATCAATAAATTTCAAATTTACTGTAGTTACCGCTCTTATTTTCTGATAATGTAATGTATGGATATCCGTATTTACAAAAATCGACACGTTATACACGCACAAAAAATCCAAATTATTTTTAAAATACTGAATTGTAGTAAGGTTTTGAATTTATGATTTGCAAATATAGTTTTTAGTTATCACCTAACCGCTAAAATTAATATAGAATTTTTGAAAGATTTTAAACTTTATAAATTATATTTAAAAAAGTAAAAAATGAAACCAACATTCACTTAGCTTTTGGAAAAGAGATTTCGCTATCCCATTGCGTATACGGATATCAAATAGATTTATTACATTCAGCTGTGGTCACAATATTGACAAATTATTTTTTAAATTAGATTGCTAACAAAGGCCACAGAAAATCCATATGTATCGAATTACAGGCATGCATGGTTGCATGTGAATTTTGAGGTCTTTTTAGTCTGATTTTACATTCGTAGCATTTTTAAAAAATCCAATCGAAGATTTACTCATTAATCAAGGACAGAAATAGGTACTGCATTTTGGTCTTTAGCAGAACTTTCACTGCCTGCCAAATGAATTGCACTCGATAATCGAGGACTCGAAAAGAAACGGTAAGTGCTCTCTGAGGCACCTAAACTTTCCAATCATTGTCTGAACAATTAAAACCTGTGAGAAAAACTGAAGTAGGTTCTCTGCAAATGAGTGCTCCTTTGGAAAAGTTAAGATTCATTTTGCTATTTTCTTGCAGGAAATTATATGTTAGAAAAAAATAGTACTTCATGACTTGCATAGGATATAGTCGTCATTATTTACTTTTGCATTTTCAGAAAAACACCATTTTGGCTATTTTTGTTATGTCTACGACTTTAGGAAAACGAAGAGTGAAAAGACAGTCGATTCGTCAAAAATAAAGCGATAGAAAAATACAAATCTTATAACTTTCCGTGCTCATCTAAAACTAGCGATCAAGATTTGTTAAGACTGTCAAACTGTTGCCGGATTTTCCTATTCTCATTCACCCAGACGTTTGCAGATTCTCGCTATGTCTCACCACTCCTCAACTAATTCTCCGTCTTCTCCCATCTCTCTCTCTCTTTATATATATTTTCTGTCTATTTTAGTTTATATCTATGAAATGTACATTGATTTGTTTTTGGAAAATTCTATATTATCTTTGCATTTCAGCCATTCATTATTAATTCCTCAGCATTTTTATTTAGAATGTCACTTCAATGTCTCCTGCAAATTAATTAATTCTATTCGATTATTAATTTTAAAATTTACCAATTTGTCAGAACCTTGTTTACTGTTTCCAGTCAGAAATTTCATAATATTTCACATACTAAATAATACAGAACAGACTTTGAAAATTTCACGAAAAATTTATACTTTGCTGTTTGATGGTACAATTGAATTTTAACTGCAGCGACCAATTACCTCCCTTGTTTTCTGAACTTAAGTTCAACATCACTAAATTCTAATCTTAATTCATGATTTTACTCTCAATCAGATTAATCTCTGTCAGCTAACAGGAAGTTTGCTTGAAGCCAATTAAATCCATCTCCAAGCAGCGAAATCTTCGCCAGACTCTTTTGGGGAGTTGACGAGTTCAGGCTATGGCAGTTGAGCATGTACCTATGTTCCTTAACATGCACTTTCTTTTCTTTCCCGCTCTTTAAGGTCTCTACTAATGTAAATCTATTGAATTACATTTCCCCTCACTTCTCATTGGACACATTCATATTTCAAGTTTACTTACACACTTCTAAGTCTACACCTTTAGCGAACAGGAAGTAACCTCTGTATATTAACTCTAAGTGTACTACCCGACTCACGTTTAATAATTTAGTGTAATTGAATTGTACTAAAATGGTCCCTTTATTTATATGATATTATCGGCATTTCTCCTTTAATCTGCGATCTTTACAGCAGTTTCTATAATCCATGGCTGATTTCCCTTATCGTCAATTTCCATTTTATGACCTCTATATTAAAGTGCATTAGCTCGTAATTCACACAATGTTGAATAAATGAGCTTCAATAATAATAATAACAATAATAATAATAATAATATTTTCTACTATAAATGCCCATGGAGAATTAAGAAAATAAGTTTTTTTTTTCGACCGAAAGAAAAAATATGGAGACATACAAAGTACATTACTACAATAAAAAAACGCTTCAACTCATCTGCCAGATCTTTCAGGCATTCAATAGGTTCCAATAATTCAATCCTTCAGTTTTTTGTGTAGATGGATAGTCCAAGATTGAATGCAACATTTAGTGGAAGAGGACAGAGAGAGTAATTTAACTTCGACAGAACAGTTAAATGAAAAATAAAATTTAACGTGAATTGTAATACAGAATAATTTCTCTCATCGATCCAAAGTTTTTGTTACAAGTTAAATTCTTCGAACAAAAGACTGTAAAAGGATTTTTAAAAAATGACAAAAAGGTGGGTTAGTATTGCCAACAACCTGTGTGTAATATCTTTTTGCTTGCCATTATTTTTCGACATCTCTTCTTTCCTTTATTTTCTATTGGATTGCTCGCTGCTATTTACAGGCCCTACTTGCTCCTCACTACAAATAAAACTTGATTTACACGAAAAATGAAGCGAGAATAAGTGTTTTTATGAGTCTCTCGGCATTACAAAGTGTTATTGTTTCTGAATAATAAATTTTGTTGCGCAAATTATAAATTTTGCATTGCAATTTGATTTTCTAAGAAGCGAATTGCAGGTTTGTTTAAAGGTAAAATTTACAAGAGATCATAAAAAGTCATTTATCAGTTACTGGAGAAAAAACTCAGAGACATTTTTAAGTTTAAATAGTGGAATAGTTTAGTACAAAAATAAGTAACTCTTTATAATAAAAATGACATTATTATAAAACTTGAAATAATTTAACAAAAATGATTGCTAGAAAAAAACTCCAGAGAATGTAACGGTTTTCCTATTTGAATTTTCTGATGAATATTAATTCTTAAGTTAATGATTGAATAAGCTCATGGCGAATCCCCAAACTATAAAATACTCACGGGAATTCCCTTATAGTATCGTTAAATAATTAGGCTTAACAATGATAAACTATTGCAATAACAATTATACGCATGAATGCAGGTCATTCTTTAAAGAAATCACAATTAAGAGTCCCATAAAGCATCCGGGTCGTAGTAGCATCACGCTACGGCAGCAGTTGTGTGTCTTGGGCAAAACAACGTGGTGGAACCCAATTCTTTTCAGGCTTTTTTACAGAATTTTTCCTTCTTCTAGACTGGATATAGGGCTCGGTCTGTTTGCTCATAGCTGATAGGAGAAAAAAAAGATTAATTTATACCTTTCCCAAAAGGTATTTGCACGTAAGTGAATGTAACAAAGTCGACTGCAATTCGAACTTTCTTAAGCTTAAAGTCGTTTGGGAATAGCATGTAGGTACTTAAGAAAAACCTCAATTGGAAACCCAACTGAGTAAATCAGGTTAGATGATCTGAAGTTATTTCTAACTTGATTGTGCCTGCTAGGTTATGCACTGCTTTTATCAAAACCTGTCACGACATTTTGGTGGTGATGCATTAGCCTGGTAGACCCTTATCAGACCGGGATTCCTGATGCACACATTGTGTTTCATATTTCTCCCCAAGAAATACTTTGATGGCATGTTGCTCTCTCACTCAGTATTGATAACGTCTATACAATAATAACGTCCTAATGCATGGACGAGTAGAATACCTTTTGCATAAAGGGATTTTATTAATTGAGGTTCGTGTAACGGAGGGTCACAAGTACAGAATACCCAATCAAGGATCAGCTTCAATGCAGCGGTGTAATGATGTGTGAGACTAGTTTGCATTTACCCGCCCTCCATGCCAAACCCCACGTATATTTTATCATCACTAAAGCAAGGAATGTTCAAATTATATATATATATATATATATTTATATATATATATATATAAAAAATCAAAAACAATCCTTGAATTTACATCACAAAAAAAGTAAATTTTTCAATATAAATTTAGAAATAATTATATATTACAAACACAGAGTTTTGAATATGGAGTTTTCTTCTAATAGACTGGTTTTCAAGAGTATAGGGCCCAGTCTTTTTTGCTATTTACGCATAGATGGTGAGAGAAGAGGTGAGTTCATACCTTTCCCAAAAAGTATTTGCAAATAAATGAAAGTAATGTACCAGACTGGAATTAGAACTCGGCTCTCTAATTTCTCATTTCGAGCAGCTTTCACTATCGCGCATCCACATTTAAAGAATTAAGAAGGTACAAGTAAAAAAAACAAACAAACAAAATACTCAAAATTGACAAGGTTTTCCATTTCTTTGAAGCAGACGTTAAACACATGACAGCGTTATCGCCTCCTACATCTCCCTTTTTCTAAAACCGAGCAGATGTTTGATATATTCTTTCTTCCGTGTATCCTCGCAATAAAACCGTAATATAGGTTGGTGGTTGTTGTAGTAGAACTATTTTTTAAAATTATTTACCGGCTCTCTCTCATATATATGTGTGTGTGTGTTTCATTAAATAATATAGACAAGTGTTGTCTATTTATTTTATGTAAACAGACTATCATCAATTTCTTGTTCGTGTATTGCTTAATATATTGTGTAATTGTCATCTTTGATAATGGCTTATGTAAGCCGAAAGCTTAGATTGGATTAAAAATATGTATCAATATTGTGATTTTCTTTCATTGTTTAATGATAATGTTATTAAGCTTATCAGACAATATGAAAAGAACTTACATAAAATAAATAGACAACACTTGTCTATACTATTTAATGAAACATGTATGAATGAAAAAATGCTGCCTAAATACACACAATATATATATATGTGTGTGTGTGTGTGTGTGTGTGTGTGTGTGTGTGTGTGTGTGTGTGTGCGTGATCTTCTATGAAAGCATAGGCGATCATGTCCCTACACATCTTCCTGTCCCTTGTAGATTTTAAGTGTTGTTATTTCTCCCAAACCCTTCTCTGCTATCCATTTGCTCAAGTCTATCAAATATGGGACGTGCTGTTTTCTTCAGTGCCTCTTTCCCTCAATCTGTCCCGTGGCTCTCAGATTTTCCAGCCCCTTCTTCCTCATTAGGTGCCTGTCTCTTAATACTCTACCCAATCTTCGTCTTCTTCCATCCCAATGCGTCTTCGGATCTCAGTGTCGCTCTTTCCGTATTCTGTTAGAACACTTCGCAGATATTTAAATTTCTGTACATGCTTAATTCCCGATTTGTAATTTGCATTTTGGCATCATTCTTTGGTTGATTTTGTCCTTTTTGTAGTTCCGTGTCTGCTATCAGTACTGTGTCATCTGTATATCTTATATTGTTATGATTGTGGCCGCTAGTAATGAATCCTGCTAGGACTTCTAATTCTTGTTGTAAAGACACGATTTACATTATTCGGACTATTGTCCTCATCTTTGTCGCTATGTACGCTCCAGCCTTCAGGTGGTTCGAACTGAACCCCTTATTTCGCTCACTGGGGTAGACTGTAGGTCTACGTGCCATGTTAAAGTTATCAGTTATCTCCTGTTAATTCCCCTCTCCAAGATCTCCACCGCCTTAACCGGGTATTGAACTCGCACTCACTGGATCTAACTAACGCCTTTATCCACTGCCATGTGTCCTTGAGGAGATCTGTGTATGACTTTCTGGGTATTATAAATCTAATGTTTTCAGCAACCGTTTTTCACCAGTGCTCATATTGCAATTTTTGTTTTGCAATTTGTGTTGTCGGTTCGCTTTTCTCTGGCACTCCTTATTACTGGTTCCCATATTGTATTCATTTCTATGCTTGGTCGGCTCAGGAGATTTTTGTGAGCTATATGCTGATTCCTTAAGTTTACGAATTTTCCAATGGTGTTGCCTATGATCTCAACCTGATCCCACAGAGGGCGGTGATCTCCCTTTTCTCTCCATATGTGGTCGGCCACGCTTGATTTTGCCACTTCCCCTCGTGTTATAGCTTTCTGGTGTTCTTGAAGCTTTACCTTTCTTCAGCTGCACGGCATAGAGGAGAACATGACTAAAGACTGTGTACGCTATGAGAAGTCTTACTCGGGAGAGATATCTGCGAAGTGTCGTCCAGCTTTTGAAAGTTTTCATGATGTTATATGGACCGCAGATCCTTTGTATTTTCTCTGATAACCCCTTCACATAAGGCAGGCAGACTGTTTTCTGAGTGTTGATGTCCTCCTCTTGTACCCGCCTATCCCAGTTTTGAGGGCTACTGCCATGTATCCAGGCTAGTTTTTACGTTGTAGGGTACTGCTTATACTGACTAATTCTTTATCTAATGTTTCTGGGTCGCCACTCATGACTTTTGCTTGGTGTTGTAAGCAGCGGACGATCGCTTTCTTTACGCTGTATGGATGGTGGGAGTTGAAATTGGTACTGTTCGGTGAATGTCGGTTTATGGTATACGGATGGATTGAACTCATGCTCTGTTCGAGATACTAGAACATCCAGGAATATCTCAGAAATATGGACAGATACTCGTTGTATCGGTTGAATAAATCCGGTGAGAAGACATATCCTTGTCTTACACCCTTTTACATTTTTTCTATATCTGCTGAATTCATTTTCTGCCTATATGCAGGCGGTTTGCTGCCAGTATAGATTCTTGATTATTCTAATGTTTTTTTCCCGAATATGTCAAGGTTGCTGAGCTGCTCTAACTGATCATCGTGGCGTACACTGTTGAACGCCTTTGTGTAAACTATAAAACACAGGAACACGCTATGTGGCTCATTGGACTGATTGTTCTGTGGAGTTCGCATCTATTTTCGCCTGATTTCTTAGGCAGTGCTATGAAAATAGATCTGCTTAGGTCTTCCGGTATGTCACCACTGATGTAGATTTCATTTATTATTATTTCAGTGATCTTGTCTATGCCGAAATCGTTTAAGCCTGTCAGCATCTATTACAATTCCGTCTGGTCTTGCCGCTTTCTTTGTTCAATTTGGCCAGTGCAGCTTCCACTTCGGTTTTAATATTTCCGGTCCGTCGATATTTGTGTATTGTCCGTTGTTCTGTTGTGTAGTAAAGAGTACACCCTCCCCAGGGACTCCATGAACTCGTCCAATACTATAAAGAGATCTATGGTATGAGGTAGTGAGTAGTTACTTCGGAGTCAGTCCCAGGCTCTCGATAAGACAAAATCTACGTCTTCGGGCGGAGGGTGACTCAGTGGGGATTCTGTCGTCGAAAGGAGACTCAGCTGAGAAAAACTGTACCAGAGATCGCTTTTGCCGGGGCTGGGTAAATTTTGACCAATGGCCCAGATGGAAACGCTCGGGTTTCCCCACAGTAAACTTGACCTTGTATCGCATCTCGTATCAGTGGGAGACTGGTAAATTCTAGTCCTATTAGAGTCAATCTTCATATTAACTAGACAGCCGTTACGGCAATAGCCTAAACATTACGTATAGCAATCACTTAACGAATTACATTATACCAAGTACGACTGTGTTATTACAATAACCTTACAATAGGAAGTTATATTCTCTTTTGTCCTGGAAGAGTTTTTCGATATATTCGCTACATCTCTGCAGTATTTTTTCTTTCTCTAATATTAGCATTCCGTCCTTGGACTTTATCCGGTTCCCTTATTTTATTATGCATAACTCCTTTATCCGAAATACTCATTCTTTCTATTTCTGCACATTTTTCATTGAGCCTTATTTGTCGGTCCGCATTTGTTCCTTATTTTTTGTGTAGTTTTCTGTATTCAGTTCCGTGTCTTGGTATTGTTTTCTGTCTGCTTTGCATCATGTCGAGAATCTCTTTTGTCCTCCTTTCGTTTTTATTTTCTTCGTCCATTTTCCTTTGGGATGATGACATTTGTCGAAGTAACTAAAGCTGATCTTGTCCCTTGTATATTTTCACACTGTTCATATATTTTCCCTCCAGGTTCGGGTCGTTCAGGAGTCTTTTGTATTGAAATTTGGGTGCTGCGTTAAATTTCTTCAGTTTCCGCAGTTTCGTCCTTAATTTACATATAACAGGGAGGTGATCGTTTCCGAAGTCGGCACTTGGATAGGTTTTGCAATGTACAACTTTATTCCTGAATCTAACGTTGATGGTTATGTAGTCGATTTGTTTTGTTTCTCCTGTGCTTCTCCATGTCCATAATCGTCTCGAATGTTCTTGGAACCAAGTGCTGGCTATTACGTGGTCATTCGCCGCGCACCATTGGACTCATTTTTCTTCTTGTTCATTACTGATTCCTAATCCGAATGTACTAACTATTTCTCCATCCCTCTTGTTGCCGATTTTTGGTATTCAGGACTCTTGTGATTTATACTGAGCCTTGGCATTGTCTAGCATAGCGTAGAAAGATACAATTTCTTCTTCTGTGCTTTGTGCTGTCGGTGCAAACACAATAATAATAGATATGTTAAATCTTTTGTTAACGCTTTCTTTTCAGTTTAATGACAACAGTTCTTTCAGATAACTGACAGTATTGCAAACAACTCGCAAGAACTTGGAGTGGGGTAGCTGGTTTAGCCGCCGACACTAGCGTACATATATAACCACACACAAACATATACGCATATGTACGCATACGCCGGGATAAAAAGAAAAGGGCGTGGGGGGGGACAAGATTTGTACTTCAGGTCAATTAAGGAAAAAGATTGTGAGGAGTTCGATTTCATTGCTGGGTACAATTTTTTTGTCTCCCTCGCATCTGTTAACGCGTAAAGGGACTAAGGATTGGGGTCAGGAGGGTGAGGTAGGGTGTGAGCAGAGGGTGAAACAACTATTAAGTTTTAACTTAGAAGTAAAAATTCCCGCTCTTTGTAAATGCGTCACACAGTCTGGTCAGTCTACAACAAAAAAAAGAAAGACTTTCACTAAATGCTGCGACCCCAACAATTAACACTACATTAATTATATCCGTGAGGACATTATATATTACACACACACACACACACACACACACACAAAACTTAAACAATGCTTAAAACACGAAATAGGATAGTTGAAAAATACATTGGAAAGAATAAAAAATAGTGTTACTGGATTTTAATTCATTATTTCCTCATCGATTTTCCCCTCCGTCTATGATTATTTAAGAGCGCTGGCAAATTTCAAAACAAATTCACATACTTGGACACTTGTTCAGATTCTGGGAAGTTGTCCAAGGCATGCCGAGTCTGTGTGTGTTTCAAGAAAGGTAAAAGTTTTATTTTTCATATGACTTCACTTCCATGCTCACTTGTGTTTAGTTTATTCATGATATCTAGAAATTCTGTTTTGTGTCGATATCTTATTAAAATGCAATCGAGAAAGCGAAAGTATTCAGTATTTGCGAGAAAGTAATTATTAAAAGGAGGTGGGCAAAAATATCAATGATGGCATATAAAACGCAGATTTTTAAGCTATTTGTTTTAAAATAACATCTTATATGCCGTCAAATGTGGACTTTTTTCTTACAGGTAGTCAAATGTATTTGAAATATCTCAAAGACAGACATCTAGCAGCCTGTGTAATCGATAGTTTTCTTCAAAGAAATATGCCTCGTTATTTTGAGAAACCGCCTTTAAGTTCGAGGTGCAGATTAGATTCCTATCTAGAGGCATGTTTGCTTTAATAAAACTGTCTTTACTTCTGATGGTAGATGTCAATATCACCTTTAAAAGAAAACAAGTCACATCTACTGAAATTTATATATATATATATATATATATATATAATGTGGAATTAATATTAAACACTTCAAATACTTCAGCGTATGGATCAGTTATAACAAATTAAGTATTAAAAAACAGAAATGGAACACAGTGGCAAATTTGTCCCAATACCGCAAATTGCTACAAAAAAAAAAATCAATCTGAAAACTAGAGTCATTTTATTAGTTTCGTCAGATTGAGACTTTCATATGCATGTTGCCAAACTTGTTCAGAAATATGAAAACATAACTGTATACGACCGCTTCCTAAGGTCGATCGTGAAAAAAGGTTTTTAAAGAGTAAGGCCTAATGGTCTTGGCCAACATTATCCTTCTTTGTATGTAATTCTGTGGAGCCAGTTCACAAAGTTCAAAGAGCTGTACCAAACAACAGAATCCACACGATATCAGGACTACCAACAGCAGCAACAACTAAAATGGATAGCATATGTAACTCAAAGATGAAATAATGACAATACATATGTTGAGATTCCACACTATTTAAAATAAAATGTAACGAAGGAAGCCCCCCCCCCCTCAATACTGGAAAAAGCGAAAACAGTTAATAGATTGAGAAATCTGTTTTCATAAAAAAAAATTTAATGGAAAAATTTTATACAATTTCTGCCGAAGGCAGTACTGGCTCCTTGCTCAATGAATACCAATTGTTTCCTTTGTTGGGAAATGGCTATTATTACACACACACACACATATATATATATATATATATATATATATATATATATATATATATATATATATATATATATATATATGAGATACACACAGAATCTTATAATAGTCACTTTTAGATTTTTAGAAAATGAAGCAAATGATACAGGGAAATATGTGTCTTATTCGTGTGTATCCTATTTGACATAATTTATAGTTGACGACAGATACTCAGGTGATGTTGCCAGACTTGATGAGTTTTTCCAGAATTTTTAAAATTCCACAATATGAGCTATTTTACCAATAACCCCAGGACATTATATTAAAATTACATCTTGGAATTTAATATTAGGTACAAAGAAAAATACCGAACCAAAACTGGAAATTGTCATTGTAATTTTAAAATTGTAACATCTCCGATGTGTAATTCACATATTGTGCTGTTCCTTTTGTTCAACACTATACATCCAATCTTATAACTGAACATGGTTATGCTATTCACATATCAAGCGATGAATAAATGAAAAAGAAAAATTCGACATGCTAGGACAATTCCAAGTATTGAAGCAATTGTACTAATTCCAACCACTTTCCCTACAGACTACGTCGCAAGTTTTTCTCTACTCAGTTGCTATTCCCATGGAAGAGGTCCTGACGAGTTCCATTTTTTCATTCCACCAGTTCAGACCTTTACGGCTATGGCCCGCCATGCCATGCACACAGGGTCGAATCATCCTCATTCCCTTTGTATCCCATTCGGACAGTTTCTTCCCAAGAGCCGATACTTCGAGGAACAAACTCCAAAGAGGTTGTCTCTGCGATTACTAAAATATTAGCATCTTCAAGTCAAGTTTATCTACCCTATCTATATCCTCATAATCTTCAAGTCCTAACTCTACCTCCTCTTATGTCCACGAAACAACTACATTCAGCAAATATCGAACTTGAGTAACTCTTGAGCCCTGTAATTACTGAATGAAAACTAGCGTAAAAATGGAAAACAAAAATGAATCAGAATCCGTGTATACATTTTTTTTAGTATAGCAGACAGTTTATTCTTTTTTTGACAATTAGAGAAAAGCAGAGAATAACCTACTTAACGAGCTTGGGAAAAAGGTTGGAAGAACAGGAATTCGGAAAGAAACCTTATTAAGAACTACAAAGAACAAGGAATTGCAGAGTGCCATGATCGCCGGCGTTCTGAATGGACACGTTATATGAAAGAAGCAGCAGAATAAGGTATATTCTCTTCATATGATTATGTAATAATATACTTAAGATGGTTGTAATTCCTCTACAGTAAAACTAACATAGCTTGCATCAGTTTTTCAGTCTCTTTCGAAGGTTGCTTTCAAAATATCTTGCTTCATCCTCACTCACCGATACAGAAAAGCATTCATAACAAATCAATCTCGACGCCTCCATTTTTACGTAAGACTTCATTCGACGATTTTCAGTGAGCAGGATTCGTCCCTTTAAATTTCCAGAACCAATTGAAAGATAACAGTCGAGAAAGTACTTTAGTGGAAGAAACTTATACCGCCCCCTCTCGGCGTTTACGGGGATTCTATTTCTCCCTAATGATGGACGCTATTTCTATCATGTCATGAAGCTATTCAATAGAAGATTGATGCCATATTCCACGGGCAGAATATTAGCACAAAAGCAGAAAAAAAAACAACAACAAACAAACAAAGTAAAAAGAAGTCTTTCATGGCATAACTCTCCAACACGTATCTATTTCTTTACATTGACTATATACGAACTAAGCTTAAATGACTGAAAACGCTATAGAAATAGCACGGTGCAACAACCATCGAATTTTATTAACACCGCAGCAAACAAACGTTACTGAAATCAATTACTCTTTTTTGCTATCAGATATTTATAACAAGAAAAAAAAAATCAAATCTATCATCAATGGAAAACTGAAATATTGTGTGTGTGTGTGTGTGTATATATATATATGCAGTTGCGACCAAAATGTCCAGAACGGCATTGTTTTTGTCAGAAAAGTAGGTATAATTTTTTATAAGTTGTTTTATATTCTATAATTTTCACAGACAATACATACGATATTATTTGTTATTGTCTGAGATTTTGGTGTAATTTAAGATAATACAAAAGTTATGGATGATTTAGTGATTTACTGCAAAATCCATGGCGGCCAAAATGATTAGAACGGTTGAAAAAATAACAAAATAATAAAAAATGACAGAGAATACTGGAATTATTTAATATTTAGTGTGAAGCCCTTTAGCTTCAATCACACTTTGACATCTTTGACTGCATGTGGAAATTAAATTTTCTTTTCTTGCTGGGTGATCTTATTCCATTCTTCCTGAAGGGCATTCCATAATTGCTCGGTTGTTTTAGAATTTCTAGCTTTGGAACGTTCTCCTAGAATATTCCACACATTTTCAATAGGATTGAGATCTGGGCTTTGAGCAGGCCAATCCATAACAATAACCTTTTCAGCCTTGAGGAAGTTCATGACCACCTTAGCCTTGTCACACGGAGCATTGTCCTGCATGAATATGGGTGGTCGCTTAGTTGAATTTCTCAGCACAGGCAAGACAGGATCTTTTACAAGTTGTTTATAAACTCCTGCATTTACCTTTCCATGTAATCGCACCAAAAGGCCCACACCATCTCCAGATATCATCCCCCAAACCATGACACTTCCTCCACCGAATTTAACACTAGTCTTAAGGCATTTAGGCGACAATTTTTCACCTACTTTTCGACGAACGTAGCTTTTCCCATCTGAGCCAAATAACAAACTTAGATTCATTACTGAAAGGCACCGTTTGCCATTTTTCTTGAGACCACAACACATGTTCGGTTGCAAAGGTAGGACGACACTCTTTTATTCTTGGAGCTGATCAGTGGCTTCACTGCAGGTGCTCTTGCTTGTAGGTCACGTTCAACTAAACGACGAGACAGTTTTCTTCAGTACAATGCCCATTTCCCGAGAAACAGCAGCAGCAGTTTTAAATCTGTCCTTTTTAACCAACTTTACCATAGCACGATCTTCTCTCTTGGTCGTTTTTCTTGGCGCAAGTAAGCAACAAAGAGGTTTGAAAGAAAATGGAAACAAAAAAGCCATTCAGAATCAGAGACAGCTACATTTTCTCGATACATAATAGAGGGTTTTGAGAACTGGACACTTACAAGACATATCGAAGCCAAACGGTAAAGAGGAAGTCAGGGCACCATCTACCTGACCGGCTTGTGTGAATGGATGGGGAAATGGTCGTTTTAGTGATGCCACAAAGACAAACGGCACTAAGAGATACAAGGCGCTCATGGTTCTCCACAACGAAGATTTACACATAGATTAGTCTGCAGTTGTTGGATAGTGTACAAACCTCGGTTGTTTATTTGTTTTATAATGGGTTTAATCTACATCTGGCCAATTTACCTATTTTTGAAAATTCTTAACCGAGTCCGTTTTCCAGTCGAAGTTAAGCTTGTACGTGTAAAACCAACCGCATGATCGAATGTGTAAAATGAGAGACCCTCACGTTAACTACACATTTAATCGAATTTACTCGCAGGATAATTCTTAGGAAAAAAAACAACCAATCATGTGTGCATGATCTCTGGTCAGGATTCCAAATTTTCTGCCATGTTCTGGATTAGGTTAAAAAGATTTGTGATGACATGTATTCTGACCATTTTGCTTCCGAGAGCATATGAAGAAAGAGTGCGCGGAAAATTTGATACTCACAGGACAGACTGAAGTGAAGACAAGAGGGGCAGATAAAAACAACTTATCTAGCAAGCTTTTGTAAATGGATGAGAGGATAGGTTTAGGAGAGATAAAGACACGATTTATTAAGAGCTACAAAGGGCAAGAAATTTTAAAGAGTCATTGTCGCCAAAGCCCTTTAAGGACACGGCACATAGAAGATTAGCATCAAAGTGTAATCTATCTTTTCATAATGTAGCTCTTTTTAAATAAATAAAAATTTTTTTTCTTACAGCCAGATAAGCCGAACAAGCAATTAGCAAGTGACGATACAAATCTGTGTTAAAAAGGTTCCCTATATCTGTCCTCCTATATGGCAGTGAATGCTGGACAATATCCTCAAAGATGAAGAAGAGACACGAAGCAACAGAAATATGATTCTACAGAATGATGCTGAGGATACTATGAACTGAATATGAGCAACGACGAAGTTTTAGAGAAAATCGAAAGAAAAGAAACTTCTTTGGTACATAATGAGTAAAGAGGGCTTGGAAAATCTGATATTCACAGAACAGATTGAAATCAGGAGAGACAGAGGAAAACAATGCACAACATAGCGAATTTGAGTAAACGCATGGCGGAACAGGGTCTAGGAGAAATAAAAATACATGTTTTTTTTAGGAGAAATAAAATGACATTTAAGAGTTACAAGCGACAGGAAATTGTAGAGAGCCATGATCGTCTACTTCCTGAGGGAACACGGCTCAAAGAAAGAAAGACACTTATATGTTGTTAAAAGCATTGTAGCTTTTACAACTCACTGAATTGTAAGAATTATAATTAAAAGAAAATTAATGCTAGTAACACTTATAAATAGTTTTGCTCAGCAATTTCATGGTCGAGTTAATTTATGATTATTAGAACCATCAGGGCAGAATATCCATTTACGGCAGAAAGTAATAGGCACAATCATTAGGGCAGAGAACCACAAGATTTTATTGACAGTCTCGTTCGTAAAATGTGACAGTAATTTGAACATGCAACCACAAATTTCGCTTTTCCTGTCTAAGATAAATTAACTACTGTATGATAATATTCGCTTTCTCAGATCAATGTTTAAAAATGACACTGAGCGAGTGAAGCCTGTAGGTCATACCGGGAATTATACTTTTTCGAAGGATAATTCACAAACCGAATCACTAACAAAGAACTATACAGGATGACAGAAACAACATCACTTAAGGACTCTCAACAGCAGAAACATGTAACTCTAAGTGAAAATATTGACAATCAAGATGTTAACTTTCCTTACTGCTTAAAGCAAAAAATGAAACCTCCATCAATATTGGAATGAGCAGTGAGTGTCACCGGACTTTAGAAACCTATTTTTCAGAAAATTTGTTTTAATAGAAGGATTTTATAAATTTCAACAAAAAGTATCACTGGTTGAACGGTCAATGAATGCTGAATATTTCTTTATAAGGCTAATTATCATTAATAGGTTTCATTCAAATCTACAGCTAACTTTAGCGGTGTGAGATTTTATTTATTCATCCTGTTGTAAATCGAGATCATAATTATCAGGAGAAGAATTATCCTGGTTAAAGCAGAATTTAAGGGTTGTTTTCGGTGTGTGGTCACGGAGTCATCATAGAATACTTTCACACATACAGAGCCGTAAGACATGCGCCAAAATTAAGCCCTCGGTTAATGTAATGTAATAAACTCATGAGCGACCCGTACCTGAAAGAAGAATATACGGACAATGTGAAATGAATATGCGGACAATGTCAAAAGAATATGCGGACAATGTCAAAAGAATATGCGAGGGTCACAATGGAAACTCGAAATGGGACGCACTAAGAGACACATTCGTGACATCAGCAAACGAGGTCATCCCAAAAGAGAATGGACGAAAAAGAAAAGAAAAACGAATGGATGACCGAGAAGATTCTCGACATGATGCAAAGGAGACAGAAAACACTGCCACGATACGGAAGAGAATACAAAAAAAATTACACAATAAAATAAGGACCAAATGCAGACAGGCTAAAGAAGAGTGGCTAAACAAAAAATGTGCAGAAGTACAGAGATTGTGCCTATCTCCTTTGTCGATGGTACTCAAACAAATAAGGCAACTAACATAAAAGAAGAGGCAGATGAAATTTCTGGGACATGTAATGAGAAAGGAGGATCTGGAGAATTTGATACTCGAATAGATGGAAAAAGAGACAAAGGAAAGCAACGCGTGACATACCTGGCGGGCTTCAGCAAGTGGATGGCAGAACGTGGTATGGGAGAGTTGGCAGAGGCGCGAAACTTATTGAGAGCCACAAGGGATAGGGGAAGTAGAGAGCCATGATCGCTTACGTCCTGAAAGGACACGGCAGATAAAAAAGAAAATAAATATTACCTAGTCATTATTCTAAACCCCTTAAACAGAAGGCCGCTACGCATCTGATCGTGAATAATCACGATAATTAAAATTTAGAATTGCATTATCAACCGTCAGAAATCTTAAATTTCTTCACAAAACAGTAACCATTGCCACTCATTATATATATATATATATATATATATATATATATATATATATATTAGTGGGGGAAAACATTTGTACACATACAAATTTAATTTTTTCTACTTCCAACTAATGAATAAATATACGTTTCATATAATTAACTGAACACAGATGCATGACTAATTAAGCATAGAAAACCAAAAATGTTGATTTAATAGAAATAAATCCCATTTTATTGGGTGAAGAAATTACTCGGACAATGTAAATTTCAGATTTTAAAACTTGCAAATTGTTATTAAAACAATTTAGATTATTCAAGGGGAATATTCTAGAATGTATTTTGGGGGTAAAATAACCACTGATAACATTATTGGTACAAATAGAACATTCTGTAATCGATATTTGTGCGAGAAGGTTTTCATCATTGCAAGAGATAAAGAATTGACACATTTGCAAAAAGAACTGATTGTTAAGCTCTGGAAAGAAGGTAAAAAGTTACAGGAAAATCTCAGACAACCCGATATTCCATTTACTACCATTAGTTCATTCTTTGTAAGGCATAAAAAAATAAAACTGTTGAAAACAGTTGAGATTGAAAGAACAGGTGCTCCACGGAAGATTTCTGCAAGATCTCAGAGAAAAGTAATGCGTCAGATTAAGCAAAATCCAATGGTTACTCGTCAAGAATTGCAGGATGATTTGCTTTCATCAGGAATCTGTGCCACTAAACGGACAATAAGCAATGAAACTCATAGGAACAATTTAAAGTAACGGTCTCTTCGGAAAACTCCACTGCTTTTGAAAGGACACAGAGACGCCAGGTTTAAATTCATTCAAGAATATAAGCATAACGAAAATCATGTTGGGAAAGATTATTATAGACAGACGAAATCAAAATTGAGTTATTTGGACGTCATTCCAGAAATCATGTATGGAGGAATGATGGTGATGTCTTCAAATAAAAGAACACAGTTCCAACAGTGAAATTTGGTGGTGACAGCATTATGGTTTAGGGATGTTTTTCTGCAAAAGGTACTGGAAACATATCAGTAATAGATGGGAGAATGAATACCACAGCATATCAAAATATTTTGAAAACAAATTTAAGGATTTCGGTTGAAAATCTTGGACTTCCTTCTGATTGGATCTTCCAACAAGATAATGCAAAATCTAAGAAGAAATGGTTTGCTGAAAATAATGTAAATAACCTGAAATGGCCAAGTCAGTCTCTAGATTTAAAACCAATCGAGAATCTGGCATTATTTGAAAATTCAAATCCAATCGAGAGCTCCAAGAAACATCCTGGATCTGAAGACCATATACGAAGAAGACTGGAACAAAATACCAACTGAAATCTACAAATAATTAATTGAGAACGACAAGAAGAGGTTGGTTGCTGTAGAAGTGAATAATAGCTATTGTAAAAACTGTTAAATAAAGATTATGTATTTTTTGTATTGTACAAATACTTTTTTCACCCATAAAAATAGATAAATGAGATTTGTTTCTATTAAATATTTTAATTGTTTTCTATGCATATTTAGTTATTATGCGTTTATTATATAAAAAGCATGTTTATTCATTAGTTCAAAATACAATAAATTAAATATTTGTATGTGTACGAATATTTGTTCCCCTACCGCGTATGTTTGTGTGTTATTGCTTTAATTTCTGATATTTCAAAAATATTATAAGAAATATATAATCCCAGAGAAACATGATATTGTAAAATTGTTGGAAATTAGAGAAAAGTTAAATATATATCCATGAAAATCAAATTGAAAACATCAGTAAAATAAAAAGAACTTTTTTTTATGAATATCACAAAATTAAAAATTGAATGTAACTGATATTAAGCTCTATTTTTAGAATTAAAAGTGGTTTGACCAGGAAGAAAACATTGTAGAAGCTTGTTTTGTGGATTGAAACAAAAAAGATAAGAAACATTGGATGAAGACATGAAAAGAAATCAAACCTCCAACTTTATGTAAAAGGAGCAAGTTGGAGTTAGTAATACATGAAAACATTTCAATCTTTGGCTTTTAATCCTGTATCCAACTTATTCAAGTCGTGTCAAAAATATTTTATTCACTGGAAAAAAAGAAAAATCAACCCTTAACTGACGCCATTCGTTTCGTATACAAATTATTTAAATTGCATATCTATGAAGCTTGTGACATCTGCATATATAACCTTCGTTACATATTACTTAATGCCAAGGAAACTAATAATTTTCTAAGACAAACAAAATGATCATATAAAATATTCCGAATATTGTTCACACATAATATCACTTTACATCGATGTTTCAAAATAAAATTATATCACGTGTCACTATTATTACGCAAAATGAGTTTTGATTGAGTATAGACGATTTTCTTATTTTAATTGTTATATCTTTATTTTAATGCGAAAACGATATTTAAAAAAAAGTTAAACCATTTCAACGCATTATGACATTATCCGAAAATAATTAAATTGTATAAAAGTGTTTTATTGAAGAAGCAGACGACAAAGTAAAAACAAACAAAAACATTGCTATGAATTTAACAAACCACCGGCCAGCTAGACGTTTCAGTAAACTGAAATTTTTTTCAGACTGTGCATTCATCCAAGTGTAAAGTTAATCAGTGTTCAGCCAAAATAAAATTAATTTTATTGTAAATGTCTGATATTTCCTCATCACTTAACTTTAGAAAGCCGAATGTTGAAGTAAATAGATGAATCCTCTCACCCCATTTCCAGTGTGAAATAAAAGGGAATTTTACTTTATCTCGCTAGTTTTATTAAGCTTCTTTTTGTCGTATACTTTTTGATTGAACTTAACAAGAATCTGCCTTCTCTCAAAGAAAAGATCGATGTGCTATTGCAAGAAATATGGTGGATAAGGCTGAAAACTTTGGAAATTGCATTCAGGTTTGGAAATTAGAAAGCTGGTTCTAAAGAGAATGCAATCTGCAATGACATCGATTATTTAAAACTGTGGCAATTCGTATTCTAAATCGATGGAAAAAAATATAAAAATACGCTACAATGTTCCTGCGAGATATTTATTTCTTCATATTTTCATGGGTTTGTCAGGAAAGGGTTTTTCCTTTTTCAAAAAAGAAAATAACTGACAGGAATTTTCCCATTTATTTTGAAGGAAATTAAAAATGGCAACGTCAGAAGACCTTCTAGCCACTGGCAAGAATAGTCATCAACATTTTTTTTTATGCGCCATGAGCCTTCAGGAAGTGAGCGACCATCATTCTCCCCAACTTACTATCCTTTGTAGCTGGAAGTAATGGTTGTCCACTTATTCCCAATTCTTCCTTCATCTATTTAACATAAGGTTGGTTATTCGTCCCTTTTCCTACTTTTTTTTCCTTAAGTAGCTCCTGTGTGTCAAATTCATTGTTTCAGAAATTTCAACTGTTTATATGATTCTAAGCCTATTTGTCCTTTTTGTTTCCATAAAACTTTGTTGCACGGGTTCTGTCCATTGTATATTCCATATTATTGGGCGAATAAAAGAAAAGTGACAAACAGGAATGGTATTGTCGAAGTTAGAACATCAGGGCAGTTGTCAATTAAGATACATATAGCAATTTCCTTTCTAGAAAAAGTTCCTTACAGGAGGGTAGGGTCCCTATGATGGAATTTTATATAAAATCATCTCCGTAGAGAGAGGTTATTTGATAAATTATTGCATTTATAAAATCCCATAACATGTATAAAAAGTTAACAATCCATCCTTTTCAAACTCGTATTTTAGAAACGTTAAAACTCCGGAGCTAAAACGGGATGTATAAAAATCTGTGTTGAGGGGTCTCCCCTTTTTACACAAATGGAGTCACCCAAGGTATACATATACTACTGCCAGTGAATACCCGGCAGTACGTTGAGTCGAGTCGGTAGAATAACGTAGCGGCAAGAGTCACAGTAACGAGTTCGTACACTCAGTAAGAAGTCATGCAGCGATACGTCGATACCAATGACTATATATATATTTGTCTACTAACCCCGCATTCCTGGAACTACCAACCTGTATTACCAGCTTGTATTATTACGTTAATACATTTATTTCCTATATTCATTCTTGGCGTTTGTTATTATTTGATACCGGATTTCATCCCGGAATTCACAACAACCTGTTATGGCAGATAATGAAAACAGGGATACCATGACCTCTCTGTGGTGAGCCCCAAGTAACTGACAAGAAGCACTGCTGGTGAGTGAGAAAGTTGTGTCTGCATATTTCAACTTGTCGATTAGGTGTGAAATCCAAAGTTAGTATAGATTTCGGGCACAGGCAAATATTTTTCTTCGCTAAAAAGGCACTGGGAACCTACACGTCTACAGAATAGAATCATGTCCTATTACAGTTATAGCGACACGATTCTGCCTTACGAGTATCTGAAATGAACTGATATTGTTATATTAACCAAGTAATTTGACTGAAATTTAAGAAAACACGTTATGAAATTAGAAATGCCTTTTTTGTTGTAGGAATTAAAGCCCAATGACAAATATAACATTATAAAAGTTGAACTCAATAAGAACAAAGTAAAATGAACTGAATATATCTTGTTCCACGAATGTTGCTCTTATCGTGGAATGCACCTCTTGCTTACTTTATTGTCCTGGGTATGACGATAAACTACATCCGCGTCCTGGGTAGGACGCTAAACTAGGCCCAGCAGCAAGGCCTCTGATCAGGAGGATTTGAGGAGCGTGGAACCACCTCTTAATTGTTGATGTTCCCAGGTCCACCCTGATCCGGGGTGATAGCACCTGTTAGGGCCCCAGCTATGGACAAATATTTAACCCCCCAAACTTGTGTAAAAATAGGTTTTAATACCAGAAATACTTTGTAATAAAAAAATTATTACCAGCAATAATTTTTTAAGGTAAAATTATCACCAATACTTTAAAAAAAATACCAGCAATACAAACAGCTATACATTCTTTGGAAAAAATATGACCAGCTATATATTTCTTCAAGGAAAAATATTCCCCAAAATAGATTTTTGAAGAAAAACATTACCAGCAATAAAAAATTTTGTCAGCATTAAATAGCCCATTGAGGTTGATATGCCGTAAAACAAAACAAACCAAACCTTGCTTAACTTTAAACATGTAATGTTCAAATACAATTAAAAAAAAACTTTCGTATTATATAGGAGTTTTATTGTGTTTAAACATGTAAATGTTTACAGTAAGAACATATTGCAAGAGAAAGCAATGCGGTAAATATTTTGTAGAAACTATTTATCACAATACTTGAACATAAACGAAAATCTATCTTTATCGGTGTCTATTTGCTTTCTGATTAACACCCCCTTCTGTGCTTTCCAGCTAATTTATAATAGGAGTGGATTGATCCATATTTAAATATGATGAATCAGCTGGTACCATCAAAGTTTAAAGTAATTCCTTTCATAATACCAGTTGTTATAACAACAACATTGTTTAAGTAAATAGCAGTATTATAAAATTAGTTAAAGTAGGAGAGACTGAGGTAATATTCAAGGTTACAGTAGGGAGTAGTGAATATGCAACTAGTCTGTGGCAATCGGAAAAGACGAAGGGCGATTTTCTTTACCATTACCAGTGCGTCTTATAAAGACAGACTCTTTCGCAGTATCACAGCTCATCAGTGTGGCTAGACATCAGACTGCTTCAAGCCGGGATCGAAACCCGACTGATTTGGCAGCAATCGGAGATTTGTCCCCCTAAGCCATCGGCGCACGGTTGAAAGAAAGGCGTATTTTTACGTACTCATTCTGTAAATAAACACGCCAATGAGAGAGAGAGAGAGAGAGAGACGTCAAAAATTCTTTAATACATGCTTCGTTGAACAAGACTTATACGCGCAGCATACACATGGATAATACGAATATAATACCCATCTCCAATTGCAAAATGTATTTAAATGTGACGGAAGTAACCGATCCTTAATAAGGTCCATATGGACACTTTCACAATGTACTGCAGTATTAAAAAAAAAGTAAGAATGTGTATACAGTAGCACGTGCACGCCATTCAATATTTTACACAAAAGCTCTCGGAATCAAACTTTTAGTCAAAATTGACATTCATGAAATAAAGAAAATGTAACAGTTGTACGCAAGAAAAGAAAGAAAGAATAATGAAAAAAGATTAAACAAAAATGAACCTGTCAAAACGTAACACAATATATAAGTTGCTATATTTACAACGGATAATAGAGCATTTGTTGTTAGAGTTTGAAAATATTATGCAATTTTGATTTTTGTCAGTTTCAGGTCTTAAACGACATCCAGATAATGTAAGCCCGTCTCTGTGTCTCTCTCTGTCTGTTTTTCATACCTATATAGTTGTCGGATACACGATCTGTCACCAAGATTAGAATAAGCTAATTTCTCAGAGGTTAATTTTAAGTCATTCCAATTTTATTTTGACCTACATCCGGACTCTCAAAATGCAGAATTAATTTGAGCATCGCCAATAAACTTTTTTGTGCAAGATTAAAGATTCATTTAAAATTTTAAAAAATCAGTTATAATGTCTAAAGAAAGAATTATTAGGACAGTTTCTGTAAATGAGGAAAATCGATTTTTGTCAATTTAGTTTAATATTTTAAACTTATGAAAAAGATACTTTATTAATTATTGGTATTAACCAAATCTTTAAAAAAAATCAGATATCATCGTCTATTTATTCTCTAAAGAGGTATTAATCTGTAACAATAAAATATGAAAAAAAAAACGCGATAAAGATGAGTAAATAATTCAGTAGTTCATGAAAGTATCACCGCTTAACTATTTGATTTAATGCATCCAACTCGAAACTGTAAAGTTAAAAAGTTCTTTCTAAAGAACAACCTAACAAGTTATTGTAATTTAATCCGTGAATACACAACTCCATGTCAGATGGACAAATAAAGGTCAGTCTGTTGCCTCAAAGCAAGAATGAGTTCAACTCTAAAGTCATTTTGTCTGGACAGTGGGAAGTGCAGGTAATTCTATATATGGACCAACTGAGCAAATGATTCTAAACCCTTGAGATCAGATTATTTATTTTGTCTGAGACAAACATTTGCTTTGCATGAAACTTAATAGAAATACTGAATCTCACTGAAGCATTCGCCAATATGGTTTAGTAATTCGAGCATTGTTCTGATGACAGCTTAAGCCCAACATTTAGTTGTTCGTCCAGATAGTGTTTTTAACATTAGAATTAGAATTCTCATTTTAAATCTTAGAGTCGAAGAGCTTCCACACAAAAGTTTAGATTTATTACAATTACTGCTTATCGCAGCGATAGTAGTTGGTTTATTTGGAATGTTGTTCTCATCTCTAACTAGTACAAGTGGTTTGATAGGATGTTCGAATATTCTCTACCAGTCAAAGTATGTAAGAAGGTTGATTGATTTTTTTAGACATGAGCAGTGGAACAAGAACAGTTTAACCCACAGATAACAAAAAGGCTCAGTTCAGAATCCCCTGGAGGATATCTAGATCGATATCCGAAGAAGGCCGGAAGGATTAACGACCGGAATGTAATAACAAAGATAAGGAAAATAGTGTAAATAATATTTTGGCTTGTAAGAATATTGCGTTACCAATTTTTTGAGAATAATTTTTTTCAGATACAAGTCCTACTATTTAATCAATTGCTGGGAAGAGGAGATGGATTCAAACCTTTCCCAAGGTTATTTATGATTAAGTGAATGTAACACGAAAATTAATTAGTATGAACCTCGAGATACTAGGTGTGCTGAAATGTTTTTGGCCCAGCCCAACACTCTTCTCTTCAGCACCGACTATTTTTCACTGTGCAGAATCAACTATCTCAACGTCCCAGTTTTAATTGCAGATAACATTTCAACGCAATACTGTTTTCTTTCTATATTTATCACATATTGTTTCTTTTCCTTTTTCGTTTTACGAGGGTCGGCTGAAATATTGACAGTCGACTATCTGTTGTATTCTGGTACACTTGCAGCTCTTTTAGTCTACCAACTGATGTGACTACTTATATTTATATCTTGGTCAGTCTATGAACCTTTCAGTTAATTTTCGTATATGCCATATTTTAGAATTAAACTTTTTTTTAATTGTACATTTATCAGGGAATACGCTTGGTCCTATGTACAACAGAGTAGACATGGCTATTAAAGTTGGATGGCGACAGTTTGTTTCGTGCTTAAATGTCAATGTCAGGTCTGACGATTATGTTTGAGAAGGAAATAGGTATTAAAACTGTATGTCGACAGCCTGTGTGTACACTGCTTATATACGATTTGTCCCTCCTTGATATCGGGCACCTTTCTACAATATTTAGAGTATAATTCCAAAACTATATTTTATCATATATGCATGCATGGAAACTGGAATACTGATGTAATGGAATAACCTGTCATCCCCATGAGTGACTACACTATAGGTAGTAACTGCCTAAAAGTATCGGTTAGTCAACGTACTACAGATACTAGCCGAATTCTTTTCTGTTTGATGGTCGAACTCTGCCTCTGAGCATAGAGTAACCCGAACGAGGCTCAGCCGAAAGGCAGAGTCTCGTTCGGGGAGTTTGACCAACCCAATCCCGTTTTGCGGGTTCTACGGGCATTTTTGGGCCGAGCTTACGGGCTCGGAAAACCCACGTTAAACCTGGTCTTGTTCCGGAGGGGGCGGGGCTAAATATACTAGCCGAAATCTTTTTTTGGCTAAACAGTCGAACTCTCTGCCTTCGGGCAGAGAGGAACCCGGACGAGGCTCCGCCGAAGGGAATAGTCTCGTTCGGGGTGGCAGACTGACCCTGAGCCAGTTTTTACGGGTTCAAATAGGGAATATTTTTGGCCGAGCCTACGGGCTCGAAAAACCCACGTTAAACCCGGCCTTGTGCCACATGCAACCCTCGTGGGGAGGTGGCTAAATATACTAGCCGAAATCTTTTCGGCAAGACGGTCAAACTCTCTGCCTCTGAGCAGAGAGGAACTCGGACGAGGCTCAGCCAAAGAGCAAAGTCTCGTGCGGGGAGGTTGACCAACCCGAAGCCGTTTATACGGGTTCTACGGGCATTTTTGGCCGAGCCTCCGGGCTCGGAAAACCCACGTTAAACCCGGCCTTGTGCCACATGTAACCCTCGTGGTGGGGGTGGCTAAATATACTAGCCGAAATCTTTTTCGGCTAGACAGTCAAACTCTCTGCCTTCGGGCAGAGAGGAACCCGTGCGAGACTGCCCTGCGGCAGAGTCTTGTTCGGGGTGATAGACTGACCCTGTACCCGTTTATACGGGTTCAAAGGGAATATTTTTGGCCGAGCCTACGGGACGGGCGGGGCTGTGCCGTGGGAAGGTGTTTCGTCTCGAGAGGCAGCTGCCCGACCCAGTTTTGTATGGGATCTACGGGAATTGTTGGCTGAGCATACGGTCTCAGATTCCACACATTAAACCCGGTCTTGTGCCACGTCTGATCGCGTGGGTAGGTTAGTAAATATACTAGCTGGGATATTTTCAGCTTTACTGGTCAAACTTTCTGCCTCCGAGCAAAGAGGATCCCCAGACGAGGCTATGCAGAGTCTCGTCTCGGGTAACAGCTACCCGACCCCGTTTTGTGCGGGAATTTTTAGCTGAGCCTACCGGCTCGGATGCCCTACATTAAGCTCGGCCTTATGCCATATTTGATCACGTGGGGAGGTTAGTAAATACACTAACTGGGATCTGTTGAGTACGACTCGGACTTACGTGAGAACTATCGACCTTCCAATAGTAGCACTCACTACTGGATTGACTTGCGACGATCTTGTGCATAACTTACCTTTATTCTTATTGTACTGTTTTTTTTTTTTACAATAAACCTTTACTTATTTTATCCACCTTGTTTTTCAAGTATATATTCCTATTACCGCGGAATATGACAAGTACAAATTTCGGGAAATGGTTCAGGACGAGAAGCTTTCAGCATATTTTCTAAAACAGAAAATCTCCGCCTGTATTGTGATATTACTATTAATTATCACTTCTTTTGCAGCGTGACCGTTTGCTGATGGTTATATTCACATACACCAGGGGACATATATTAAAAAAATTAGAAACAATAACCTAGATCCCTCTGACACCCGATGAAAATATAAATACTTCAAAGAAGGCAAATTCTATTGTATGCGGAATCAAAATGAATCGGACATCTGTCGGTGTGCATTAAAATACTAAAGTTTCTTTTTCCTGTATAAACTTCGAATATTTGAAGGAATTTGCTGAGAAACATCAATCTCTCGTGCACGTATTGATTAAAGGTATCTTCGTCTGGAAAAGGGCTGTAACGGCGGAGTAATTTGCAGAGAAAAAAAAATTAACAACAATAACCTGCTACCTTAGATTAATAACAATCTGTTCCCGGCAGACGCCTAACAGTTTGTGTATTATGCATGTAAATCTATAAATAAATTCTTCAGTTGTCTACACACTTTATATATCACTGTAAAATATATCGCTTATTTTACAATTGTCTAAAAAAGCAACAAACACAAAAACTGACTCAATATCTGCCTTCGCAATAATTCTAAAAATGTCAAAGCATAGAATAGCTGACATGTCAATATTTCTTTAGGTTCACCCAGCAAGAAGCATATGTAATTGCGTACGTGTAGAGCGGATCAGATTGTGACTGCAAGCTTGAATTTTCGATACTGACGATACATTGGGTCGATGTCACTGACAATCTTGAAATTTCGACATAGGCTAAGAATAAGCTACAAACATGAATCGATTGGGGTGTTCGCTTCCCTCTTTTGATCAGTTGTTGCTGGCAGTACCAGTAAATCATGCTACCTTGATACCAAAATAAACATGACTTCTTTTTAAAAGAATCTGTTTTATAATCATAAGTCAAAGTAAATGTATTTTCTGCAAGTTCGATTTTTATTTTCATTTGAAGTTTAAAATGGCTACAGCTTGCTGCTTGAACCATCCATAACTTTAACATGGATTCGTGCCGAAAAGCAAATTGTCTATCTCTATACAATATCTTCTGCAACCAAAATAAGCCTTGCTTATAGCACGCAATTTTTTTTTTTTTTTTTTTTTTTTTACACGTTTAAAATTTGGAATGTCGCCATGTTTATTTCTTTATCTGATTAGTATTTTGACAAGAAAAATTTCCGTAAGTGAATAGTTAATAATGAAGTAATCTTATTAGTCACTATATAATAGTTACAACAGAAGATTCCCCGCACTTTATCCCATTTGACTTTTTAAATTGTGGCCTGATATTTATTGGTTTTAGCTGCAGACACTAGGATAACGTTCCGACCAGTTTGTTTTCTCACGTGAAGACCGCTAAGGAAAGTGCCTTTGTACATCAGGTTAAATATTTTTGGAATTCATTCCAGCTTCAAGGTAGCACCGATTCACAAGAAATAGCTCTTTGCTAGTTTTGTGTAAATCGAAGAGTTCTGTTTTAATCATAATTTGCCATGGCTCATAGCCATCTAACCAGAGAACAACTGTGTTTATGAAACCAAGACGGTACTTCCAATCTCAAAGCTAACTTTGCTTGTTTTGGCCTAGTGGATGTATGGACTTCCTCCCGCCAGGACCTGAAAATGTTGAAGGACGTTGGGGGCATCATACAGCACGACACCAAGAAGTCTCCCCACCCTAACATATTTACTCTTCAAGATAATTGCACCAAGATGTATCTTTTCACGGTCGTATTGAAGCAGTCAATAAAAATGATGGAAGACGTATTCAATATTAACAAATGATTCGTTTCTGTATTACTTATAAGTTTTATAATGTATTTTTGTATTATTTTACATCTTTGTGCATAAGATTTAAAAAAAAAAAGAAACAAAAAGATTACAGTAATTCCCCGCCATATATTACGACGATAATGTTTACCTTTCTTCCTGTGTAAGGAAAGGGACCTGTGCCCAAAGAATAAAATATTAAAAGCTTCACGTGCTTTAAAACAAAGTGGGTAAAGAGGTAATAATTTTCCTTTCTTGCCATGTATGTGCCTCGGTGATTTCTATATTATGCACTGAAGTAATCATTTCAAAACAAATCACTGCATCATTGTACAAATATCTGTGTCATATTTTGTGTCAACCACGAAATTGCAACTAATGTTCTATTTTCGGGGGAAGAATAAAAAAAGGACACAGTCATTTATAATTTCGACAAACTTTACTATCATTTCCATAACTTACTGGTAAATGATGATGAACAATTTTAGAGTGGTTGAGATCCCACACGATACATTTCTTTGCATCGAATCCCACAGAATGGGAAATACAAATCAGCTAAGTCGATAAAGAAAATAATAGAATGTGTCTTCTCAACGGACTCATTCAGCCTATACAGCGAGACAATTCCGAGAGAATTAGAAGTTCTACCACGATTTATACTTGGTGGACAAAGTCTTAACATAAGATATGCAAATGACACAGTGTTGATAGCTGACACATAACGGAACTAGAGTTTAGTGAAGGAAAGCGAGAAGAAAGGACTAAACAGTAAGAAAATAAAAAGTATGATTGTGAGAAATCGGAACAGCCCAACATACAAATTGAAGATATCAAAATCAACCTTGAGGCGATAAGAAATAGGTATGTACAGAATGGTGCTGAGAATTCCATTGACTGAACATGTAAGCAATGACGAAGTTTTAGAGAAAACGGATACAAAAAAGACATATCATAAAGAGACAGCTGAAGTTTCTAGTGCATATAATGAGAAAAGAGGGTTTGGAAAAGTTGACACTCAAATGACATATTGAAGGCATGAGGAAAACAGCGCATAATCTACCTTGCGAGCTTCTGAAAATGGATTGCAAAACAGGGTTTAGGAGAGATAGCAAAAAGACAATATTTATTAAGTGCTACAAAGGTTAGGAATTGTGCAAAATCATGATTGCCAACGCTCTGAAGAGGCACGATACATAGGAGTTAATCAACATTCAAAATATGGGAAGGCTAAGCAACCAGAATTACATCAAACAGAAAAAGATCAGTTTCATGTTACCCGGATGGAAGATATTTCTGTCACTCTGACTTTGGCTCATAATGCTTGATTTTTAACTCTTTTCCAAGCATGACTCTTCAGTCAAAAATGGATGTGAGTCCGCATATCCGTAAAGGAAGATGCATGACAAATACATGTTGTATTATACCTGAGAGATCCTCCTAACGAAGGGTGTCAAATAAAGTTAACTCGATCGAAACAAAAGCGGCAACATCCAGCTATCTGCAGGAACGTGTTTTTTTGGTGAATTTTAATCATAAAGTGGTGTGTATGGTTACATCAACAATTGCAAAATCAACTTTCTATAATTCCAACTGGTCACTCCTCGTTTCTAGTTAAAGCTGCTAAACGAAAAAAAAAAAAAAACACAAAAAAAACAACGAAAACAACAACGAAAACAAAAAAAAACGAAAACAAAAAAAAACGAAAACGAAAACAAGAAAACAAAACCGAAAACAAGAAAAAAAAAAAAAAAAGCAAAAAAAAAAACAAAAAGCAAAAAAAAAAACAAAACGAAAAAAAAAAACAAAACGAAAAAAAAAAACAAAACGAAAAAAAAAAACAAAACGAAAAAAAAAAACAAAACGAAAAAAAAAAACAAAACGAAAAAAAAAACAAAACGAAAAAAAAAACAAAACGAAAAACAAACAAAGCAAAAAATCCAAAACAAAGCAAAAAATCCAAAACAAAGCAAAAAATCCAAAACAAAGCAAAAAATCCAAAACAAAGCAAAAAATCCAAAACAAAGCAAAAAATCCAAAACAAAAAAAACAAAAACAAAATAAAGACAAAAAAACATAAAACAAAAAAAAGAAACCCCCCAAAAAACAACAACGACGAAATGGATATTTCTACTACTAAATTAGACTACTAATTACACGAATCCATTCCTATGTTTTAAGAATCATCTTGATTGCGACTTGCAACATTTTTCTCTTGTTGGTTAAAAACAACAAAAAAGAACATCGCAAAGTCTGTCAAAGAAAAACATCTTCATAAAGTAATTTCTTAATCCGATATGAAGAAGTTGTGAGTTCTCAGCTTGCATGCAAACAAATAAATTGACTTTCAGAATTTTGCTCACTGATAATAGAGTTAAAACTTTCGTGCCCACTGTTCCACTAGTAAAACAATTTAAGACATCCTTCGATGTCAGACAAGCATTAATTCTGATTATATTAGTCTATAATAAACATGAAAAAATCTAAAAGACAATATGTGCTTAAAAATGTATTTTAACACTGTGTGTCTGATTTTCGTCAAATTTCACAAGCATTGTACGGGCACTAAAATTTTAAAAGTTGATACGTTTATTTATAGAGATCTTAAAGCTTTTCATCTAAAAAGAAAGTATGAAGACTTGAAACAATTACTTTACCGAGTGACAATTTTACATATCAAAAATAAAATTAGTATCAGGGGTATAAAAATAAAATACATTCAAATAAAGTTAATACCAAAGTGACAAATATTCCGGGTCCAAACTCATCCGAATAGCTCAGTATATCATCGAAACAATTCTGCTTGTTTGTATAAGCAACCATCAACATTTTCTTCCGACAATTTGATTGTAGCATCTATCCGATCAGTGGCCCTTCAGAGTTTGAATATATGACATTTACTCACGGACAAATCTGCATGATAATAATAATAATGTGTAGTTTTTTTTGTCTTTTTTTAATCAGTTCATCCCAAGTAAGACGATAATGGTACTAAGACGCAATGGGTTACTGATAGTGAAATAAATACTAAACAGGAAACATTCAGCATTTATTAACCGAGTGGCCAGCGCTACTGTCGGTTGAATTTTATAAAAACCTTCTATTGAATTCATTTTTCAGAAAAAACGGCTAACATATTCTCTAGGGTATTGTTGGCGGTGTTTCCTTTAACTTTTTTTCGTGGTAGTGTGCATCTTGATTGTCATTTTTACTTTGGAGTAGGAGTAATGTGTGCTATCCATTCCAGTTCAATCTGGTGAAAGTTCACAAGAGAGAGAGAGAGAGAGAAAAAAAAGGAACCACAGAGAGAAAGAGAAAAAAGGAAACGGAGAGAGATAGATAAAGAAACAGAGAGAGAGATAGATAAAGAAACAGAGAGAGAGATAGATAAAGAAAGAGAGGAAGAAGAGATAACGAGAGAGAGGAAGAAGAGATAACGAGAGAAAGAAGAAGAAAAAACAAACAGGATGAAATCTTTACTAATGGGATCTAAGCACATGAGGATTGAAAAATAAACGTCATTTCATGAGACTATCTTGGGCAGCGCCGATGAACTTTTCAGCCGACCTCCTCGTGTTTGTGTGTCCGCGCATATTTGATTATACTCACACATATATGTGTGTGTATACACACACACACACACACAAGACAGAGAGAGAAATTAAGATGTCAGAAAGACCGAGACAAGCTTGCCAGATATCCCAACAAACAGTGGGGGGGGGGGAGATAAAAGAGAAGATGCCATTTCAATCCTTGCATATTGCTGTTTGAATAAGATTTAAATAAATCACAAATAGGTCACAAATTGTGAAGGTGTGAAGGGAGAGAATATATGGATGCCGAGAAGACAAAACCAGTGGAATTTCTACGAGTTTAGCTGCTAATATTAATCCCTCATCTCAGACACTCAAACAGAAATGAGGCGGAGGTAAATCATAGAAATTTATGGTTAATATTTCGGTTTTAGCTCATTTTTACAAATTCCGACCTCGACAAAGCAACATTTATTGAAAGTAATGTACATTGGAAATACTATGGAGTTGTTATTCACACTATTTACATTCCGACTCATGTTCTCATCTTTGTTATTGTTATCAGAGCGTTTCGGACGTAGTGCTCTCCAGGTTTCATCAGGTGTACATCAATCTGGATAAACGACATGTAATTCTGAACTGAACCCTTTATTTAATCTACGGTGTCAGACTGTTCTCCTTCCACTGTCCATATTTATCTTTTTTTTTGTGGAGTAGTACTGCCCAGCTATTGCTTGTCAGTTTTTCCACAGAGTCCACACTATCCAGCCAAGGGATTGAACTCTCATTTTGACCAAATTCGCCAACCAATGCTTTAATCTGTTAGGCTATTGTCCCGTAGGATAGCAACGACAAAGATGAGGACAATAGTCCGAATGTAAATACTATAAATAATATTAACTCCTCGGCCCCAAAATTCATACAGAAACTACGGATCAGTGTTTAACAAGTTGATCACCAAGTCCATTACTACAGTAATTAGTTCTCTATTTATGGAATGGCCTTATCCTGTACTTGGTTACCTTTAATAATTAGGAAGAGACATTGGTTTTAATTTCATTCCAAAACAGTCGGTATGATCTCATTCAGAAGGCTAAGTATTATATAAACTAAACAATCAAAGGTTTGCAAATAAATGCAAGCGTTTCTTCCACAAACATCAACTTGAAAAAGTGTTTTTTTATTCATAATTTAGGTCGAGTTTTGGGGCATGGCGCGCCTCTTGTGTGGATTACCTTTGTCTGCCAGTACGCCCGTTAGGTACCGTATTCAGAACTATAAAAACAAGGGGAATAAAAACTTCAAATATTTTTTGCAAGGAGATTTACTAACAACAGCAATGAGACTTTGCCGCTGGGAAGATTTCTCAATTCCCAACAAGCAGTTTCGAACAAAGTTTCGAACAAACCACTTGAACATCACATAAATACACACTTTTTCTTCCTATTTTTTTGAGTTATTTGTACACAAATATAATTTTCTCATTCGCTTTTGTGAGATATTCTGATAAAAACGAAAGGATATGTATGAAATTCCAACACGTATTCAAATCCATCTCTTTTGAAAAGGTTGAATTAATTTATTCTGCAAGTTTTCCTCCACGTCTACTGATGTAACTCCTTCCGCTACAAACTGGTGACCAACTGCAAACACTTCATTACAATCCTGTAGCACCTCTTCGCTACAAAGCATGCTTTCCCGTAAACTGCCCCATCGTTGTGTTAGTGGCATTACAAGCTGACAGATAAAATATTAAGTGAACGTCTAAATAGCCAATAATTATTTTATCTGCCAAAGTATAGCAGGAAAACTCTCTCTCTCAATAATTTAACTCGCGAGTGATCGGCTGTTATAGACACCTAGCCATGGAGCAACAAGAGTTGCTTGCCCAGCAACCACCAATATTTGACCAGCTATGTTTACCTAATGACTTTCCGACCTTGCGGCTGAACTGTGATGGTTGGCGTGATAGATTTATTAATGTCCGAGCTAACTCGACCGAATAATAATTAAATAAGAAGCGATAAGACACCAGAGGTTATTGAAAGAGAATGGGAAGACTTTAGTTAAGAGAAAAGACAATAAGAGAAAGGGGGTGGAGATTGACGTTGGATTTAAATCTGAAGATTGTTGGTGGCTCGGAATAGAGTTCCACAGGTAGGAAGTGCATCTTGCTATTCCAACCATAAAACGATGTGACCTGGTTGCCAGTCTTATAGTTCGCTTAAATTCGAGTAGTCGAGGTACTGAGAAGGAGAGCTCAGAACAATTGACATGAAAATATTTATAGAAAGACAGAGAGAAGCCACGGTACTTCAGTGGGGGAAGTGATTGAAATCAAGATGCCAGGTAAGGACCGATAACATAACAGACTCTTTGGATTTTATAGAGAATCTCAGGATATATTACAGAACCTCTAGACCAGAAATATGGCAGCAATATTCAATGTACTGAAAAATGTTTATCTATTTTTTTTATCAAAATCTGCTTAAAGCGTGTTAAATGAAAGATTGGAAAACATGCCATTCAGAACAGGTTAGCAAGCGAGATTTATGAAGTGATAATGATGTAGTTAATTCGATTCCGACTATATTCACTATTGTTGCAATCCAGTATTAGAATCATCAAAATATTACAAAATATCAAATTTTATTCGATTGCTATTAAGAGTTGCAGATCCTTGCATAGCGTTCAAATGAAAGAATCGGATAATCTTTAAATATTCACATTTAAGGATATATTATCCATCTCATCTCACTGAGAAATGGAGTCAATTGCGTTTCTTGAATTTATTAACAGTTACAAAAGAATTTAGATTAAAAAAGGGCTTCTATATTATAATTTTGGAATTTTTAAAAATCTCTTAATATATAACAAAATGACCAGACCCGGTGAAAAAAAAAAAGAGTATTTGATGTCAGCAAAGGTATTTTTCGACTCTCAAAGTAAGTGTTTTCACAATTTTGTTATATCACTTTGATCAAACCTGTCGACGCAAAGATGTCCCAACTAAATACAATTACAGCACCAGAAAGCCAAATAAATTCGTCCTTGAACACTATAGGTCATGAAGAGGTCACACCTGCTCGTTCTCAAAAACATCTGATTTGATGGAAAACAGAAACGTCAAAATATTACAAAAATCGGAGACTTTTTCTCTAGCATTTACTTATTAAAAAAGAGGGGAAAGTAACTAGATCAAAACAACTAGTTTCTCTCTTTGTACATATAAACTTGCTTTCTCTCTCTCATATATACATACACTATATATAAGAATAAATATGCCAACACTATCAAATCAACGGATATGCATAAAAACTGAATCAGTCTAGCTTAGAATTATAGTAATGTTATATCGTGAATTATACGATATAAACAACAAAGTAATCCCGAGTGGAAAGATTACAACACAAGAAATCAGGCAACAAATAACAATGGTTTATTGTACGTAAAGTACAAATGAGCAAGAGTTCGTAATACTAAGGAAAACAGGAGATAAGTCACGGAGGTTCGTAAGGGTCGCCTTCGCTTTCTCTGTCTCACTTTCCTTCTTCTTCAATAGCTCATCAGTCTTTTATAGACTGACCAATACATGTCGGGGTTGTTCCACTATAACACCTTCCCCATAGCTAAATTCTTCCCTAGAATTTTGCTTTCAATATTTTTTTTCTCTTTGGATTTGGACATAGAAAACGGAAGAGGACTACACGTCTATCACTTTTTCTCCTCCCATTCCGAGTTGGTGTATTTTTTTATTTTTGAGAATCCGTGATTTTTGGAGTCGATGTTACCTCCATCGGTACTTCACTATTCATGGTGGGGGGGATTTGAAAAGCATCGTATAACACTTCCATCGGTATTTCGCTGTCATTTCCCACGGTTTCAACGTATCGGTATCTCATTTGCTTAATATGTCTTTCGCAATTTTTTTTTCCTTTTACAATATATATCACTATCGATTCTTTTTGACACTATACCGTCCTCCCAAAAACATTTTCCTGACCGATAGTTCTTAAAGAAGACTTTATCGCCTTCTTATACGTTGTAAATTTTGTGTTTACTTTCGTATAATTTTTCTTTTTCTTATTTGGTAACATCCTATCGAACGCTGAACCATAGACCATCTGCGTGTGTGATTTTACTTGATGGCAAGTATTGCATTTTGAAATTGTACTTGAGTAAAATAATACTCCATCTCTGTAATCGATTTGCAGTATGCGCTGGTACGCCTTTTTTTTAACCAAAAATCGTCAGTAGTGGTTTATGGTCCGTTTGCAAAACGAACGATCTACCATGAATAAACCTGTGAAATTTCTTAATGGCGTAAATTAATCCCAGACCTTCTTTTTCTAACCTGAATATATTTTTTCCGCAGGTTATAAGGTTCTTGATGCGTGTGCAATCGGTTTCGTTGATCCGTCCTCGAATTTGTGTAAAAGTACCGCACCTACACCATATTCGCTTGCATCTGATGCTACAATTAATTCCTTTTTCGGATCGTAATATGTTAATTCTAAATCCGATGATAAGCACTTTTTTATTTTTTGAAATACTTCTTCGCATTCTTTTGTCCAGCACCATTTCTTACCTTTCCTTAATAACTCGTTTAACGGAGCTCTCAACTCGTGCATTTTAAGAATATATAAACTATAATAATTTGCTAAACCCAGGAATGATTGTAATTTTGTTACATTATCCGGTGTAGGCATATTTCTAATAGCTTCTGTTCTATTTGGGTTAGGCTTTCTTCCTTTATGATCAATTATCTGACCCAAATATTCAATTTTGTTCATGCAGAAATCGCATTTGTCAAGGCCCACTTTAAATCCGTAATTTTGTATTCTCTTGAATACTTCTCAAACATGATTTTTGTGCTCTTCCAAATTTTGGCTCTTTATCAATATGTCATCTAAGTATGCCATTGCGAATTCAAGACCAGCCAGCATCGTATCCATAATTTGTTGAAACACACCTGAACAGCAAGCGTTTTAAGTTGTATAGACCTCTATGTGTATTGATAGTTAGATACTTTGTACATTCTTCCTCGACTTTGATTCGTAAATAAGCTTCGGACAGATCAATTTTCGAGAAAATCTTTCCTCCATTCAACCTCGAGAAAATTTCTTCAGGCGTAGGAAGAGGATAGCTGTGGTCCTTTAGACATTCATTCGACCCCGTTGAAAAATCAGCGCATACTCTTATTTTTCTTTTTTACGTACACCGTGGGTGACGCCCACTCAGAGTAATCTACTTTTTAATTACTCCAATCTCTTCTAGTCTTTGTAATTCTTTGTCTATCATTTCCAATGACGAAAATGGTACCTTTCTTGTTCTTAAACACTGGTTTTGCATTATCCTTTAACTCGAACTTTACTTCAGTCTTAGTACAGCAACCTAGTCCGTCAGCAAATACTTCCTTAAATTCATCTTTTAAGTCTTCAACGAATTTTTCTGTCTGTTTGCTATTTTCTATATTCGACACATTTAAGTTTCTACAAAACGTCTTAATTGGTTTTTCCCATAAATTGAATAACACAATCCAGTCAATACCAAATAAATTTGAATTTCTTCCAGATATGACGTAGATTTTTGCCTTGTACGTTTTATCGTCAAATGACACTTTCGCGTAAAATTCTCCTTTGAATTTTAGCTTTCTTCCAGAAACACCTCTGGCCCTTTTCTGAGTGTTTTGTAGTTTTGGTTGTCCAATTTTCTTCCATGAAACTTCGTCGATTAGATATGTCACTTCCGGCATCAAGTAGACAGCTTATAGTTCGACCATTTATTTTAACGTCTACATACTTTCTTCCTTCATTATTTGTATCTCTTTTAGATACAACTGTATTTATCCTTTTGGACTTCTGATGTTTTTTCTTTTTGCAAACAGTAGCTTTATGACCTTTTCGACCGCATTCATAACATATTTTATTTCTAAAATAACACTTACTTGTAGCATGGTTTATTCCACCACATGCTTTGCAGTAGTATTTTACTTCCTTGTAGACTCGTTGTTTAACTCTTTTTACTTGGGCAATATTTTTTTCCTCTATACTTATATTGTCCCGTTTTATACTGAGTAATTTCTGACATTCCTCCGTAACTTTCTGTAACGTTACTTCTGTATCTTGTTCCATAATTGCCAGTATTCTTGAACGAATTTCTTTATCCTTTGTTGCAGTTAACCCTTGAGCAAAAATTAAAAACTTAAACATGTCTTCTTTAATTTCTTTGATCTTGAATAATTCACACTGAGAATTCACTTTTCCTGCGTATGAAATAAAGTCATCTTCGTGTTTAACCATATTTAAACATTTATAACGTGTAAGAAATAAACTTTCACGTTCACCAAATATTTTAGACAATATTTCAATCGTTTCTTTGAACGATATATCCTCCGGCTTCTTTGGTAGAACGAAATTAGTGTACTTGGTGTTTTCCTGATCACCTAATTTTTGTAATAATAATTTTTTCTTCGTCAGACCATAACCGACATCTTTTTGAAAAAATTGTTTCGTACCATCTGAAGTACGCTGGAAAAGTTACACCTTCCATAGGATTGTAATGGAATTCTGAAAGTGAATTAGTAATCCCTTCAGCAGAGAAAAATCTTGATCCTTCCTTTTAATCGACTTGTTTTGTTAATATCTTCTCCAAGACTTCTTGCTGCTTTAAAATTTGCTTTTGTAAGTCTAACTGCTGTTTCTGCTGTTCCGGCAGTTGTATCTGTTGTTGATACTGTAATTGTTGTACTAGCAATAATTCGATTTGCTTTTGAATCGATTTATTTTGTTCTTCCCAATGTGGCTGTTGCTGCTGCAGAGCAGAACACATGGTTTTCGAAAATTTGAAGAACTTTTCCATATTACTTTTTTAAGGCACAACAAAAATAAAAACAAAAATCACTAACTTTAGTCGATAAACTAGTCCAACGACTGGTAAAAACGTATTATTCGACGTTTGACTTGGTCGTCGCTGTTATCTTTGGAGGGGTGTCTTTTTTCACTCCTCGTTCGATACTGTTAAATTACCCTGTGAGTTTATTTTGAATTTACGTTCGCCGCTGTTATATCGTCTTGTGAATTGTTTTCGAATCCTCGTAGTCCCTGGTGTGTCGTGAGTTCTTTTCGAATCCTCGTCGCCACTGTTATATCGTGGATTATACGATATAAACAACAAAGTAATCCGAGTGGAAATATTACAATAACACAAGAAATCAGGTAACAAATAACAATGGTTTATTGTACGTAAAGTACAAATGAGCAAGAGTTCTTGCTCTAACAAGATTTTCTTTTTTTCTTTTTCTAACAAGGTTTCTCGAATATTCAGACCGGTAGATGTAAATAAGTAATTATACTGTTTAAGAAAAAGAACAGAGCATCTACTCAAATATGAGTATTCATTAAAAACAAACGCGGAAAAAAGACAACCTTTAAATAAATTTAAAACACACACACACACACACACACAGTGCGATGAGTAAATTGTTGCCATTTTATATTTTTAATTTCGCGTACGCGCGTTGTTTTGATCTTGTCGACTGCACAGTACAGAGGGGTCAGTTGGGCACCGTCTGTGAGAAAAAGAGCACCATGACGGAGTTCACTCCGCCAGAAATTTGGAAACGCCATACTGTACTGCTTGGCATATGCGACAGAAGCTCTAATACGAATATTTCAGAGTGTTTGGGTGTCACTCTGAGGACTGCAGAAGATTCGGAAAGAGTTGAATGAATCTAATGAAGATTACACGATGGTGTTTGGAGGGATCACTAGTGATGGCGACGTTATACCTCCATTCATCTTCTCTTTGGGCTTAAGATACAACACGGAGCCTTACATCAAGTGTCTTGATGAAGTAGTGGTGCTCTGGGTCAAGAGGGTGGCTGCTGGAAGATGTTATGTCTGTCAAAAGGACAGTGTACAATGCCACACAAGTAGGATAACCAAGTCATTGCTGTCAGACAATTTCTGCGTCCTCATCGTCCTTTACACCTGGCCAGCTAACGCCCCGCACTGCAACCCCCTTGATTTGTGGAGTCAGTCTACCCAGATTTTAGGAGGAAAAATAAAATCTGTCATGTCCACAAATACAACACAATTTGATAAACACCGCGAAGAAATGATCCTCACAGAAAAAGAAAGACCAAGCTAAATATCACAGTAACATTTATACAGTCAGATAAGTATATTTACATATGAAAAACAATGTTTTTGTTTTAGCCATGAAGAGACCAATTGTTCGAGTGTTCAAAATGATTTGTCACAAGTGAGTCTGCAAAGTTTCGAAGTGTTTTTGATGCAAGTGAGGAAATTAACTGGTACGGTACACCAATATATGTGTGTGTGTGTATGTGAAGCACATGCCAATGAAACATGTATGTAACTGCTGTCTGTGTGCGATAGACATAGTGAACAAGGAGAGGGGAGAAAACATTTACTTTCGTCGTGACGATGTAGAAAAATCGTCGCTAACTGACGCATTGTCATGGTAATGCGTGTCTAAATTGTTGATCATGGCTGGTCTGGTTAGCTGACTGTCCTTCACTCTGTCATTGCTGATCTGGTTTCTTAAGCAGTTTTTTTATCGCTATTTGACAATCGGGAATATACTCACAAACCCGAGCCTTGACCCATTTCCAGGTCATTTGGAGTTCAACTGCGCGGAGGTAGTAGAGAGAACACCACGTGACTTGTCATATCCAGTTACGTTCCAGAAACCAGTTATTTAATTTGGAGCCGTGTTTGTACGAAATTTTGAAAGTTTCTCATACCTACTGAATTTAGTAAGATTTATTCGTGCTTCACTTATTGGCCGTAAAACACAGGTGTTTGTATCCTATAGATTATTAAATGTGGGATGCAGTTGAGCAAGAGACTAACAAAACTCCGAAGGTGAACTGAAGGCAAGGATTATGGCAACATTCACCAACTTAAACAAGGAGACCACCCAGAAAAGTACGTTCACAAAAGTATACGTAATGACATCAAAATATATTAGCTCTTGTCTGCCAAAATTGTTCCAGAAATTTTAAAGTTGGTTCAGTTTAAAGAGCTATAATTGTTTAAAGCAAACTATCTCTTGCAAGGAAATCTTGTGAGGGTCGTACTTAAGTTAGCAACCATCATATATATATATATATATATATGTTTGGACTGACGCAAATTCAGTCGGGTTTCGATCCTAGCTAGAGGCAACCGGACGTCTAGCCACACCGATGAGCTGTGAAACAGCGAAACTGTCTGTCTGTGGATGACTATATATATATATATATATATATATATATATATATATATATATATATATATATATATATGTGTGTGTGAGTGAGAGAGGAAATGCTTAAAATACTAAACTCGACCAAGTGCATATAGGACTAGAATTAATGGTTTTATTTTTAATTTCACGTTTTTATCACTTCAAATGTTATTTTAGTAAAGAAATCATACTTAAAATCGATGTCTCATTTCTATTTTTACTTTAAACACTGTATTACTTCTTTTGGCTTGACTTGAGAGAAGTAATACACACTGTTTAAAGTAAAAATAACAACAGGGCGTTTATTTCAAATACGAGTATGCCTTATAATAATGTTTGAAGTAAAATGTGTGTGTGTCAAATAATGGAAGAAATTATCATATATTATTTCATGAACTGCATGAATGAATTTAAGGGAAGTCCCAATGAGGATAAGGATTTTATTATTATTTACTAAACGAAAACTGGCTTCAGAGCATTAACGATATTTAACAATGTTTTCTTTGCTTTTCTTTAAAGCATTCCTATACAATATAGGAGGAGAGAAACTGAAGAAAAGAACTAAAAATAAACTGAAAAAATAGAACAGAAAAAATTAAAGAAACAATCGGAAAATATTTGAAACTGTTCATTTGTCAGTGGCATTTATTTCTATCACTATTATTCATGGTTTTATGGCAAAATGAGAATAAATAAAATGTACACTTTTTTGCGTTTTCTCCATACAAAACGAATTACACAGAAACACAACATCGCTAAATTATTTTATTTTTATCTTGAATTGATCGAACGTAAATTTAATGGTCGATTTCATGGAGGAATGGCTTTTGCACATCTATAGGCAATTCTGGGCGAGACGTATTGCCTTTTTATCGTGACAGAAAATTTTAAAATATGAAAAGAACAAATAAATAAAGCGTGTAATGTATAATATATTATGTATCTGCGTGTCTTCTTCCCATAAATTTTGACAAATTCAGACAGGTATTTGCTCTGTAAAACCTATTAGGGCTTCAAGACCAATTCTAATATATTAAGGGGAGACGGTTTAGGTTGCCAACAAAAGTAGTGGCGGAGAAAGATGCTGCGAAAATGTCGGAAATAATGGGAATCAGATGTGATACATAAATTAGTTTTATTTTTATGACTGATCTCATTGAGAAGACATTTTCTAACGATGCATTCAGTCGTCTCTAGTATGTGCAGAAGGTAATGTGAGGTCGTATAGCAGTTAAGATTAAAGTTCAATAAGTTACGTTTCAAAATATGCAACAAATTCAATAGAAATAGAATGGAATTATTTACAATGTCAGTTTAAGTCTGTAACAGGCATAGTGTCTTTAAGCAAAATCCTTCTCGTTAACGCAGGTTCGAATACTGTCGGTGAGTACGTTCCTTTTAATAAGATTTCTCGGATATTCAGACCGGTAGATGAAAATAAATATACTGTTTAATACAGAAATAAACGGAGCGTCTACTCAAATATGAATAGATACTAAAATAACGTTTGAAGTGATAAAATCTGTCTGATTAGTAAATAAAAATCCATTACTTTAGAAATAACGATTGTCCTAGAGACAGGCGATATTAGAAAAAGAAAAAGAAAAAACATACAGTTCTATAATATTCCTATATATTAAAATATTTACTTTGTCATAAGACCAATTGAGTCAGTTAACACTCGTGCTAGAAAACACAGCTGACTCCAAAATGCTACCCTTTCAAATTTAAATTAGGTTTTCATACAGAAGCAATCTCACATTTAATTGATAACACCGTTTTCACCGGATTAGCCAAAGTTTGCAGAGTTTCGGTGTTCGGTTCTTCTTGATATGTTTGACAGTAGCAAAACGTGCATGAGCCCTGCTTATGTGTCGAGACATTCAGATGCTAAATTCTTATGTTCACTATCGCTTTATCAAAACAGAAACTATAATGGGATTGCCCCAATTTGTCAGCCAGGTGACATAGCACCCGCTCGGTAATGTTGTATAAGAGAAAGATGGGGGGGACGAACACCCTCTCTTTATTCTTCAACTACAGGTATATGTAATGACAAGACATCTCTTTTCCCCTCTGAGGTAATTCTTACTCCTAGAAACCACTCATCGCATCACATGCAACTCAATACTGTTAAAAAGAAAACAAAAACTTCATGCGTCTAGAAAAATATCATCACTGCAACACATCTCTCTCACACAAAATATGATATAAATAAATATCTCCGAAGATGATATTAATGAAGGAAATGAAAAGAGGAAAACATTTTACAACTCGTTTCGTTCTTTCACCAAGACAAATGTAGAAATCTGAGAAAGATTTTTATTTATATCCACCGAAAAGTTCTTGTTGAGAAAAGAAAGTGAAACACATAGCGTTATTTTTCTCAATAATAACTTTCTGTATACATAAGTTTTTTCTCAATAAACTTCTACATTTGCCCTAAATTCTTCAAACAACGAAATGCGTTGATAAAGATTCTCGCGTCCAAGGCCCCTTGAAACCCTTGACCGAGGTAATTTTGGGGCTCCGTTGTTAAGTCGTTAAGCATCATACCTCTCACGTCCTACTCTGACGAACAATATGACTTTCATTTTACCAGGTCTACTGCTGATGTTCCAATGGCCATTACTGAATATGTGGCTCTCGATATCTTAAAGGCGTGTAACAGGGTTTGACACGCCGGTCTACTACGCAAGCTCAAGGGCTACGGTATTTGATTTAATCCAATCCTTCCTAACAAATCGTGAAATGAATGCCATTTTCAACGGGTTCGCTTCCAAATCCTTTCACACGAACGTGGGTGTGCCTCAAGGCTCTACCCTGGATCCTACGCTGTTTCTGATCTTCAGTAATAACCTTCCTGATGTCATCAATTCCCAAGTAGGCATTTATTCTGATGACGCTACCATTTACTCCTGTCTCAATAGCAAATCCATCAAAGCTGACAAATTTAAGGTGGCCGCTGCTCTTGAAATGAACCTCCAATCTGTGGTTAAATGTGGCAGGAAATGGCTCTTAAATGTTAATGTCTCCAAAACGAAACTGCTCTCATTTAACCATCACAGAATCTTTCCTACTCGCTATCAGCATGGCTGATGCTAGACTCCTGGAGAACGACACACTGCGCCTACTTGTCCTCACGTTTTCAACTGAATTGAAGTGGAATGACTACATCGAATCAATAGCTGCATCTACTGCAAGGTAAATTTGGTCGCTGACGGGAAAAAATCTTTCTGACACGACACAGAGTTTCTCTTACATTTACAAATATACCATTCGTCCGTTCATTAAATACTGTTTCCATATCTGGTCTGGTGCTCCTGCTTTTTCATCTACAGGTTCTTGACAAAATCCAAAGAAGGATCTATAATGTAATCGATCCTGACTTGGAATCTCGACTTCAGTTACTTTTTCACCGACGTGACTTCTCTTTTCTACAAATATTTTCATGGCAACTGCTCTGACGAGCATTTTTTTTTACTCTGGTGACCGGACTATGCGAGTTTAAGTGTGCTTCTAGACAGCCATCTTAGTCCTACCCTTTTACTGTTGAATTAATTAAATGTAATCTACTTCTACTCCAATAGTTTCTTTTCTCGTGCTTCCCGTCTGTGGAACTCTTCCGTTTTCTTGTTTCTGATAACTAAAATCTTCAAAAATTTAATTGCAACGACAATCGCCATTTTCTCTCTTCTTGAACCACGTTCATCTTTTGTCCTTCCCTAGGTTCCCCTTACCCAGTCTATTTTCTCTACCTTCACTCTCTATAACCCTCTGCGTACCAGTGGCATTACCCTCCTTGCTTGGGGTGAAATGATTAAAAAAATCTCTTGATATAGTAATTTATTAGTTCTTTTTAATCTCCTACACTTTAACAAATCCATCTTAACTTATGAACACGGTTTAAACATGGCTATTTCTTACATTTAACGGTCATAAACGGTGCTAAAAAAGAAGTTAGGTATAACTACGGAATTCGGTATAAGTCTTGTATGTTTGTGTTTAACCATTTGGAACTTTGATAATTTTGCATGACGTCATTCCAGGGAAATATCTGGTCAACCATTCCCAAATACACGTCCCAGCACAATTATTAATCTCAATTGTCCACCTTCCAGCATGGAGATTCTTTTTCAAATAATTTTCTCTGGACGATCGCGTTTCACTTATCATTCATATTGGAATTGATGCGCCAGGCAGCAGTTGTATTTGGTAGAAAAAATACCAACAGAAGTTTCTACGAATTGTTTAGAATATATATTGTATTCAATGCCCGTGTAAGAAAACACCAAATAATTTTCCAGATAAGGCAAAAACATGCAAGGTAAAAAATATTGCTATATCTTATGTTCTTGGCAATCGATTTTTTCTAAATGAATTTTCTATTTAGGACAGCGTTTAAAAAAATGATACACCCAATCAATAGCAATTAATGACTTGAATAACTTAATATCTGAGCTCAGAGAGATTACCATATGGAATTCCTATGTTTAATTTCTTTTTTTCATTTTGTTTGGTGAAAAAGTAATATTTCTTTACATAGTTAGAAAAATTTGTGAAAACTTGAGATAAGAATGTATGTACATTTGAAAACAAAATTCAATATTTTTGCCATTTCAATTCCTGTTATATATGTATATATATATATATATATATATATATATATGTGTGTGTGTGTGTGGGGGGGCGTTTCAATTATTGATATCCAACCAAATTATATCAGCAGAGATATGTTATAACTATATCACAGTAAAGAATTTAAACTTTATTGGAGGTTTCATGTGTAAAATGATAAAATAAATAGAATTCCTCCATGGAACAATTGAGATATTTAAATTTATTTTAATAAATATTAATTTAAAGAATTCATCATAACAGAAGTTTGGAAGGTCTGAATTTTGTGGATACAGTCAGAAATATTTTTGCATTTTTGTCGATATTATCACAATATTTTGGCTGTTTGAACCTCCAAACATCAAGTGTTTATCAATCCAGTTTATATTCAGAGAATTTTGAATTGAATCCTATTTAATCTACACAGGTAGATTGTTATTGTTCTGGTTAAAATGTCAAGTGATCTTTTTTTCTTTTTTTTTAAGTACTGTTCAGTTATTACTAGCTCTGTTTCCACCAAGTCATGACCTATTACTATGCTAACAATTCACAAACCAATACTTTACTCCACTAACACCTACAGAGGGTGCAATCCTTGCAATAACAAAAATAAGGATATCATGCACATTTGGACTATAATTGAGGGTGGGATGGAAAGTTAATAAGCTGATAATGAAGCAGTGGTGCTAGGGCTATAAAATCGTGCATGCATTCATTTCAACTCTTATTAATAACTGCATTATTCCTTTCTAGGTAAACTAATATCTCACTGTTCAAATAAGGCTGTTCATACTGTTGGTCAAAAAAGTCATTAACAGCAGATATGACATCATCATCATCACTGTCATATTTGTTCCCAGCCAAATGTTTTTCCATGTTGGAGAATAGGGAGAGTGATCAACCTGTTCAAATCAACAGTCATGCACATCAGCCATTGAAACCAGGATCTTGTGTGCTTGAACATTGCTCTGATGAAAAACTCCCTTTTTATCAGTTTTCGTAAGCATTTACTCTTTATAACCTTTTGTAACTGCCTCAGCAAATTAGCATGCTATTCTTTTTTTGAAGATGGTTTCAGATGTTTGGCATTATGCTTATTGACTATCACCATCCTAGCAGATAAAATAATCTTGGCCTTCTTTGGAGCAGGTGAGGAGGGTGTTTTTACTGCATGGATTTTCTCATTGTCTCTGGTTCAAAGTGATGAACCCACCACTCATCTGGGTTAGGAAACATTCAAGGAAACCAGCTGAATCAATGTCAGATTTTCCTGTGATGTGAACAGTCTGGTGCAATATTGATCAGGTTTCAGAAGACATGGCACCTACCAAGAATTTCAACTGATGGGAAATACTCATAGCATTGGTTGTCTGATTTATAGTCCATCTCCTGCCATCCATCACTATATTCTTCAGTGGTGGCAATACTTTTGCACTGTGGATAAAATTGGAGCACCAACCCCTAATGTAGCAACCCTGTGAGAATGTCATTGGGGTCTAAGCCCTTTTTCTGAAGGTACCTGATAATTCCATGATACCAAATTGGCCATTTTCAAGAGTAAATACTAGTTACTTTTGTAGTTTTCTTTGTCAGTTTACCTGAAAAACAATGCAGTTATTAGTGAAAAGAGGTGAAATTAATGCATGCAAGATTTCACAGATCTAGCATCACTCCTTCATAAACTGTCTATGAATTTTCCAAACCACCCTTGTACATAATCTGAATGTTCCCAATGTCCTCATCTTTTTTATCCAGTGTAGATGTGTTTAGAGTTTAAGTAAATATTTGACTTTCAAATTAGGCTGGAATATTTTTATATTTAAAATTGGTATACTAATGGAGTCAAAAGTTTCATTAGTAATGTATTTTTTTTTACTTTCAAATCCCAGCTTCAAAATTGTCATTTGATGATTGTTAGTAGACATCACAGAGCAGAAATAAAGAATAAATTCATGGTGAGTCTCAAATTTGCATCCCTCTCCTTAGGAGCCTGCATTTCCATGGTGGTTGTCAATATGGCAAGTCTAAGAAGGCCAACTGATAGCAGTCATTCAAATCTGTTTCTGACTTTACTTCGGGGGAAAAATAAGGAAGAGAACTATAGGGCTAAATTTCGATGACTGCTGAAAGAAATATTAGTCAAAAATACTAATTAACAAGGCTTCATTTTGAGAAATTGAGACTGACTACAATTATTTGCTGTATGGAAACTAAGTTTTGTATACCCACAGTAAAAAAAAACAGATTATATATATAAGAGATGGATTAAATCTGACAAATATTTAATATATTTTTTTGTTTATACATTATTTTTTATGGATACACTTATTTGAGTAAATGCTCTGTTCTTTAATTAAACAGTATTAATTACATTTAATGGCCTGAATATTTGATAAATTTTGTAGAAAATATGTGTTCTTTGACAGGAGTCAATCTATATCCTATACAGAAACACCATTAAGTGGAATTTCTGTGGCTGAAGTCATAACATGCCAGGCTTAATTTTTGTTGTGTATCGGATGTAGCTTCGGTTCTGGTCAGCGAATGCATATTTTCTATGAAATTTCTTGACCATTCAGGTCGGTAAATGTAATTAATACTGTTTAATTAAAGAACACAGCATTTACTCAAATAAGTGCATCCGTAAAAAAAAAAAAATAAGTATAAGCAGAAATATATATATATTATATATACATACACATTTGTGTGAGAAAGATAATAGCAAAATTATCATGATGGTGACAATATGTAAGACTTTAGCGCTATTTTTTCCAGCCAATCTTTGCAGAAGTCAAACATATGCAAGCAGATAATCGTCCATATTCTAATAATAAAATACATTTAAAGTAATAAGGAAGAATCCTAATCACAAACAAAAATCACTGAAATGCAACTTAAGAATTAATGAAAGTAGTTTAATTCCTGGAAGAGATTTAACATTTGCCAAGAAACAGTAAAAGAGCAATGAAGGCACACATGACCAAATACAGTTTTCCTTCTCTGACTTATAAATTACCATGACTAATCTTGGTTTCCAGTTAATTTGTTCACGGTTTATTTCTTTTCCTTAATTAGTTACATAAGCAACTCTAGAGGACTCAATCTGTTATGCTACTTACCCATAGTTTGAGAGAGGAGATATATTCATACCTTTTCTAAAATTGTTTCATGATGTCAATAAAATACTTATTGTCATTTCTGTAATGTTCATTGAAGTAGAGACTTTGCCATCACAGATACAACTATAGTATGCTGTTGAATAATACTGGTGTCAGACACCTTTGAATAATCTTGCACTAATAGTACTTGCTCAATAATTCTTGTTAAAAAAATTAACCCGTATAGTGATCAGTATAGAGAAATAGTGAATTGAGTAGAGAATAGCAGTCTGTATAGTAATGGATGGTAGAGTAGAAATAACGATTCAAATAGTAATAGAGGAGAGACTAGAAATGGCAATCAATTAGACACACGCTACCTCCCATATATGCATTTCCTCTATGGTCACATGGTCTACTTATTTCAATAATGGGATCGCCTTTGTTTGCTCACTGGCAATCTATGTTCAAACTCAAGTGTCAGTAGTGACACTTTATTCCTATATAACAAATTGATAGTATACTGTTTAAAAATACTAACTTAACACTGTAGAGCATAAAGCCCAGATGAATAATAAGGATGATAACTGTTTCTCTAGCAGAATTGCTCAACAGAACGAAAGACAGCTCTAGTGGCTTATAAAACTTTATGTGGTCTCCTTTCAGCATGTGGACAATCATGACTTCCCAATTTGCTATTCTTTGGAACTTGAAGCAATGCTTATCTCTTTGTGACCCCTTCTAGTCTATGTTCTAGCGTACATTTACACGTGCTCCTTAGGTTACTCAAGGTTTCATTTCTGCTCCTCTTTTGTGAATTTGAATTTCTCCAAGTTCTCATTACATGTCTCAGGAATTTCAGCTGTTTTTCTGCCACAGAGTATAAGTGTTCTTTTTATTTCCATTCTCCCCAGCAAAAAATACAAAACAAACTTCTTTGTTGCTTACATGTTCCATCCATTGTATTCTCTGCATGCATATGTAGAACCACATCTGTTGTCCAAAGTCTCCTCTTTCTCTGTTGAAGTTTCCCAGCATTGAGAAGAATTGATACTGCATAAAAATTAAGCACTCTTATTTTTGTCTCCAAGAACTTTTTCATTTTATTTATTTATTATTTTCTTGAGTTTCTGGTAGGCACATTTTACTATTACTTTTACTCTAATTTGTCTACAGATTTTTGTATCACATTTTCTGTTGTCCATTATTTATCAAATTTCTCTTATAATTAAATTTCTGTACTTGGTTAGTTCTGACATCTTCTGCATGTCCTTAACTGTTCCTTAATTGTTACAAACGATGACACAGCAATCTCATTACTAGCACCATGCATTAAAACTCATCTGTAGCATCGGAAATAAAAGGTTATGATTCCTGTATCAGTTTCTGAGAAAATAACTGCAGGGAGAAGAAACTGATTCATAACTAAGAGCATTTGATTGTAAGCAAATGAAAGGAATTTGAAATCAGCCCTTTAATCTCATTCCAAGCTGTACTCCACTATACCACCAGCCTATCTTCCTCACACTGATGTTTTAATATAGTTAATGAACCCAGTCAGTGAGTTACATATTGATGATATAAAAGAAATTATCTGGGTAGTAAACTAACAGGAATCTGTAGAGGCACAGAAACGGTGAAAGATGTCTTTCAGAAACTAAGCAAAATATTAAAACATAGAAATAATAAGTAGAAACCAGGAACAAAAATACAAACAATAATTAGAGTGTTGAAATGCTAAGTAATATTTATTTCTAAGACAAATCACCTCACAAATGAAGAAGAGACTCAAAACAACGATACAGAAGGTAATGACAAGTGCTGAAATAACAGAGCATAAGAGCAACAAAGAAGTTTGAAATTCAATCTGTACTGCATGGTAACTTACACTTACAATCAGAAAGTAAGGATTGAAAGTTTTGGAAAACATACTGAAGAAAGTGGGTCTGGAAAGTTTAGCACTCACAGGATAGACAGAATGTAAGAAAACAGGTGGAACACTGTGTACCATAATGAGTTTGTGCGAGATGACGACAGAACAAAAACAAAGAGAAAATAGTTACTTAGAGCAACAAAAGACATAAAAAATATGGAGATCTATGTCCCCCCCATATATTCAAATCACTTGGCACATAAAAGTAGTAATAAGACAGTGGTATCCTCTCTATAACAATCATTATATTTATCTTTTTAAAAGAAAAAGTAATAATTTCACTCTAAGCAAGGCAATAAAGCCACTAAGACAAAAGATTACTGAGTGTTAGAGAAAAAAAATCACTTATGGAGAGCGAACAATAATAGAACATGAATTAAGATAGTAGAAACCAATTAGCACTGCATTTACATTTTCAAAAGATCAAAGTTGACAGGTTAGGAATAATAGGGTTCCACAAGCAAGAAGTGTGATAGAGGAAACTGTTAGTGTAGGACTTACAATTATATCTAGCTATTTCAATTGTAAAATGATGAGACCCTGCTGCCAATCTATTACTGTAATTAAATTCATAAAGTTTATATATCATAAGGGTATCATCGGCACAATTATCATGAAAGTATTCATAGAAAAGGAGCAGAGAAGCTACATTATGGTGCTGAGAGACATCTTTTACGGCTTTACTAGAAAACCAATTTAGTGTTCAGTATTCTCATTATGCCACACCTCATCAGTCAGAGTTCATATACAGAATAAGTGATCAATGTCATAGGATCAAAAGGCAAAATTTGTAGCATAAATACATAGCATAACATTGGTATCATCTTTGAACCTGTTAGAAAATTCTGTGAGGAAGTTAAAGATCTTTCCAGTTTGTGAATTAAAGTGGTATTTTAGAAAAATAAAACTTGTCCGAACCATAAATGAACCTCTGTTTATACTGCTCAAATCCTATTTCAATAAGAATGGTGTGATTTCTATATGAAATGAATTAAGCAGTGTCTAGTTATTGGTAAATAGTCAATTAATTCACTAATAGTGAAACAGCAATTAATTGTCAAAGGATTAATGCTTGAGGCTTGTGTCGTGAAAAGATGAGAAGGGCAGAATAGCTAGAGTAAAACCAGCTTATAACCAATGAGTTACGTCGCCAAACAGAAAAAAAATTATTTGTCAATTAATACTGTTTAATTGAAAAATTGTTGTTGACCTAACAGTTCTTTTTGCACACAACATCCCCTGAATCTAGAAACAGAAGTTGGGAAAATACGAGCAGTTGAATTATGGATGTGAAGGAAACCTCAGTTTAGGGAAACACTTGAAATTTCTGGAATACATTCTAAGAAAAGTGGGCCCGGAGACTTTAATGCTCTCAAGAAATATTGAATAAGGTAGATGGAAAAGGAAACAGTAAGTAATCTCCCTAATGAATTTGTATCAGTGTATGACATTGATAGTAAAGAGAGATGTTCTGAGTTACAAATGATACTAAGTTGTGAAGAGCCATTATCACCCATTTCCTGAAAGGGGACAACACAAAAGAAAATGTAAAGGATAACTAAGAAAAACATGATATGAGGTTCTCAAACTGCAAAGAACTGCATTCAATTGATTGTTTTCAGAAATCTTATTTTAAGTCATACAATGGAGTAAAATAATAAAAATTGTCATTAGGTAATAATTTTTTGTCTTCTTGCATTAATTTTCATCTTAATGTTTGAAGTCATGTCAAGTTCATTGAGACTGCTATTTAGATGCGTTTCAGTAGATCATGATTCATTAACAAATGCAGACATGAAAAAAATGCCTTCTGCATTAACTACAACTGCATCATGAGCAAAATAACTAGAAATCTTATCAGTAAATTCTAATAAACTTTATTACAAATATGAAAACAGAAACGAATAAAATCAAATGTATATATCCCAGAAAATGTAACTAAGGTCTGCTCAGTATAGCTGCAGAATATAGCACAGGTAGGCTCTGTGGGTGTTGAGCAAAAGCAAAGATGCCTGTGCTGGCATCTGTAATAGGAATTGCCTAGCTGCCCTAATACTGAAGCATACTCTGATATGAGCAGCTAGTCATTATATATATATATATATATATATATATATATATATATATATATATATAAAGACATTTTTATGTTTAACATTACTTTGTTTATAGATACAAATATTTAAGTAAATGCTCTGTTTATAATAAACAGTATTAAACAACATTTACCGGCCTGAATGTCCGAGAGATTTTCATAGAAAATATTCGTCCTCCGACAGGATTCGAACCTGTATCCTATACGGAACCGTCATATAGCCTGACGTGCCTTTTAACCGATTCGGCCACAGAGGATCGTTCGGTTGGCAAGGTCGAATTTACTGCTTATTTTATTATAAGCAGAGCATTTACTTAAATATTTGTATCTATAAAAAAAGAAGAAAAGAATGTTAAACATAAAAATGTCTTAAAATAATTGTCGGACTTTGTTCATTTCATAATGTGTGTGTGTGTGTGTGTGTGTATATATATATATATATATATATATATATATATATATATATATATATATATATATATATTTCTTATCAATATCGAATTTTGTACAAATCTGTGCAAAAAGTGGATCAGAGAGATTACCCAGCTTTATACATATTTTCAGGAAATCTTAACGTCTAATTGGTCAATAAACACACAAATGTGAATTGCAATCCACCCACGTAAAATTCTTTTTCCAGCGTGTGACCAAGTTTTCCAGATTCTTTTTCCAGGAGCCTACCACGTGATTAGATTAATTATAAATATCAGACGAGTTTGTTTTCTTTCTTTTTTTTTTCATTCGCCTATAAAAATGTAACCTTAAGGAAACTACGTTGCAACTCCATCGCAGCCGAACGCTGAAAACATTCACACATGCACGTACGTACAAAATTTTCCAATCTACATTAGAAACATACAAAAAATTTCCAAACTAGCAACAAGAACTTTTCTCTTTAAGATACTCTGATCATGCTTTCGCACACATCTTTACAAAACAAAATTGTAATGTTCTGCATATAAAAATGTATTTGTTGTTCCAAACTATCGTTATCACTTGATTTTTTACTTAAATTTATGTTTGTGGATGTTGCACGATTTATTTACAGCAAAACATTCACACAGCCTTCTTAAATTTGTAGAACCCAAATTCTACATTATTCCAATACGTAAAATAGTTGGGTTAAATCTGTGCAAAAAATAGATCACAGAACACTTTCAACTTCATACACTTTCAAAAAAATCTCGAGCCCTCATTGGTTAACACATATACAAGTAGGCGTGATTATCCACCCATGCTTAACTAATTTTTACAGCTTGTGACTGAAATCCAAGTTCGCGCCAAGTTTCTATGAGCCACCCGAAACAAATAAAAACAAACTCATTCTCGCCAGTGAGAATTGTGACATCAATCAAATTGCAACTAAACTTCACGTCACACAATTTTAAGTTTTTTTCATTCATACGAACATTATACAACTTAACGATATTGGCACTCACTCATCGAAACTTATCAGTGAGCTTTATTCTCATTTCATTCACCAAATTCCTTTACGCAGAAGTTAAACAATTTCCTGCCAACAAATCAACTTATTTCTCTTCATTCGTGAACGTTGTAATGCACAAAACAATCGAAGGTAGATAACTTCTTTGATCACAAATTGCATTCAACTTTATAAACATTTACTACTTACACGAACAGTAAATCTTTTCTCTTGCAATTTACAGAAACTTCAATAACCGATTCTAACAAACCTTTCGAATTAGAACTCATTAACAAAATTTAATCTTTCACCAAACTTGAGATCAACATAAATTAAACCTTTCCCCTAAAAAATCGACTATATTATTGTAAAATATTTTCATTACAAAAAATACACTGAAAATTACTTGTCATTCAAATATTTGTCTTCAATCACAAATGTTTGTTTCCTCTTGTTTTTGCATAACATATTCGTAGAGTAAAATAAAATGTATGGATTGATTTGGCCGTCAACATCATTAAATAAATGGTAACCACCAAACTTTCCACTACAGATCCACAACATCAGCAAGCCAAGCTCAAAATCTAGTAGAGTTCATTAAATTCATTTATGCACACATTTTCTTGCGAAAAGTATGAATACGTATGTCCCCCACCCCCAGACAGATTTGAAACTATGACAATCGTCCATCATTCTAAACCCTCAGCAAATAAGGATCTGAAGAAGAAAATATTAGCATTAAATGTAAAGTTGTTTTGAATGCAAATCGCCAACAATAATTAAAAGACAACCAGGTGAGGTGAAATAACTCTTTGAGCCTGTCTAATAAGCAGTAAATTATAGGTTCCTTCGATATCAACTGAAATGTAGTGAATTATTTATCTTTGATAAAGTGTTTTTCTCTCGAGACTTTATACCAAAATCTTTATGCTTAAGCCAATGTGACCTCACATGCTGTGAAACTGATTATTGCACACCTTGCCATAAAAGGCTTTGAAATGCGAGAAGTCTCACTTCAGATATTAATCCAATAGAAAACTTGTGGTCCATTATTAAAAGATGAATATGAAAAATACTTGAGAAAAAATTACCGTTAGTACTGTTAAAGTCAAAACTTAATTAATGAATAAAAAAAAGAATTGACAATGTTAAGGAGGGTGTACAGTATATGCTAACTAAGGAAAAATAGAATTATGATTTTTATCTTTTCATATAGATGAAAAGATAAAATTATAATTCTATTTTCCCTTAGTTAGCATATACTGTACACCCTGCTAATACCTAGTTGCCTATACTGTTTTGATACTGAGGGGAGACATACTAGAGATAGGGTATCTTTCAATAAAATGGAAAGAAAGAAAAAAGAAAACAATGAGAAAAAAAAAACATCAATGTTATATTCTATAACTATGAACACTAATGGGTATAATACAATCCTCATAATTACGTTGAAATCTGCTGCCTAAGCCTTATTGCTTTTTTTCTTTGTAGTTTTTGCGTGTGTCGGACAAGCTTGTGTTTTTTTTTACTTGACAAACTGATAAGTTTGATGTTTTATTTTCTGAAACTCTTGAATTTTTCAGTTTTTTTCTTTTATTTGTTTATATTTATTTATGCATTTTGTTCTTTTCTTTTTTTGTTTATTATCCTTATTGTATTTTTACCCTCCCCATAGACTTAGTTTGCATTATATTTTTCGTTTTGATTTGTTTATTGTCTTTGGTTGTCCAAGTTCTTCTTTCGTTTTATTTTGTTTGTTCTTGACATTGCTTTTCGTTGTTAAATAATAAAAAAAGAAACCGTTATTTATTCGGCCGTGGTTGTCGTTTGGGCCACCATGAGTGAAAACAACAATTTGAATACAACACTGTCGGTATCTTCAGTAAAAATGGCCTGGTCTGAAAATAGGCCAAGGAAAAAACATGCAGATTATTATGCTGAACGAAGAAACAAATTTGAGGATTCTTTCAAGGAAAATGAATTCCTCACTATTCTAGAGGCGTTGGAGGCCGTGAATACGAGAATAGTATCCATGTTGACTTTCGACGTAAAAAGCCGTAAATTAACTGGTGTCAGTAGGGAAACAATAGCAGAGGTCTTGAAGGCCTTAAAGATTAATCCGAAAGTTTTGGCAAGAAGAACAAATGCCATATAGGACATTCTCCTTCCCACTGAGCAGGACGCTAAACAACTACCAGGTAGTATTTTAACTAGAAAAAATCTAAGAGTGCAAACAGAGTACATGGGCACCCGTAGTACAAAGATTACAGTCCACGAGGTGCCCGCGGATATCTCTGAAGACCGGATGGGGGCTTCTCGAAATTCGACAAGGTGGAGGAAGTGAAGACTATTAGGGAAGCCAGACATCGCAACTGGAGATGTCGAGCTGCAGGTCACATTGACCCGAACGAATTTCAGACAAATCCAATATTTTATGATGTAGAGAAAGAAGAATGTTGGTCGTAGTCGAGGGCCAGACCGAACTGTTTGTCATGCGGTGTTTTGAGGCACATGGCCAAATAGTCCCCCGCTAAACATCCTCAGCCTGCAACTCGGCCCACAGCAACAACAGCAGCAGCAGTAGTCGCAGCAAACGTGGTAGAGGGGTAGCAGAGAAAGACCCGATAGATCCTGAAAGGAGGTTGGAAGTGGTAGGAGGGTGAAAAACGTGTCTTCTCCCCCTAAAAAGAATGAGACTACAGCAAAAACAGCAACCGTCACCATAGTAGCGGGTAAAGAATGTAAGTAAAAAAAAAAAAAAAAAAAAAAAAAAGAAAGAAAAGAAAACCTGAAAAGCAGGTGCAACAAGCAGACGCCAAGGCAACAACAGCAAACTGAGGTTGAAATGGAAGTGGACAAAATGCCTCCAACACGGGCAGCATCTCTAAAGAGGGGGAAGAGAAGGTAGAGACAAAATCGCAAAAGCACTCCGGGCGTAGTAAGTCGGAGAGGGGCATGGACAAAACCAGGTCCCTATCCGTCCCTGCTTCCCCGAAAGAAACGGTTGAAGTAACTAAAATGTGGGGGCTTTCTTCTTCCCCAGTCCCTGAAACACTTCCCTTAGTTCCATTGCAACATCCCCTCACTCGCCAACAGCTTCCCCTCCCCACCCCTCCAAAGCAGCAAGAAAGAAAAAGAAACTGTTTCCTGGACAAGTATCAATTTGTAGGATGGACAATGAGAAATTTAAGAAGGGCCTATCCTGCCAAAAGAAAGCCCAATTGGGTCTTTTGTATAAAATGTCCAGTGTTGATGGGAAATCAGTGGAAGATCCCCGTAACTTCCCAAATGCCCCGGATGTCATACCTGTATAAAGGTACGCTGGGGTCTGCTTAAAAGTTTGGAGTCATGTGGCAGAAGCCAAGGAGACATTTTCCAACATAAGCATAGCAGAAATTTATTCTCCTTATTTGAAGAAACTACGGCAATATTGTGCTGGGAGGGTCCCTGTTTTACTCCACCCCTCCGTATATAGGTGTATAAAACTAACCTATCCCACGGACGTCGGAGGAATCGTCCTGGAAGGACGGATGAGGTCAGAACTAGGTGTGGGGAGCCTAGGACAATCCGTCGGGGTCCTTACTAACGCAGATTTCCAGCAGGTATGTGAGCAGATTAATTCTTATTTTTCTACTTACAGGACTTAAAAGTTAGCCAGTCCGAATGCGAAGGGCTTGAGGGATTGGGGTAAGGCTGCCCGGCTGACCCGGGTTCTCTTGTCTTTCGGAGTGGATGTCACCACGCTCGAAGAGACCCACTTTGTTTGCAGCGTCGATGCGTGTGTGCTGTTTAGCGATTTTGTCGTTTATTCAGCACTAGCAGCATGGCCCGGTGTTGCCCATGGTTGATTCAAATATCGTACGACTCATACAGCAATCGCTATCACTTAAAATATTTTTGCCCTTCTTTGCCTTTAAAGGAGTATCCTTTGCCGTGCTGATATTGCTACATGCCTTACTTCTTGCCCATCTCACACTGTGAATTTTTTCTAAGCTCTATACTAAACATTAAATCTGTTACGAAAAAAGAACTAAACAAAATGAACACAAAACGATCAGCTTTAAAAAAGGACTCGTAACTGGAAAAACTGAATGAAAAAAGAAAGTTAACAACAAATACTTTTTCACACCCAACCCAGTTCTGCGGAATCAGAATCAACGTTGAGTTTAAGCAAACGAATGAGCCAATTGGAGTAAAGTGCCATGCAGATTTACATTTTTCCCACTTGTGACGAATGCAGCTATCGATTTTTTTTGCATGCTAGCATGCTAATTAACATTCGTGTCAGTCAGCTGTTGGTTCTCACGCTGGCCAATAGAATCTTCCTACCTATTCGTGTTATCCAGCTATAGGCTCTCACTCTGGCCAGTAGAAAATGGCCGCAAACTACATGAAAACTGTCGTAGAAGCATGAAAAAATCGATTATTTCCACTATCGATGACAGTTGGGAAATGCAAAGTGGGTCTTGGACTTTTCGCTAACTTGGAGCATGTGCATGTAAATTTGCGGCCGTGCATTCGTTACACACGCACACACACACACACATCCTGCCTTTTATAGATAGAGATATGGGGACCGGCATACCAGAGGAGTTTCTTTGCTGGTTAGAGGTACCCTGGATGCCAAGGGCCGCTTGATCGTGGCCGATATTGCCGTGAATAGTGGTTCTTTCAGAGTCGTTGCGGTTTATGCACCCAACGACCAGGAGCAGTGGGTCTCATTTTTTCGGCGGTTGGGGCGTTCCTGGTGGATTCAACGGGCCTAGTGTTAAAGGGGGACTAGAATGCCATCCTGGACCCCATGTTAAACAGGGGGTGGGGAGTTAGCGTGAGAAGGGGCGACCGTAGCTTGGTTGATCTGATCAAAGAGTCTGGTCTCGTCGATAGATACCGGGGCGATCACCCCAGAGGAAGATGTGCACGTGGGCTCATAATTGGCCTTCTACCAAGGTGGTCAGCTACCTGGATAGAATGTTAGAGAAGCCGACGTAGACTTAGATTATCCCACGTTCCACTGAGTAGTGACGTTAGATCGTAGGCCTAGAATGACTGGTTACTGGAAGTTCAATCTGTCTTTACTGGACAGGTGGGACTTCCAGGAGCAGCTAACTAGCTTAGTGCAGCTGGAGCTAGTGGGGCGGTTATCGGGAATAGGGAATGGGTGGATCCCCTAGAGATAACAGTAGCTAGGGAGGCTCTGGAGCGTTTGACTAGCGAGCGCTAGATGGGCCAGGTAATTAGACATAGGTTAAGCAAGATGTCTTCCAAAGCTGTGAACATGGGCGCAGAATTGCACAAGGAAAAGATCCGTCGAAGTTCCGGTCGGCACATTCATGAAGTCAAAACCTCAGAGGGGCATATTCTTCGGGCCACTGACGACATGTGCGAGGCGTTTCGGTGACATTTCGAGAGTCGGCTTACCAAGGAGCCTGGTCTCCGTGACGAGTTTCGCAGCTATTTGGCTGACTTTCCTTGGGCTTCGCCGACTGAAGTGGCTAGCTGCGAGGGAGAGATCATGGAGGGCGAAGTCTACGCGGCGTTGAAGAAGGTCGGCAGAGGCAAGTCGACCGGTCTTGATGGTTTGCACTATGAATTGTATTTGAAGCTGTCGCACATCTTTGTCCTAATTCTGACTGTCGTGTTCAACAACTAGTTCCGGCAGGGGACCGTACCCGACAGGTTCATCGGGGATGTGATCAAGCTGTTGAAAAAGCGCAAGGGGATTGGGCGGGAATTAGATGATTATAGGATCATAGCTCTGTTAAACACAGAGTTAAACTTGGAGAATTAAGTTACTAAAGAGAGCTAACTGAATCCAAGATATCCAGAAAAGGGGACGACACATAGAACTAGAACAATCCACCCCAGTGAACGAAATAAAGGGTTCGGTTTGAAATTCCAATGTAAATGACCTGAAGAAGGCTGGGGCATACAACGTCCAAAATATTGTGTATATTGCCATGAAGTTGAGGTCAATAGTCCAAACAAATGTAGTTACAAGATCCTGCAGGAGCGTTTGCAGTCAGTTGCCGAATCACTGTTGGGTCCTGAGCAGACTTGCGCTGTGAGGAGCCGAACAATTCAGAGCAATCTGCATCTGATCCGCACGTTGATAAAGAGTGTAAAAGACGACGGCGAGGCCGCGCTGATCAATTTAGATCAGTCCAAGGCATTTGATAGTGTTGGCAATCGCTATCTTTCTGCTGTCCTGCAGGCCATCGGATTCGAATCCGACTTCTGCAGCTGGATTAGCTGCATGTATCGCTCCGCCGGTGCTGTGGTACAGGTGAACGGGAGGCTGTCGGGCGCTTTTGCTCTGTCTAGGTCGGTTCGTCAGGTTTGTCCACTGTCGCCCCTACTTTATGCTTTGACGTTGGAGCCTCTCCTTCGCTAGCTGAGGGTCAGGGCTTGCAATTCGACCCTACGTGGAATCGCCGTCCCTGGAGGGGCTCGAGACAGGGTTTCGGCGTACGCCGATGACGTGTCTACTTTCGTGTCATCCATTTAATTTCTTTTTTTCTAGTCCTTAACTTGGCAATATTTTTCAGGTTGATCTTTGATCTCTGTCGACCGCAGCGACATTGAGGTGCTTGATCAGTAGGAAAATGTGACAGGGGCCAAGATTAACCGCGACAAGTCGTCCGGCTTGCGGCTAGGTGCCTGGAAGACGATAGATCTTCCGGGCCCTTCGGTTGGACGGACGGTCCTGTCCGCATTCTTGGAGTGTGGTTTGGACCCGACCTCCAGCTGGAGAAAAATGGCATTCCAGTCACTTGCTGTCTGCCATTTTATGGAGAGGACGTACGCATCAAGTCGACAGAGATATCTGAACAACGTCCCTGTCATAGGGGTTGGGAATGCCACACTTGCCAAGTCCCAAGCTCGCCTTGAAGCTGGCTTTCCTACGCCACTCGTTGACAGGAGATTCGATTATGGCGGGGATTGTAAGTGATGCCTTCCCTTTCCTTACTATCAGTCTCCACCCTCATCTCACGGGTTGCGCACCGTCGTAAATTCCGGGATCAATTGGATTTCCTTCGCGAATGTCGATATACCTAGACAATCATTCGTCAATCCAGTGGCCTTTCTCAGCCTAGGAAGGTCTTCTATCGTTATCTAGCGGAGGGGGGCGCGAACGATCCTCTACGTGAGCGGCTCGACTTGTCGGAGGAGGAGTTTGGCTCTTTCTGGTCTTGGGCACCAGCGGCGGATTGTCTCAGTAACCCTGAGCTTTCGCTTACCTGGCGACTGGCTCGGAATAAACTGCCTCTCATTGACAAGGCCTTCATCTGGGGCTTGGCAGATTTTCCAGACTATGAACGATGTGACCCTAGCTTAGAGGAAACGGCTTCGCACGCTTTCTACCATTGTCTTCGGGTCCGCCTCTTATAGAACCATATCGGCAAGTTGACGGATCGTCTCGCTCCCGAAAAGCTCATGCTCATTGATCGCGCATACGCGTGTGACATTATGTCGCCCCCGTATTCTGGGGTGAAAAGAATGGTACTTCTAACGCTGCTAGCTACGGCCCAAATGGTGATTTGGAAGACGCGACAAGGAGGAAGTCTTGTGAGGCAATCGTCTTTCTCATGATCTGATCAGATTCTTTGAGCATCAGTTCAAGATGAAGATTAGAACTTATAAAAAAACGCTTGGTTTCGACAGACTTTAGCGAAAGTCGGGTGACTGAGGCGAGCTTGGTTCGTTTGAATGAGACTAGCCTTGCTTTTCTCTTAGGTCGACCTACGTCACATATGGGGTGGTTTCCTATGGAGCCCTCTCCTTGGTTAGGCTAGACAAGCTTTGTGTACCTAGTTAATGTGAGTAAGTGTTGTTCCCGGCCTGCTCCCGTCTACATCTTTGGTTATGATCCAAGTTGAGATTCCCAACATCCACAGTTTATGTTTAGCCCCTATTAATGCCGACTGGGTCAGATTTTTTTCATTTCCTATGCCCATGTATTTATTATCCTTTCCCTCTCCCTTAGCGAGAGAGTCTCTTAATTCTGTCGTAGAGCAGAATACAGTGGCATCTCTTTTTTTGAGGGTTGGACGGGTTCTACTAACATCAGTCATGTTTATTTTGATTTGTTTTGGGCCCATCCCATCCCCTTCTCATTGTCAATCAGCAGATTTTTATGCATGAAATATTTAACAAATTTTTAGACCACGGGGTGCGTTTTTTAGGTCTGTCTGAGAGGATGCGGCATTATGGTGTATGAAGGATCGATTGGTGACGGATGAGTTTTTATGGTGAATGCGCAAATTGTAATGAGTTTAATAGGTTGTGAATCGGATTAGCTAGGTATAAGATAGTCAGTGAAGACCAGCCTCAACCCTTTCCCCATTTTTCGACCTTGTGCCATAATTCTATGTTTATACAATAAATATAAATATGCTGCCTAAGTATTATTGCATTTTTTCCTTAGTAGATTTACGTATATTTTGTCCAGCTAAAGTTTGGAATTGCCTTTGAAAGTGAACTGTTAAGTTTTTAATTTTTTTAAATTTTTGCAAACTTTTAAATTTATGGGTTTTCCTTTGTTTGTGCGTATTTGTTTTCATTTCTGCATTTTCTTCTGTTTGTTTATTTCTTTATTTGAATTGTTGTTTTTATTCCGTTTTTAGTTTTTACTTGCTTTTCAACTTTATTTTGCACGTTCTTGTTTGATTTGATTTTTTGTTTAATTCATTGTTGAAAAAATATAAGGCGAACTTTTATTTTGTCAATCGTGGTGGGTTGAAATGGTGCAAACGGAAAAAATGGCACCGTCAAAAACAACTATCTGGGTAGAAAACAGACCAAAAAAGAAAGCTGCAGCGTATTATAACGAGCAAAAAGAAAAATATGAGAAATATATCAAAGGGCATGAATTCTTAACAATCCCGGAAGCATTAGATGCGGCGAATGCTAGAATAATTTCCCTGCTGACCTCCGATGTAAACAGCCGGAAATTGATTGGAGTCAGCAGGTAAACAATGGAAGAAAATTTTTAAAAACTCAATACTGCGCCAAAAGTCTTGGCTAAGAGGACCAATGTCATCTGGGACATTCACCTAGCTACAGAACAGGAGGCGAAACAACTGGCCGGAAGTGACCTGGCAACCGCAGCTTTACGTCTCCAGACGAAGTACATCGACACCCGGCAGACCAATATTACTGTACATGGGGTGCCTGCGGTTATTTTCCGAGATAGAATAAGGGGTCTTTTCCCCCAAATATCAGCCAGTGGAGGAGGTACCCTCTGTAATTAGTAAAACGGGAATTGCGATCGGTGATATGCTTTTGCAGGTGACGCTAACCTGACAAGAGAAAGTAATAAAAAAAAAATGAAACGAGAAAGCAACGAAAAATTCAAAGCAATAAAAAACAGGGAAGTTATGAAACAAGATATCGTATTTATAAAAAAAAAAAAATAATTGCAAAAAGTATGCTGGCATAATAAAGCCTGATAGCGGAAAAACATGTTATCTATATATTTTAATAATAAAGGATATATGTTGTCACTCATATAATGCATTATGTAAGCAGGGGTATATGCTGAAAATTTTGCCGAAATAATTTAATGACAATTTGTCTGTAAAAACATTAATTTGCATAATATAATCATACTGAGTCTAATGTTCGATTTTTGAAAACAATTAAGTGGTGTAACGGGACATTATATATTTTCTTTTCGGATTATATTTTTTTTTTATCGCAGATTGTTTTAATTTTCGAAGGGATGCGTTTCATGTAGCTATTATTAAATTCTCATTGGAAAATTGGTCGTTATTTTTTTTTTAATTTTTGTTGTCAGTTCTCGGGAAAAAAAAATTAATCCAGTTTCCTGTTTCGATTTTATTACAATTTTAAAAATAGCTTTTTAAAATATGAAAAATGACCGAAGGCTTATACAGTAATGGCCGTGTCAAGGGAAAAAGCAATCCTTTTGTTACGTCGTTTTGTTTTGCTTTTTGTGTGTTTTGTTGTTTGTTAAACACTGCCGGAATGAAATATCTCTTGTGAAAAATAATTAATTTTTTCCTCATTAGCCTATGAATTACTAACATCCAGAAGTGTATTGGGTTTAAAATTTCTATTGGAAAAAGATTTTTAAAGGATTGATTAATTTTAGAGAGGTCAGCCGACTTAAGTAACAAGTAAGGTTTGTATATTTGACATTTTGGAGTGGAATAATTTGGAATTATATTTCATTTCTGTTTTTAATTTCCAGGAATAGATACAAGTATTTACGGTTACCAAATAGAAAGAAAGCCGTAATAAATGAATCAGAAATTAAAGAAATTGCGTGGTGTTTCAGTAAATGGAGTAATTGGGAAATTATTAAAAACAGGTCTTGCAAAGTATAAGAAGAACTCGAAAGAATAAAACTAAAAGTAAATGTTCTTTGACTTTCGGTAGAATAATTTAATTCAATATTTTCGCTTTTCAGCAATCAACTGAGTAACCGAAAAGATAAAATTAAAGAGTTGAGATATACTAATATGCTCCAGGGGCACCTTTATTTCGTACCCTGAAGACCATAAGCAAATAAAATCGTAATTCTTTCTTAATAGTAATATTAGAATGTATTGAAAATCTTAGAAAAACTAAAATCTCAATCATAAAACAGTTACAGAATCTAGAGAAAAATAGCAAACATTACTATATTGGTCAGAACTTTTGATCCAAACTAAGTAGGAGTTGTTTAAACTAATAGGGTTTATTTAAACTAAGTAGGGGTTGTTTAAACTACGTGGTCCTGGAATACTGACAGTGTTGGATTGTCTTTTTTCAACTTTCAATATAAAAACAAAAATGCTGAAGTCAATAAACTTTCTTTTCCCAGATTCCTTTGTGAGCCGTGTTTTCAGCAGAGATACTCGGTAGCTATACTTATCACTATGCATCTCTTGTAATAAAGAGCGTAACAATCAATTTAAAGAAACCCAAGAAAAATTGTTTGCGTTGATTTAGTCTGCGAGGCATCACTGATGTCCTTATTGAGGAATTGCCCAAAGGTCACTTGAACCCAGAAAGAACGTGCAACGCACCAACTAATCGTGGTGGTTTATGAAGCAGAACTAAAATCTGGGTGTTGGTTTTTTAATTTTTTTTTTTAATGGGATGAAAACATTAATTACTTTCCAAATCAGAAACGACTTTGACAAAAAGCAGTTTAGAAAATTGTTTCTGAAAAGAAAAGAAAAAAATAATGATCTATAGACATTTCACAACGTATTTACGTCGTTACATGTCTATAGATGATTTTTTTCAGAAACAATTATCTAAACTGCTTTTTGTTAAAGTGGTTTTTGATTTGGAAAGTATGGTTATCAATATAAAAGTTTTAAGTAGCTCATTCGATAGCGTGAAGCATATTGATGTTTTTACAATTTTCAAATTACTGAATGAGCGTTCGCAACTGATTTGTGCGAACGATATAATCAAAGGATATTTGTAAGCTAAGAACAAATTCGAATATGCAAATATGTACAAAGAATACTTAAATATGATACGGAAACAGAAAAGTCGACACTTCATACATGTATTTCTAGAAGTACAATTACATCGAAGGGATTCTGAAGTGTCTCTTATTCTAGGAATATAGGTTTTATAAAAAATCATTTTCGAAAGACTGTCGCAGTTTAAGTTGAAAGATTAATTAATTGCGCAGTGTCTGCTTATTCAAACCAAAATGATTGCATACGTTTTTCATTACTTCTGTTGGCAATCTATCTTCCTTGAGATCTTGGAAACAACGTGGGCCAAAATATGCTACGTCCAGTACATTTCCAGAGTTAAGAAAACGCTCAGCAATACTTAATTCGGCATATCAGCCGGCGAAACAATTCCCCCTTGAAACAGTTCAATTCTGTCATTTCTCTGGGGTTTTTCAGGCATTCGTCTTTTTGTTGATGTTAACTTTTATCAATTTCTTCCTCATCGAACTTTGGAAATGCTGCTTCTATGAAATCTAGTTTCATTGTTTTTAAAATCCAGATGTTGTAAAACTTATGCTTTCTTGTCATATTCAAGACACAAAGATTATCTAACTTTTCAGTCTGTAGATAGCCTCGCAATGACAAGAAACTTGTTAAATGAATTTTAAAAATACGCCATTTATCAAGAAGTGAAATGGCTACAAAATATACTTGCATCAGACTAGGGACTAGAGGTTTCGGCAATCCGAAGTAAGACAGCAATCATAAGGTGAAACAACTCAAGTTGTGGTGAGGCAAAACTTCCAAAAATATATTTAAGGATTGCGTGCTTACCCACCAACGGTTTTTCTTCAATCTTCTGCAAATGTTTCAGTTTCGCTGGTCCAACCATCTTCATTTACTCCTGACAAGAAATGAGGAGGACTACAATGTCTACTCTTTAACTGCGGTGCACCATTCTGGAGTAGTGTATTTAATTTTACTTTCGTAATAACGGTTGTGAGAAACTCATAAAATCTCTTCCTATATACTTTCGCTAAGATATAACTGAGAATAATTTTGAAAGTCTTATGAACAGATCGCAGATAACACTTCAATGAATTTATTTTTTGAGACAGACATAGATATCCATATACAGATAAACGGAGATATAGATAGACAGACGGAGATATAGATAGATAGACAAAGATGCGCGCACGCAGATAGATATTGCAATTTCTTTTCGGCGTTTTTCTACTTTCAAATTTTCCCCGGAAAAAAGAGACATGGTCAGAACAGAAAAATAAATGAATAAATTTAAATTAAAAAATCGTTGGCTTTCAAATAAACCTACATAAGTAAAACAATTGCTATATATATATATATATATATATATTTCAAGAACACAAATGCGCACGAACGAGACACGCTGAGAATTTTAAAAAGCAAAAATATCTAAATGAAATCGGCTAGATTATATACCGACAACACATGAAAAAATATTTTAAATTGAAAATTTCCAGCGTCTCTCGTTCATGTGTAGTCGCATCAACGTAAACAAACGTAGTTTGATGAAGTCCTGAAGGACGAAACGCGTTACACGAAAACTTCCTACTTTTTCATAGTGTGTGTGTGTATATATCTATATCTATCTATATCAGATAATCAACCTAAGTTATAACACTTGATATAACTTGATAAAATTATTTCGTATATGCAGGTTTGAACACCAGGCAAAATTACTTTAAGGAATTTTTTTTCTCTGTCGGACGATTTTCATTGTTTCCGGTGAAAATTCAAATATCAATTGTCAGAGTAATTTCAGCTTTTATAAATCATTATCAAAAAGTCTGTGCTTTTTATTCTTGGTCAGTTTTCATGAGCATTTCACAGTAAAAAGTTCAGACCCAAATCAGTTCGTAATTCTGTCGGTCTACGGATTTGAGTGATGCATGTTAGTACTGGTTTTAGCGGCTCTATGTGCAAATATACTTGTGGCTATATTGTAGATATTTTTGTCACTTAATATCCAAAGTTGAATTTATGGAACAAAATCGAAAATAATGTCTTAAGGTTAAGTGATGATGGTGCTTGAATAGATTTTCGATAAGTAAAAGGTTGAACAGCTCGAAACAGCGCATTCTCGACTTCCCTTCCAGAACTAATAGCAAGGTAAGGTTCAGGATCAGTTGTGAATAGCCAGATCAAGCCTTGAATATGCTATTTGCGCTTCAAGGCGTCGTCTCGAATTCAGAGTTTTCCTTCCCAATGACTGGCTCTCATTCATGACGAAATGAACCCAGTTTGTCCAATTTAAATCCATAACTGGATAGAGCTGGAAGGACTTCTACCCTTCTCAATCATTTATCTGAAAGTGAACGCAACAAACTTTGTCAGAATTTGAACTCAGCTTGTAGATTTCACTTTCAGCGGTAATAACTGTTACAGTAGCCGTACATAAGGCATTGTTGAGCTAAATTGAATATTCTGAAATACGTTCTCTGCTTTAACATGTAAACATTTATATTGGAATGCAATTTTGGAACAAACATGGTGAATGATGTCACGAGCAGTGCCTTGGAAATTTAGATATATGAACTCAAAAGAAAGTGTAGTTATTTTGTAACGATAGTCCAATTTGACAAGTCGCAAATTAAACATACTGTATGGACGAACCACAGTTGTAATGGATCTAATATTTGCTCTGATAAATATTTATCTACGACTGACACTCTCTACTTGATTATAAAGGAGTTTAGACTTATAAGACTGTCGCCTGACAGTTATTAAGTGAATTTGTATATAAAATATTCACTGTATAATTTTGACAAGGAAGGAGTTTGTTGTAAAATATTTGCTACTTAAAATGATTTTTTTTCTTCATCAGAATACAGATTTATTGATTTATCTACTGTGTAGACTGAAATTATTGGAACTGTTTTAGTTCCTTCAGTTTATGGCGAATCAAACTATTGTTGCAGTGACGCAAGGGTCAGTTATTACGATTTAGCTGGATCTATATACAAAAATGAGTTTACACTGTATATTTGAAAAAGATGATAAATGTCAGATTTAGGCCTAAAAGCATAAGGTTATTATGTATGTCATATATAAATGAAAAATATTAAATTATATATATGTATATATAGAAGGGCGTCCTAGTCATTATCAAGAACGAAAGTAATTAGATTAAATTCAGAGTCTGTGAAATTAACCTTAGGTGATATATAGAAGGGCGTTTTTTTTTTCGTAGGAAGATCACCCAGTTTTTTTAAATTTTGCACTTCTTGACCCTTAAAATGATTTTCCAACTCCGTTTATTTCATATTGAGAAATTCTTACCTCCTAATTAAGACGCCATTGTATTATGTGCTCGAATACTAAGTTATGAATATTAAGTTTAAAACTGATGTCACAAGATCGCAGCGTAGTACGGATTCTGAGCATTACATATATGTTAGAATCCCTAATTCGCAATAACAGATTGTGCGCACTTTTTATTGTTTTAACGTAATATCGATAGCTTAATTCTTTTAATCTGGCATGACAAAATCATTGACAGTTCAGAATCATCCCAAAAATGAATATTACAACACGGCCTTTGACTTTTGCCCCCAAAAGCTGGGACAGACTCCCGAGTGGCTGGTTCCATAAACATTAGTTTCAACATCAAATAAAGAGTTGATCGTCATCTCTCCTCATATTGGTCACTTCCTACCACACTTTCATTCAAAATCACACAACCTCTCTTTCATCCTAACCATTTTAACAGTTACCTACTTTGAGGGTATCTCGAACCTTCTATCGAGTGAACTTAAATTCAAAAAATTCTAATTTCTTGAGAATGACTTCAAATTGAGTCGGGAATTAGCTTAAACGTCACAGCACGTCTCCTTTAATTTCAAACAGTGGAAACCAATAGTTACACTTGTAAATAACGGGTTGTCGTTACTTGCAGAAGTGAAAGGAAATAGAATAAATTTCAACAAAGCTATATTTTCTTTTTATATAACCGAGAAACAAAAGAAAACAAAGGAAATGAACTAGTATGCATGTAGAAGACGTTTAAAGTGTGTGTGTGTGTGTGTGTGTGTATGTGTGTATGTGTGTGTGTAAATATGTATGTAAGGGTAAAAACATCACCATACCCGAGAGAAGGCCCCGATTGGTGTTGCCACTATAGCATGCCGAGAGGAAAAGAGGAAGAAGACGGCATGTTTCCAGTTTTTATAGTTGTTTAACAACGCCATCTGACGACGACTTGGCGAAACTGGCAAAGCCATGTGGGGATAAGGAACATGATGAAATCTCGTCTAAATCTCGAAACCCCAAGAACTAGCACGAACTGTGGATAATTCTTTTAACCCCTGCACATTAACATACGGAAGCTAATAAACCCACTAAAATTTAATTAATATTAGAATAGACAATCTATTGCCGCTATCAAAACTTGTTTGCATATACAACAGAACGCGTGTTATATATATGTGTGTGTGTGTGTATGTGTTCATATCGGATTAACTTTTTGAACTCTTGCGTCCTTATAATTTCTTTTTTCTCCTTATGTAATGTTTCATAAAAATATACGTATTTTTGTTTGTATATATAAAACTATTTATATATGCACTTAAGGTATCCATTTCTGTTTACATGATGCTGATGTTTTTTTTTTCATGCGTATATAAGAAAAAAGACATCTACGGTGTTTCGTCTTTTCAGTGGCTTTACTAGAAATGTACGGAATATATGAAGCCAGGTAAAAGTACCCTTAAAAAGATAACTTTTTTTTTCTTTTTAAAGCAGACATACGTTTTTATAGCCGTCTATGAGGCTTTTAGTTTTGCTTGCTTTTCATTGGCTCCTTTGCAAAGTTTTGAAAAGTTCTGGTTTTTAAGTCTTCTAACATCGTTACAGGATATCAACGATTTTGACTAAAATGGTGACACTATTGTATTAACTGAAAGGCGTTCAGGGTTCGTCATGGAAAGAACATTAGACAAAACATTTTTGAAGTGCTTTTAAGTGTTACTTGAAAGTAAACACCTTTGTAAATAAGTTCCAAATCCATTTTCTGTCCAGAAAATAATATTTTGTTCACATGTAATGCTTAAAAAAATAGTTAGGCGAGTGATTTAGTCTTACTGTTACTCACTCACCTGCGAGATCAAATATGACGATTGTAGGTGAAAATAAATAAAACTTATTCCAATAGATAAGATATTTTATGTCATTTTAACCGTTGTTTAAGTTATGCCCACCGGAATAAGTTAAAAATTGAAAAAAGTTTCAAATTGACTTATCTGATATCTTGTTAAGTTTTCTTTATTTTGTGATGTCAACGAACACTCGTTGCCACTTTTGTAATGTCAACGAATATTCGCTGTCACTTTTGTAATGCTCTTTGTATTAGAGACTTTGTAATCACAAATATCACTACAGAACGCCGTTGAACAATGCTGGTGTCAGACGCCTTCCAATAGCACTCGCACTTATAGTACTTGCTCGATAATACTCGCGCGAAACGTAACCACCGAATAGTGATCCGAATAGGTAAATATAGTATAATGAATAGTATAGAGAATAACGGCCCATATAGTAATAGAGGTTTGAGTAGAAACAGCGTCACGCAACTTCCTACTTATGCGTTTCCTCTATGGTCAGATGATCTACTTAATTCAATAATGGGATCGCCTGTGTTTGCTCACTGGCGATCTATGTTCAAAGTCAAGTGTCGGCAGCAACACTTTATTCCTACATAACTCTTAATCATCGAATTAATAATTTCAGTGCTTACTTGAATACAATACTGTCTACAGGTTGTCCCTCAACCTATTTTTAATCTTGCGTTATTCACATGGAGCGTTTTGTCACGCCGAAAAGTTTAAACTACTCGTAATTCGGCGTGGCGCAGTTGTAACTCAGTTGTCGTGGGAAGCAGAAACCAGTGGACTATCCATTTTCGGAAATTCGAGGTGACTAACCCAGGGTTAAAACTTTTTTTTTTTTTAATATTAGGAATATGAGTAGTAAGATCGATAAGGATTGACACCTGACTTGAAGAGGTTCTAGTATTCAAGGAACCACCCAGGGGTCTCTGATGATTCTTGGGGAAAAAGCTGTCTGAGTGGATCTTTCTTACATTTGAAACGCGTGGGTGGGGACGGAATGTGCGTGTTTAAACACCATTGAAGTAGCATGATGTATCCTAGCTGTAAAAGTCTGAAGTGGTGGATTTTAACAGTCATGGAAATAGTGGAGCAACAGGCTTGCAACTTTGGAAAGAGATTTTAGAGTTGTGTAGAAATCTTCCCTCGGGAAGACTGGGAGAGACCAAAATCATCCACGGTGTTGGAAGGTGAGGATAGAGCAGCTAGATATGACCGAAATATTCCATTTATGGTCTTATCTATTTTATGAATACAGAGCATAGCAAAAAGAATTAGATACATCCTGAAGCGATAGAATAGGCCAACCATTTATGCAGCATCTCTAACAATGCATTGTATATTAGAGCAGATTGATTTTTCACTTATTTTCAGATCAATTACACTCGATGTAAAAGCTGAAGTTTGATGTGATAAGTGCTGACAACAAGAATTAGATAAATAGCTTTTATCAACTTTTGAGCATTTAGTTTTCATAGATCATTTGGAAAAATATACAAAAATACCTAATTTTCGCAAACTGTGTTCAGAATTTTACTATTTCAATAATAAATCCAAATAAAGTTGATATATTTTTCTTATTAGATACATTGAATGGAAAATATATTCAAACCAAAATTGTAATTACGAATCATCACAAAAAATATGCATTTTATTTCACTGTATTCGATAAGTAAAAACAATGTAAAAATAAAAAAGGCTACTCAATGAATAATCATTAGATAGGTCATAATTAATATAAAAAAAGATAAAAGGTGTATATAACAGCAGAGTACTCCTGGGCACAAATAATAAATCAAAATATTTTAAATTTGCATTGTGGATTGAAAATCACATGATCCACCGCACTACATAGCATTACATCGTAATATAGCTTAATTGTTCCGTTTAATTTCTCTTTGAAGTAAATGAAGGTCTTATTTGATGGCACAATGATTTAGTAATGTTCGTGTACCATGCATCTTGTCCATATACAATTTGTAAAGCTTCAGTAAATTATAAATAAATTTTAAGGCCGTGTTATAAGGCTTTCACTGATCACCGGAATGAAATTCCAACGCGACGACTTGTAATCTAAACAATCTTTTAAACTCCTTTCCTCGAAAAACGGTAACGATTTGGAAAAAAAATTGTGTCATTATTTATCATGTCAATACCACGGTTCCAAAATAGATCTGCATTATATATATATATATATATATATATATATGCACACAAGTTTCACTTGAGGTCTGAATGAACGTGGAACCCAATAGACGTTAAAATTATGCGGCCGTATTATGACGGCAACCATTCATCGTGACTGGATGAAACTAAGGGTCTGAACTGTGACGAAGGACTGTACTGTTAGAGTGAATTGTTGCTAAGAGAAAAGACGCCAATATGTAGCTCTCAAATCTCTGAAAGAATAATTATCTGTGTGAAGATAACCGGTATTACTGTTCCGAGTTTGGTGTGATCTAACAAATATCTATAAAGGGAATTAACAGAGGAGGGAAATATCTAAATGTAATTCTTCAGAATAATGCCCAGAGTACCATGGACTGGACCTGTGAGTAATGGGGAATTTTAAGAAAAATAGAAGCGAAATAGATATATTTTGAATAAGAGTTGAAATTCCTAGGAGGACATATTGGCGAAAGAGGGCTTGGAGAATTTGACATTCACAGGATAAACTGAGGTAGAGAGAGAGGAACAGCGAGTAACCAACGGAACGAACTTTTATAAAAGGATTACTGAGGGCTCCAAAGTAAGCAAGTTTTATGGAGAGCCATAATCGCTCACGTTCTTACGGAAAGAAGAGTAAATCATGTCCACTGAACATAAAAAAAGTCTTCACATTATGCAGTGTGTTGGAAAGAGGTGGAAGCAGAAAATAATTATGAAAAATTTGATAGAAACAGGCCACAGACTTATCGGCAAGAAACAAATCGTTAAACTAACAATGACAAAAACAACAAAGCAAAAAAAAAAAGAAAAAGAAAATACGTCATTCGATCACTGCAGGACAAAGATAGGAGAAAAGGCAAATTTAAAAGAGAAAATAATTTACTTCAGATCCGGAAATATTAATCGGTTTAGTCATATGGAGAAAGTTATTAACGTAATTTTTTTCACACACACAGAAAGAGAGAGAAGTAACGTGCGAGTCACATATAAAGAGTGCGAGTCGCATACGCACGAACGCACGCAACGAGTGCGAGTCGCATGCGCACGAACGCGTGCGTGTAAAGTGTGCGAAACGCACATGCACGCAACGTGTGCGACTCCCACAAACAAAGTGTGCGAGACACATCACTTTGCTTTGCCGTCCTCTGTTAAAACTCTCCAAGATATTTACATTTTTATACTTGCTTCATGTTCTTTTTTCTTGCTTTCATCTGCCACGCTGTCTAGGTGTTCCTGTCTAGGTTTTTGTCATGTCGGCCATCAACACACTGTCATCTGCGTATCTTATACTGTTAATTTATGCCTATCGATGATAAATCCTGTTATGAACGCCAGCTCCATTATGATAGTCACTCTGTAGAGGTTGAATAAATCTGGAGAGAAGACACCCTTCCTACGTTCTTGTTTATTTTTGTGTAGCTACTCAATTCATTTACTATCCATATAAATCCGGTTTCCTTCCAGCATAGGTTCTGGATTATTCTCACATCCTTTCCAAATAGTTGTCTTTCTAACAGTTCGAGGCTCTGTGTCTTGTCTTGTGAAACGAATTTATGTCATCTCTAAAACAAAAAATACACATCCTTTTGCGTTGTATTGCTCTCACCGATATTCTAATCTTGGGTATTTCATGTCTTGTTACAGTGTCTTTGTCAAAGCCGCATTGTTCTTGTGCCATTTTTGGTCGAATTCTGCTTCACGTTCTGTTCATCAGGATTCACAGCATTAGTTTGGTTATGTGGCTAATTACACTGATTGTCTGATAAAGATTGCATTCATTTACACCTAGTTTCTTATTTAATGCTACAAAGATTGATATACTGACGTCCTCCAGTATGTTGTCACTTTTGTAGATTTCGTTTATTACTTCTGTAATCTTGTCGATACCGAAATTGTCTAAGGCTGAAAACATTTCAATTACGATCCCGTCTTGTCCTTTGTTCCTCCTAATTTACTTCAAACTTAAAAAATAGGGAAGGGCCAGATTTATTAAAGTATTTTCGGTTCCTCTCTCACATAATGAAAACGTTTTCAGGTGTATTCGTTCAATCTTCAGAGTGTTTTTTACTATTATCAGAGAACCTTCCTTTGATTTTATAGAACCTGTTGCTTGGTTAACTTTTTGTTCCGTTAATTCTTTTATTCAGTTGTGCATACTTGCTGTATTTGGGTGCTCATCTTTTTTATTTCCGCACACTTGAGTCATACCTTTTTTAGCCTGTCTACGTTTTTATTTTATGCGGTTAGTGTTTTGAATTTTAAAAAAAATAGCTATGAAAATTTTGAGCTCCGATTCAAAAACACAGTGAATAGAGATTCTTCTCTCACTATTAACTCAAGAAAGTCAAAGTAAGAAGTTAGTTTGAATTTTTAAAAGATGTGTGTGTGGGAGGTGTATATATGTATGTGGGTATGTATGCTATGTTCAGGAACAAAACCAACAACTACACGTGCGAGAGAGGCTGGTTGTTAGCAATTCTCTAAGATGAAAAATAAGAAGCACTCTTGATGAATTAACGGCCATTTAAATAGAAGTAGTGTCTCAATAAAATCACCGTGGAGAAGGTAATGGGAAATAACTCCATTGTCATCAATCCCAGGAAAACTCATGGCTTTTAACAATTTACGAAAGATAGCAGCACGAAGGGGGCTAAATCTATTGGAATTAACTCCTCGCCCGGTAACGAGCAACAACAGCGACAATTGCCACTGGACCGTCATCTAGCAACTGCTCGCATCAAACAAAAAGTAATTTTCTGACATGGAATATTAAAACACTATATCAATATGCCCAGTTAGAGAATATAAAAGAAATAATAAGGTTAGAGTTAATATTTTAAGTGTATGCGAAACGAGGTGGGTAAACAATGGAAATTTCATCAGTGACAAATACTGGATCATATATACAATCAGAGAAAAATAGGATATATTAAATCAAGACTTGAAGAATTGTGCTCTGGGATGTCATATCTGTAAAGTTACCATTAAAATGAAAGGAAAGCCCTTCAATATATCCATTATAGATGTATGTGCACCGACAGCACAAAGTATAAAAGAAATTGAGAAGTTTTACTGTACGCTATACAACTCCAAGGCTCAATGCAAATTTCAAGAAATTATATTCGTCATGAAAGATTTTAAAGCCAAAGTAGGCATGCAGAAAGACAAAGCAGTTGGCAAATTCGGACTAGAAACTCGTAGTTAATGCCGAGAACAAATGGTTCCAATGGTGCGCCTTGTTTCAAGAACACCAAAGACTTATGAACATAGAGAATTTCAAAAAGAGAACAAAAAATAATTCAGTTATATAACTAAGAATAAGTGATTCAGGAATCTAGTTTTCCATTACAAAACTTACCAAAGTGTGGGAGTGACCACCTGCTTGTTGTATGTAAACTTAGAATGAAACTATCAAAATTGAAGCGGTCAAAGCAGCACGCAAATTGCAATATGAGAATCTATGAGAATGATCCGAATATGAAATATGTAGAAAGTGTTAAAAGCAAATACAATGGACAAAATCAGAATGGAAACTCGAAGTGTTACACATGAAACTTTAGTAACATCAAGATCACCACAGAGAAAAATAAACAAAAAAAAAAAACGACCGGACGACACATGAAATTGTCGACGAGGAAAAGGAGATAAAAATCAGTGACAAAATATTCCTCATAATATATGACTTTGAACAAAGAAATAAGGAACAAATGAAGGCAGGCTAAAGAGATATGAATCAACAAAAATGCGCAGAAATGCGTCTCGCAAATCAGCATAAAAAAATAAGAGACCTAACAAGATAAAAGACAGGTTGCATAAAATCCAGGGGCGGGACACTGGTATGAAAGAAAGAAAAATACTTCAGAAATAGAACGAATACATCGGACAACTGTTCCACGACGAAAGAGAACTGGCAATACACAGAAATATCGAAGATCATGAATAGAGTCGCTAATGACCAAGTTGAACAGAAACAATGCATCAAGACTAGACATAATTCTAATAAAGATGATGGCAGTGACTTAGCTTCTTCGAGGACTCTTTTACATTTATTAGGAGTAGTAACGAATAGACATCTGCTATGACCAGAGCGGTCACGCTGGTATAGCCGAAAATAATGGTCCCTGTGTGCTATGGCGGTCGAGCATGCTGTTGTGAACTAGAAGATTTCGTTATTAAAAAGATTATAGATATAAAATCTGAAATATATAACAGAAGTGATATACCGGAAGACAAAAGTAGATCTATTTTCATAGCACTATTTAAGAAGCCAGGTGCAAATGAAAATCCCTTAACCAAATCTATAGACTAGAAAATACAATATTAATGACCATTAATATTATGTCAGGTCACTACACAAGTGCCACTAATACCATGTAAACCAGTATTACTTGCCATATGGTCGGATCATCAGTGATTAAACCGATTTAACCAGCAGGAAAAAAAAAAGAGCTGTTCAAGAGCGGATGAATCTTTTTTTTTTAAACGGCCATCAAACAATTGGTAGACGGACCTCCTTAGATATGTATAAAGCCAGAGCATAGATGACACAGCATAGTTGTGAGATGAGATTGCTAGACTCAAGTCAGTAGTCAAGGCGGAGGGACAACATAGAGAGATTACTTCCGCGATGTCTACTTGGCCAAGGCACGCTACGATCCAGGTATATAGAGGGAACTGGTAAGGTATTCAGCTGCACAGCGACCCTATAACCACAGCAGTAATGGGAATTATGATGATTATGAATATAAAGCATTGTTCTCCACAGATGATGAGTAAAACTAGATGTAGAACAGTGATAGGAAAGAAGAGGAGATAGCTGATGAATATCAGACAACACATCGATAATAATTGTCGCAAGTAGAAAAGGAAAAGTCTATCATCTCTAAAAAGATGGTTGATTAAAAACGGAAATCTGCAGATTTTCTCAATTGATATTAACCAACCAATGTTAGTGAATTTTGACAATGTATTTACCGCACAGACTCGTGTAGAAGCCGACTTCATGTATAGTGCGACACAATTTTTTTTTTCAGGCATTATACTCCGCCCAACGGAAAAAATACCTGTGTATAGTGCAACCGGCCATTAAAAATGCATGAGTTTTAAATCCTTCAGATAATTACCCGTGTATAGTGCGACCCCCTATTTTTGTCTCAAAAATAGAGCAGAAAAACTCGCTCTATACTGTAGTATTCAAGATATATTTATACGAGTAATATAGTTCCAGCTTTTAATACAAAAACTTATTAAAGGTATTGATAATGCCTATTTAGATTTTATTATACTAAAAATTATGGACATCATATTTTTTATCCATAAAAAATCTGAAAGACGCCCTTAAACGCATATCTCTGAAACCTAAATTATTTTTTGTGTTAATGTTGGCTCCTTTACTTTCTATGACTGTCATCAGTTTTTCTTTCACAGATTCTTAAGTTTTCTGTTGAATTTAAAATTGTTTGAAGTGGTTTTTATTGTTATTCTGGGCTTTAATATTACATCTCATTTTCATTTTAAACTCTATAAATAAGGAATTAAGTTTTCTATTAGATTAATATCAGTAGATGCTGAGGTCCGTTCCATTTGTCTGGTCTTTTTTAAATATTTATGGCAAAGAGGGTAATAGTCAGCTTTGTAAAATGTAAAGGATCATTGTCTGGCATGGACAGACACACAAGTTTAAATCTTCTTGTTTGGGGCCAAGTGCCATGAAAACAAATGTGTTACACAAATTCTCTATATATTTATCTTGAAACTATAAGCAATTACAATTCTACTTCAAAAATACAGACTAATCTTCCCAGTATTGCAGACGCCTTCGGTGACTTTAATGCTCACCATGACACGTCGCTGATACATTCTAAAAAAGGTACTGATGATGCCGTAATCCAGACATTAAATTTTTCCATTGCATAATTCCTAATTTAAATCGTGGAATTCCGTACTCGTTTCGCTAGCCAAGCCGCGCAACAGGCTTCTCGATTTATTTCTTACCTCCCCTCCTCGCTCTTGCCGAACTACTCGATGCTGCTTTATTTGTAACCGGAACCACTCTGTGGTAGCTATTGATATTTCGTTCCAAGCATCCATTAAACAGGAACACACTATCCATGTTTCCGTTACCAGCCTGCTGATTGGAACTCATTAAGGGATTTTTTTTTCGTGAGGCCCCTTAAATTGACATATTCAACCTCCTAATTGAAAATTGTGCCACTGAGGTTTCTTCTTGGGCCAAAGTCGGCCTGGGCATTTTCTTTCCTTCCCGGAAATACCAGGTGAAACATCAATCCTCTCCATAGTTCACAACAATATGCTCGACCGCCATAGCACACAGGAACCATTATTTTCGGCTATACCAGCGTGACAGCTCTGGTCATAGCAGATGTCTATTCGTTACTACTCGTAATAAATGTAAACGAGTCCTCGAAGACTTAAGTCACTATTTGCAGAGAGAATGAGGCACCGCATAACCTCTAACAACTTCGGCTCTTGATTACTGGCGGTTCTGTAATAGGGTACTAAATAAGCGCAATGTCCCTATTCCCCACCTCTTCAGTCAATTTAAAGTGTTATCATCCTCTGCTAATTGAGCTGAATGCTTTGCCCGTAATTTTCTCTTGAAACTCAACTCTTGACTCATCTGGAGTATCCCTACCTAACTTTACGCTTAGAACTGAACCTGCAGCCTGATATGCATATAACCCCTTCCATAGCTTCTGCTATTGTCTCTAACATTGATCCCCACAAAGCATGTTGACCCGATGGTATCTCTGTAATAGTCATTAAAAGTGTGCTCCCGAACTGGCTTCTGTTCTCTCTACAAACTATCGCCCTATTAGCCTTCTACCTCTTTTTGATAAATTCCAAGAGGTCCAAATCAATGCTGATTTGTTCATCTCTCACCGCAGGACCTTTTCTCCGACAAGCAATACGGCTTTTCGTTTCTCCAGGTCGACAGCTGATGTACTGACGATAATTGCGGAAAGAAACTATCATGCTATAGATAAAAATGGTGAAGCCCGGGCTGTAACATGGAGCAACTCGAATGCCTTTGACACGATCTGGCATTCAGGTCTTCTCCACAAGCTGAAATGTTACGGTTTCTCCAGACCCATTTTTAAACTGATCCAGTCTCTCTACCAAATCGTAAAATGAAAGTTATCCTGAACGGCCACTCGTCTAAATCCTTTCGTGCTAATGAAGGTGTGCCCCAGGGCTCCATCCTTGGTCCTATGTTGTTTTTAATTTTAATTAAATGACATTTGCAATGACCTTCCTGATGACATCAGCTCTCAACTAGACATCATCACTGATAACACAACCATTTACTCCTGCCTTGATAGTAAGGCTGATCAGTCCAACAAGGTCAGAATGGCAGCTGATGTACAAAACGACTTCCCGACCCTCTTTAACCTGGGCAAAAAATGTCTTGTCAGTTTTAACGCCTCCAAAATTAAAATTCTCTTCATTAATCATCTGAGAGACCCCTCTCTGCCTTCGATCATAATGGCTGATGCTAACCTCCAGTAAAGCAGAAACTTCTCAGGCTAACGTTCGCTGCTGAAATGAAGTGGAAAGACTATATTGAATCCTTTGCTAGGTTAGCTGCTAAGAAAGTCGGTTCACTATGTCGTGAAAGACAATTTTTCTCTCCGGGATCTATCTTGCATATCTGTAAGTCAACCATTCACCCATGCTTACTACCATATATGGTCCGTTGCCCCTACTATTTACATGGAGATCCTTGATAAGATCCAAAGAAGAATCAGCAATATTATTGGTCCTGATCTGGCGGCTCGGCTTCAGTCACTTGCTCACCGCCGTAAGGTTGCCTCTGTGCCTTTTTAATAAATAAAAAAAAATGAGCTGTTCGTTATGGTTTTTATACTTTATGAATCGCAATATTAGATTGGTGTCGAGATTGCAATATTACATTGGTGTCGAGAACTCAACAACTTACAGTCGTGTTAGCTAGATGTAGCTATAAGTTTCATGCTAACCGTTTCCATTCTATCACGACTCGCTTGTGGAACTCCCTTCCGGTCCCATACTTTACAGTCAACTTTAATGTGTAAACATTTAAATGCAATGTCAATCGCTATCTTCTGTCGTCCTTTACTCTTTCTTCTCATTACTAATTTTTCTGGTCCTATTTCTTCCTCGCACTGTAACCCCTTGCGTTACAGTGGTTGTACTGCCCTGCTTTGGCTGATACCGATACTGGTAACACCAGTATCTTTAACAATTTTCTGCTTAGTTAATTAACTTTTCTTGCTAATTAGCTTACCAAAATTTTCAGATATTGTTATTACAGTCGTAAAACAGTACTTCGTATAAACTGACATTTTCATTGTTCTACGATAATTCTTAATATTTATGCAGTTTCCAAAGTTGTGTTACCGTCATCCAATAATTGTACAATATCTTGTTTCACTTGAGGTTATATTGTTCTTAGCACCCATGCCATTTTTTTTATATATTTAAAAGAAAATGTCAATGACCAATTGGATAGATTTATTTACAACGTGATTATTAGAGAGTAGCATAAGAAACATCATACCAACAGATACGCTATTGTAAATATTTTTAACAATTCATTTGGTCCTGAAAACTTTACAACACCAGTTGGTTAGTACACATTTTATTATGAAATGATTGATTTCAGAATAAAATCGGAACGTGTATATAAAGAATTAATAGGAAACTGAACCGTAGTTAACACAATCTGAAAATTATTCGGGAAGAAGAAGGAAAAACCTACTAAGTAATAATAGTCTTAGATAAATTAGTCTCAACATATGATCCGGATCTAGAAAAATAAATACAACCAAAGAAAACCCAAACCAAAAAGACCAAATAAAAAAAAAAAACCCAAACCAAAAAGACCAAATAAAAAAAACCCCAAACCAAAACCACCAAATAAAAAAAAAACCCAAACCAAAACCAAATAAAAAAATAAAAACAAAACCACCAAATAAAAAAAAATATAAAAACACCAAAATAAAAAAAAATATAAAAACACCAAAATAAAAAAAAATAAAACTACCAAAGAAAACAAACCAAAACCACCAAAGAAAACAAACCAAAACCACCAAAGAAAACAAACCAAAACCACCAAAGAAAACAAACCAAAACCACCAAAGAAAACAAACCAAAACCACCAAAGAAAACAAACCAAAACCACCAAAGAACACAAACCAAAACCACCAAAGAACACAAACCAAAACCACCAAAGAACACAAACCAAAACCACCAAAGAACACAAACCAAAACCACCAAAGAACACAAACCAAAACCACCAAAGAACACAAACCAAAACACCAAAGAACACAATAACCACCACCAAAAGCACAACAAAAACACCAAAAAATAAAAACACCAAAAAACAAAAAACTCAGAAATTATGAAACTATAAAAAATAAAAAAAATAAAAAGTTTACAAAAATGCATAGACATCACAGTATAGAAAAATACTAGGAAGTGTGCAAATAAGTCGAGTTAAATGATAAATTCAATAACAGGAAAGGGAATTGTAGAATACCTGAATAGTACTACCATTTGGAACTTGCAAATTTTAATGAATCTCTGACCAGACCTTATTAAGGAATTCTAAACAAAATTATCGGCTAGAAAGATTTTCACCAGAGAATGGATTCAAAGCGAAAGATAGTGAAGAACTGAATATATTTCAGAATCTAAACAGCTAACTTGAAAAGTAAAATGAATGCAATATGCAAAAGTAATTAACATTTGGAGTGATCTCGAAAACAATTGCAGAAAATGTGGAAATACGAGGCAGAATTGAAATTATTCAAATCATACAAAATAGAAAAGGAAAAAAAATATCAGTAAAAATACTAAGCAAGGTGCTGTAAGGCGAAAAGGCTTTGTCGCCACTTGATCTACTACAAATGCCACAAGACACAAAATCTTTTAAAGTGATCACAATAGTCATGGCATTTTAAATAACTTTAAATCCTTTATTTGCTGTCCATCTAGATCCATTCCCTCAATATGAATGATTTTGACGGTAGTTCCCAAAAGACGAATGATACAAACAAATCCGCAATTCGTGATATTTGTCTATTTCTTTATTTTCTTTCATGTTTGCTTAATATGTTTCTGAAGGGGCCATTCTTTGGTATATTGTTCTTAGTCTCCAAAATGTAAACTTCATGTTATAACGAATATTGGCTGGTTCTTCATAGTTCCACAGCACCTTGTTTTTTTCCTCTTGTCAGGGACAGATTTGGATTTTTACTTATTCGGTTTTTGTATGGTAGCATCTAGTTAGTGTTCACAATTCTCAGTTAATAATTGTCAAATTTGGTAGCATGTCTTAAAAAAAGAAAATACTGAGCAGGAAAGGTTCAAACGAGGTTCCCGAAACTACTCTCACGGACGACGTTGATTTGATAGAATCCAGAAGCGAATAAGTTTAGGTTACTAAAATGTCGCTATACAACATTCAGTTTCACAAAGGAGATTAGGTATTACGCAATAGTTCAATACACATATTTTTGTCGTTTCTAATGTCCTATCTCTTTGTAATTTATTTTCTGAAAGGCATTCATCACCATTCTAATGCGTCTTTGGATTTATGTGTCATATTCCCAGTCATTGATTACCACATTATCCAGATATATCCATATCTGTACCTGCTTGAGACTGACGTCCTCAATACGTAGCTGACACCTTTGAGGTTACTATCACCAAGATGATAGAAGGCAAAAAAGTGTTCTCGCAGACAATTATAAGAGGGCAGTTTCATTTTGGAGGCATTAATATTAAGAATCCATTCCTTTCCCCAGTTAACAGATGATAGGTCAATTTTGACATTATTAACCTCACGGTTAAGACAAGTAAATAGCTGTGTCATCAGCAGAGATACGGAGATGACAACCATGTATTTTCTTATGGTTAGTCTTTTCTTTTTATTACTAGTTGTAGAAAATCGTCAATCGCCAGCTCTTTATAGCAATACCGTTTTATGAAGTTCGCTTCATCAATCCCAACCACCCAAGATCAGTTTACTTCTATTCCCTGGCAAAAAAGTCATACTTTAAAACAGTTTACCCGGTTGCTACGCTTTACGATTCACCAAACAACGAAAGTGATTTGCATATTCTCTAAAACATTCTATTCAACTCGGCGACACTTTTAAAAAAAATAATTACAGCCCAAGGCAAGGCATGAATGCTACTAGTACGCAGGGTAGGGGGGTACAGGAAGTGAAAGTGAGAGAAAAGACTTAGTATAGGGAGCATTGAGGAAAGGACACAAGATGACGACGATTGACATTACATTTACACCTTTGAAGATTGTAGTTATCAGGGAAGCAAATAAATGGAAGCGTGTTCCTCAATTGGCGGGAATGCGAGAAAAGAAAATGTTGGAGTAGAAATGGCAGTTGCATTTACCTATTTCAGCAGTAAACGGGTGGGACCTTAGACCATTATTAGCTAAGAGTGAAACTAATTTACATGTTCGTTGACCTTGTTCAGTGTAGAGGTATTTTTCCCCACAAAAACAGCATGCGACACGAAAGCGCTTTGGCCTTCGAGGTATGTCACCATTTTCTTCTATACAAAATGTATAAAAATAAAACCTGTGCACAATATGTGATGGGAGTAAAAACATTGCTTAACATAAAAGAACAGAGCTAAGACATAGATTGAAACAAGTATATAACGCTGTTCCTGACCGAACGATGACACTTAAAGTTTCATGCGCGTAGGCATAAATGATTGGCATGCGCATTAAACTGAGTACTTTCGTGCGGTAAGAAATAAAGATATAATTCTTTTTAATATATAATAGTATATAAAGTAACCGTATCAAGCACCGATTGTGGCACGATAATTAGAAAGTTCATCTCACAGATCAATTTTCAATCGGCCTTCTTCCTGACTAAGCTATGCAGAGTACATAGCTATTTAATAATAGAGTATATTATCTTAATATTCTACAGTCAAGGCAAACAGATACTTACTATTAACTGTAATGGTGTCATAAGCTGATTTCATATGATAGATCCCTAGGGCTGTTAACGCTGAAGCAAATTAGCGACAATTTCATATAGCAAAGTATTTTGATTGTTCTTTTTTTGTCTATCTGTATTTTCAACCGAATTGCGTAATTATTTGGAGAAGCCTAAAGAACATTGCAGCAATCAGTGCATGGGTCTCGTAATCACTGCACTGCAATGTGTAACACATAGCATGCAGTAATAGAAAAGGTTTATTAGCCTAATTGGTAGCAGCGTTGGTTCATTAAACTAACAGCCTATAGAGCAGCCGTAAGGTTACAGCTAAACTTGCGCAACCCAGACGTTACTCCAATCAGTCGCGTGCCAGTAATCCATGATCTTATCTGTTAGGGATATCTTCAACTTCTGCTACAGCAGAGTAAAAATAAAAGTGTTAGAATGAAGTTAACAACATTAACCAGAACATCGGTTATTTCAGGTAATAGAATTATGCTTCTATAAGAAGTGTGACCCATTAAGATGAGACTGAAGAGAATGGGGTCTTTGCCTTCAGAAATGATGTCACAATAGATATATAATATCTGATTTCAAAAGGAGATATTTTGTTTCGTCTTTCATTGTAGGGTACTTTTTTATCAAAGGAATCTAATAAAAATCAATAAATATGACTTGAGGTACTATTTTCGAGCTCGAAAGCGCCGACTAAATGTGTCTTTATCAGTCTTATCACCTTGTTTCTTTTTTTTTCTTTTTTTACTCTTGTTTCTCTTCGATGACTTCTTTGATTTCTGCTACTTTTGTTTCAATATCTATTAATTTTTTTAATGTCTTGTTTTTATTTTTTCTTCTGTTTTCTGTCACTTATACTGTTAATCTTTCTCCCATCATTGCATTTTTATTCTATAATTTTGAAATTTTTCCCATGGTTTTCTCCTTTATGCAGACATAGTTTCTTTGTTAACTCCACTTTCTTCATTTTACTTCTTCAAATTCCCTGTAAACATTGTCCCCCTCCCCACACTACACAATTTCTTTGTTTTTTTTTTTCTTATTTCAATTTTTTTTCTCTCCCTATTATTTATCAACCCGCTTCTTTTACTTCTTTTTCAGCCTTTCCTTCCACACCATTGCAATGTTCTTCAGTGACTTCATCTAGATATGCTTTCTTCTGGATCATTACACCATAATGTCTATTATTCCTAAAAAGGAATCCTAAGTCGGAGCCTAATAAAAAATAATTATTAATAGTGTGTCGCTAACTTCCCAGGTAGTATATTCTTTAATATGAAATGAAGGTTAGAATAGCAAAGACAACATCATAAGGCAAAACAAAGTTAAACTGACTAAAGAATTTCCAAAACATAACATCTCATTTCCGAGAACTCTTGAAATCAATATCTCGTTGGATTTAGGCGCTAAGATATACATAAAATATTTATATGGGTAAAATAGATCCAATCTAACCATGCACAGTAACTTAAGAGGAAGTGATCTGCACGCCTCAATGAATTCTTTACAAAATTAGTTTGATCCACAACTATTGAAGCATAAGCAACACAGAGAGTACAAAGTACGACTGACAAGGAGTTATGAAGAAGATTTTGATTTGAAAATTTCATTGTATGATCTATTTAGTATTCATCACTGGATTAAGTGGATCGACAAAGAAGATTATGTTGAAAAATGTACTCCGTACAAAATAAAGGTATTTGCTGCATTAGAATTTACATAGATAGACATACACGTATACACAATCTATATTTCTGAGATGGGGTATTGTAACCATTTACACTATTTACATCATTCGGACTGTCGTCCTAATGTTTGTTATATTCACGATGTTTCGGCCGTTGTACGCTCCGGTCTTCTTCGACGTATACGCTGGACACATGAGCCAGTGGCTAAAAGCGTTGGTTGTGTAAGCCAAAAGTGACTTAATTGAAAGAGTTGCGAGTTCAATACCTGGTCGCTGCAGAGAGAACAAAAAGTTGGTGTTGGGTTACTAAAAAGATATCAAAACAAAACAAACAAAAAAAAAACCAAGGCACGCGGAATTAGAACACTCTACCCCCATAGATTAAATGGTTTGGTTCGAAATTTCAAAATATATCACCTGAAGAAGGCCGGAGCGTACAATGAATGAAACATCGTATATACGACAAAGATGAGACAACATCCCGAACGATGTAAATATTGTAAATACGTATACAGTGTTAAAACGAATGCGTGTTGAGTACTAGCTTTACACTGTCAAAATATACAAACGCTATCTCCGACAGTGCTCTCTTTCCCCATAAATATAGAAATGTTTAAAACACACACATATATATATATATATATATATATCTGCCTAACCTCATGTGCCAAATCATAACCACCTTATACTTTCCATATATCCTCAAAGCAGCCCTCACTGAAACAGACATGCAATCGACAAGACCTCTCGATCCTTGGTTTGGGATATTGTGCCATGTGTAACAGCAGGTCCCTCAACCACTACAGATCTCGTAGTAGAGGTTCTGCAAAATGAAATCATTAGTTCAAACTGTACTGGGTTGACAGCTGTGGCATTTACTGGTCAAGAAAGCTGCGCAAAATCATCTTCGCATTCCGAAGTCCTTTTCCGTACACCGCGTGAAGAGTATGAGGTGGGAGTATTCTCCCGAAAGTTATCATCGCTCTTGTAGAGGGCAGCTGTTATAAAGAGGTGTATCTGACCATCAGTGATTTTGCTGTTGGTGGTGCACAAATACCTTCCATATGAAGAACAGACCACAGTTTTTCTTAAAGGAATCTTCAAAAAACCAAGTTGCCTCCACCGGCTTGCTTTCTGATCGTGTATGATTTTGCCATCATCTCTCCAGGATAAAATACACGTAACTTACTACGTAACCTACCCAGAAATAAATGAAGCGGTTAAACAAAGGGGATTTCTTTCATTGACGCAAACTCAGCTTTCGACGCGCGCGTAGCCACGGAAACAGCTTTCTACGATGGACGCTGGTGACTGTAATTGACCGGTAACTGCACAACTTAATACTGAAGAAGATCCCAATACTGTGTTCGGGGAACCCATTCCTTCCTTTACTTTAATGCTATATGCAATTTGTGCCATAGCAACAATTGCGTTAGCTGGTACGTACTGGTAATACCTCCGTTATTTCTCGTAGGGTTAAATGTTGGCTGAATAATAGCTTGTGACCGGTTGGTGTTTTGGATTATTGCTGATAGGAGTATACTCCCTAAAACAAAAGTTGTGATGTTTCGAAAATTATCTGACCTGATCTTCTGGCCATAACAATTTGGCCAGTACTTTAAATCGTCATTGACCACGTCAAACTGGTGTTCTCGAGGCTGGCTTACATTATAAGCACGCACACACACACACACACACACACACACACACACACACACACGTTCTGCGACAGCAGCCCTGCTTTATTGCCACATAAACTTGAACAATGACGAAGTTTTACTGGGGAAATTTTGCAGTATGTTTTAAAAAAGAAAAACAAAACTATGCTAATAAAGAAATTGAATGCGATTTCATAAGCTATACAAAATTTTATATCACATTTATTCATTATGAAATCGGGCGCACCTTTTTCCTGTAGCCAGTTTATCGAGACCTGCATATACCTTAAGATGTTAGAGAAATTGTCATAAATGCTTTTTGATGGGTTTGATTAGTTAAATAACCATCTATTTGATATACGGTATGATATTTAGGATATTTAGACAAATCTAAGTAATACACAAGAAACATTGCTTAAATAACGTTTACTAAAAAGGTGCGAGCTAAATATTAAAGCCATTATAACTAAAAAGCAACGCCGTTCAGGTTACTTTGAAAAGCAATGACATTACCATTTTCCCAGCAGAAAACAGTTTTATTTAAATAACTAAGCAATTATATAAGCAGTCAACATCACTTATTTAGAAAAAATAACAAAAGCACAGAAGGAAAATGAAGAAAATCTATTTTTATGATTTGATAGTTAAAGATAAATATGCATATTTTCATTTCCATGAAACTAGAAGCAAAATATAAGAAAAGACTCACTGGCAACTACGATAAAGCAGCATTAATTTGAGTTTACAATTTTAGCTAATATTTGCAGTAAGCACCGTCAACAATCAAATTTATATACAGTGCGTGACAAAATTTAACTTGTATTGAACAAAATTAGATTATAGTAGTTTAAGATGGTTTAAGATTGCGCGTTCAGGAATGCTTAAATCTTAATTTCGAGCTGAGGTGGATAAGACGTCGAGCAATTGAGCAGCCATCACTATTACCAGACCTAAAACCAGACTTTTTTCTGAAAGATCTTGTTTACAGAAGCAAACAGAAAAATATTTCTGATAGATTTTACTGAAATTAATGTAGAAATGTGCAAAATGGTTTGTTGAAGTGTTGCCGATAGGGTTCAGTGTTGTACTAAGCATGAAGCCGATAATTTTGAACTTGTTAAATAGATTGATCTTAAATTAGGTTGTTTTGATATGACACTATAATTTTTAAGTATCTATTGTAATTTATTTTTGTTAAATAAAATTTAATTAATAAGAAAGTGCGTTACTTTCGCCGCACCCTGTATAATTTTTTTTTAGGGTAATGCGAGGACAAACCCGCAAACAGTTTTATTTGCCAGTTGACTAAGGAATTACTGTGGTGTATAAAAGCAAACTGCCAAAAATCATTTTTAGAAATAAAACAATGAACCAGGGTCCATGCTGATTTCAATTAAAAATAGACGTAATAATGTGCCACAAACTCTCTCTCTCACATATATATATATATATATATATATATATATATATATATTCCGTACAATTGAAGTTAAGATACCATTAGTTAATGATCATTTTCACCTGCGAATTTTAAATTTAAAGATCATTAACTAATGGTATCTTAACTTCAATTGTACGAAACATTTTGCTATGAAAATAAACAATGACCGCTCTTTGTGAGTCAGTTTTAACAATTAATATTTAAAATTCTATATTGTGTTAATAGGACTCGCTTAGATTATACCAACGGATTACTACTATTGTGTGTGTGTGTGCGTATGTATGTGTGTGTTGCCCCCAGAGAGTGCGCGTCCGTGTTATGCGTGCGTAATCTCGAGGAGAGCCAGCTAAACGCTTCAAGGCAATCAAGATTGATGAAGTTAGGTAGGTTTATTAATAACCAAAAGGGTGAAACTAGAAAAGGAAAATAAATACACGTAAATAAGACAAGTTAGTTTGAAAATACTAACAAACAATAGTAACAAGAAATATGACAAAGGCAACGTGAGGCTTGAACATAATAAAAGTAAGGCCATTTGTCTAACAGGGTAAAGGGAGTTAACGTATACCTTGTTTACATGAATGATGTTACAAGAAACATTTCAGTGTTGCAGTGAGTTCGCGGAAAAGGAAGTATGTGGATAGTGGACACGTGTTGAAAGGGTTCTACACAGATGCAAACGTATAAAATATGGCTACGTTAAACAAATGTTCAATTAATAACATGAAAATAGAATAGACAAATATATAGTGAAAAAGGTATTAAAAGTTACAAACCGGTGATGGTTATCATTGGGTGTGATGTTAGGAAAATGATAAAACTACCGACCACGTACCTAGTCACATTCTTTTATTGTGATCGGTTCTTGTGCTATAAGGGCTAACCGGGAGTGGTCAAAACGGTGACCAATCTAAAAGATATCTAAACTGCAAAAAGGTGCAAAGAAAGGGAAGTAAAACGATACACTTTCTGTACTGTGGTAACACACACACATTGTGTGTGTGTGTGTATGTATCTGTGTATATATATATTAGATATGTGTGTGTGTGTCATCTCCATAGTGTCATCCACGTACAAGTCTGTTTCGCTGTATCACAGATCAGTATGGTTAGAAATCTGATTGCTTCAAGCCAAGATATATATATATATATATATATATATATATAGCCAGTTCAAGAAAGACATTTGTGTCACTAACACAAAAAAGAGAATGCCTAATATCGAGAATATTTAACATCGAAAAAATAAGAAAAATAAATTCCTTTTAATAATATGTGGACACATCCACTCTTTGCCTGATGAAAGTCTCGAACCGGAAACACTTGTAGCAAAATTATGGAAAATAAAGCACAATATATATTTTTTTAAATCCACATTACAACCAAAAACGTTTGCTGTTTCTCACTTTTTATTATACACATTTTTCTCTCGTTGGAACTACTATAGCCTCTTCCCTTATATATATATATATATATATATATATATATATATATATATATATATATATACACACACAAGGATATATATAAGGATATTAAAACAAAAACATGTTAAAAATCGCCATTTTAAATGTTACGGACAGTGGAATTGTACTTAATTTGTTTCGATTTTACCTGGAGAATATATGTGTCTGTGCGCTCACTCAATTCGATCTCAAATCGCTCGGTTTAGCATTGAACAGTTTTATTTATTTAATAGCGTCGTAATGTCTATGTCTGTCAACTTATATAAGCTCTTCTGTTGATTTCAAACTCATTACTTCGTAAGATCTCATCTTGGAACTGAGCCGCTAGATTCCCAGCACAGATGATTTGTAGGGAAGTTATGCATAGAACAAACACTTCTCGAAAGCACAATTTATTACAAAATCAAACCACGCTTCAGGTGTGACATCAATTTCTCTCCTGATATAATGGCTGCTTTCCAAGAGTTTGTGGGCGAGAGATCAGTTTGTTATTCAATTTAACCTATATACCTGGATTAAGATGGATTCATGCATTTTCTAAAGGCATTTAACACGAAGTGAAGCAATTAGAATCGATCAAATTTTGGACTGCTCGGCGAAGTCAAACTGTGGATACTGTGGGGCTAGTGAAGTGGCCATAAAAATACAGAAATAAAAAATTAATTATACAATTGACGGAACTATCCTTACTGATTGGATATCAATTTTTGAGGTAACTTCAATTCTCACAACAGACGGAGGAACTCACTGTAAGTCGACCCTATTTTAAGAGTTCAATTACCTACTTGGAACTAAGCCCATAAAGATTATAGACTATCACTCTTGCACAAATGGGATTAGTGGAACGTTTCCACGGGTATTTAAAAGCAGCCCTGACTATGAGACCAAACGAAACTGATTGAGTAGGAAATTTACCATTGATAATTTTATGCACAAGTATCATTATAAAAGCTTACTTGGGCTACACACCAGTAGATATGTTTTTTGGCACATCATTAAACTTACCTGGTCAAAAGACTTAACAGAAGATCAGCATTACCCATTACACCTACACTGAAAACCAACAAAAAATATACCTACCAAGTAATTTTACATCTGAAATTATATATTTATAAAAAAAATGATGGTACAAAAACCTTAGTTCAAACTACATAGGACCATACCTAGTCATCACCAAAATGGATAATTACTTCATCGAATATATATATATATATATATATATATATATATATATATATATATATAACAGGAAAATATTGCTATCGATAGGATTGAACCGGCTTATGTTGATAAGCAGTTCTTACAACAAACTGAAAAGTGCATTCAATCACACTTAAAACCTACACAAAAGACGGATCAACACCACACAAGTTTTACTGTTTCTCATTTTCCACAAATGTTTTTGTACAGTGTAACCCGGATATAAGAGAAACCCGGATATAAGAGATTTTCTCTGGTCCCAAATTAGAGCCTGTGTTAATGTACATATAATAGACCAAACCAGGATATAAGAGACTTCTTCTCCGGTCCCGACAACTCTCTTATATCCGGGTTACACCGATATATAAATGTTACGCGGTTTATGTTTTATAAACAGTAAAACAAGTGACACTCCATAAGAAACAAACACACAGAAGAATATTACAGCAAGGTATGGAAGACAAGTACATTGGCCACAATATTATAACACATACTTTAGATATTAAATCATTATTTTTACATGACAGTGGAAAAACAATTTCCGATGTTCTGCGGGGTGGGAGCTTTGTCATGTCCATAAAAAATAATTATACTGTCATTTTGTAGTGTCCATAAAAAAATTAAAAATATTATAGTGTGAAAATAATAAAACAATTATAAATATCATTAATTCACTGTTTCTAAACCAATGAAAATCAACCCCACCTTTCTCCTCTACACGCACAAACAAGTGACATACCGAGTAGCGGACAGGCAATCAACAAGTGTATTAACGAAAATCTTCGCTCCTGTCCTTTTTCAGGCCACAATGGTAACATTCATCTCTTAACATCTAACAAAAAATCGTGGTAAAACTCCAGGCACTTTATTTTCCAACTAAATTATCTTGACACTAATTACACACACACGTATAAAAAAAAAAAAAAAACACGTACAAGAAAAACTGTATACACTTTACTCATTTGTTTTTATTTGGTCAGATTCCGATCTTAATTTGATCCCAACTCAAAATGGAACTCAGTATTACTCTCTTGTGTCTCCAGCATCACATATGTTTTGTGTTTCGCATTTTCCACAAGTATTTTTGTATATATAAATGTTAGCTTTATATTTTATAATATTATATATTAGTTACTATATAACTCCCCTACACTAGTAATTACTCACTCATGTAAGCTTCGTTGAAATCCAACTAAAGCTAGTTCATTGTGTTTAAATCTTGAGTTTATGAGTCATTTTTTAAAAAAATTCACATTTAAATTTGAAAATAAATTAAGATTTTCAGAGTAATTTCGGCTTTAAGCGATTGTCAAATAATACATTTTTGAATTAATGAAACTACAGGACACGATGAATAAATTGTCTAAATTACGCAAAAATCAAAATAACACTGATATCTCATTTTAACAGATATATTACCAAAATTTTGTAAAGATTAGTAGGCAAAAAAAAGCAATGGTTCAACATGCTCAAGTACTTTTCCCTTGTAATATTGCCTTCAGTAAAGAAATATCTAAAGTTTTACTGATGACAGCCACATCCTGAGACGTTTTGAGCACTTATACATGTCTAAGAACTGTTACTTTGTGGAACAGACTCCCAAGAGGAAGCTTCCTCTATCAATACAATGTTAACCTCTTCAAGTAAAGGGTCAGCAATTATCAATCGTATATATCATGATAATCTACATTTACTTCGCTAGAACAACCTCATTCAACTTGAGTGGCTCTTGAGCCAAACAATATATATATATACAGGGTGCGATGGATAAATTTCCGTCTAACTTATGGAAAAATGAAAACACTGACATCTCATTTTAACAGATATATTTACCAAAATTAGACAAAAATATCTTGATATACTAAAGAGTAAATTTATTCAATAAAAGCGCCATTGGATTCAACCACAGCCTCCAGACGACTTCGGAATCTCCTGCAACTCTTCTGGACGGTCTCCTTGTTTAAGTTGGTGAATGTTGCCATAATCCTTGCCTTCAGTTCATCATTGGTGTTACAGTGAGTTTTGTTGGTCTCTCGATCAAATGCACCAGACACACAATCAAGGCGGTAGCAGTCTGCGGAGTTAGGTAGCCAGATGTAAGGGTTAATGTGGACGCAGAAATTGTTTGACTGCCATCACCGGGTTCTCCTGCTTGTGTAGCATAGTGCAGAGTCCTGTTGCTAGACATAGGTTTCCAGCAGCCACCGTCGTCACCCAGGGGAGCATTATCTCCTCAAGGCACTAGATTTGAGCCCCCATGTTAGGACTAAAGCCCCGTGGGAAGACGAATGGAAGCATAACGTTGCCATCACTTATGAAAACTCCAAATCACTTCATAAGCAGCGTCGGACTCGTTCAACTCTTTCCGAATTCTCTGCCCTGTCCTCATATTGACACCCAAACGTTCGGAAATGTTTGTATTGCAGCTTCTGGCATGAATACCAAGCAGTACAGACATGCAGTTTCCAAATTTCTGGTGGGGTGAATTGCATAATGGTTCTCTTTTTCTCGCATAATGTGCCTCACTGACTACTGTGCAGTCGACGAAATCAAAAACAGTGCATGCGCAAAATTAAATATATACAATTGCGA